>JAREYC010000013.1:25560000-25935000 GCA_030015325.1 Cryptoblepharus egeriae
GACAGATCCCCAAGAAATAGAGGTCGGAGACAGGATTTTTCAGCACCCCCTTTCTGAAACTCCACCATCCCAGTGCCTTAAGCAATATTTCTGTTAGGGGTGCTGGTGTCCAATCCTAATCAACTTTGGATGGGGACACGGAAAGAGATCACAAGCTGGGGGGGGGGCAACTTCTTCCTGGTAATGCCCCCCTTCTTCCTCAGATGAAAAGCCATACAAGAAAACAAACGGCAAGACCTTCCAAAGCAAAGGACTCTAATCAAAAAAACATCATTTATTTTTATTTTACGTTCATGGTTTTTTAAAAAGTAAACTGGGGGTCAATGGAGGAAATTCTCCCCCCCTTTCCCAAAGGCCCCCCAAATAAATTATTATTCACTAAATAAGAACCCTAAAGCGATCTCTCTGTACAAATTTTGAAAGGAAAATACGACACGCGGAAGCAAATAAATGGGTTAATTGCGTTTTAGGGTGTTTTATTGGGGTGTTCGGGGGTCATGGGAAGCCCGAAGAAGTGGGGATCTCCCGGGTTGGGTCCTTGCAGGGCATTGGGGCCTGGCACTGGCTGCATCGATTTCTATGGCGATGGAGGCACCGAGGGGTGCTGCTTGCAAGAGAGAACAAGGGGGGAGACCCTGGGGAGATGCCTGTCTGTCTCCTGTCTGTCTGTCTGCAAAGGCCCAGGCAAGCTGGAGAGCTGGTCTGGAAGCCCCAAGCCGATCGCAGGCACCGGGGAGGCCGGGAGGAGGGGAAGGCAGAGGAGCAGCACGCCATAAGGAAGCGACAGCTCTCTCTCTTTCCCTCTCTCTCTCCCATCTTGCTCGCTCCATTTTGGTCCCTGCTCTGCCATCTCCCTTCCCCCTTCCTTCCCCGGGTGGGGAGATTGTCCCAGCCTTGGGGTTCAAGGACCGGCCTCTGCCTCCTCCTTCCCCCAAAAGATCCGGGCTGATCTCCTCTCCTGCACCCGGAGAAAGAGGCGAAGGGAGAAGCTGTTTCCTCCATTCTTCCCAGGCGGTGGCGTAGGTAGAAGGGGGTCGGAGCAATCTCCATTCATCCACCCATCCGAAGGGGTGAGGCACTCCGCCCCAGATTTGACTCCTCCGCCCCCTCTAGCTACTCCACCTCTCCTAAGCATTATTGCTTTTGATGGATTCTAATGTGGGGGGACCCTGTGGATGGGGGCCAGGAATAGAAGAGAGGCTGAGAAAGAACACTTGGTTGGGGGTCCTTTCCAAAGCCAAGGCAGATCAGTCTGAGTCGCCCTTGGCCATCCCCTCTCTCCCCATAGAACCCCCATCACTGGCCAGCCTGAGCTGGGGAGCAGGGGAAGAGAGCTGCCTGCAGATGGGGTGCATGGGGAGGGAGGTCAAGGAGCGACCCCTCTTCCTTCCTCCTCTCTATCCCTAATGCATCTCAGCTAAGGGAAGCCTTTACTCCATCCCAGACCATGGAAGTAGCTTAAGTTACCATTAGTCGCTATCTTTCATTTTCTTTGTGAACTTTTGGTTGAAAAAGCGGTATATTAATACTGTAGATAGATAGATAGATAGATAGATAGATAGATAGATAGATAGATAGATAGATAGATAGATAGATAGATAGATAGATAGATAGATAGCATCGCCTGTGGCTTTTGAAAGCACAAACGGCTTCCTAGTTCTCATGACCCCAAGATCACACCGGTGGCGTAGCTAGAGGGTGGTGGTGGAAGGAGTCAAGTTTGAGGAGTGCAAGGAGGACGGATTTTTTTTTGGGGGGGGGGGGAAGAAGAGAAAACAAAACGGATTGGGCTGCATTGGGTGCCCTTTGGTGAGAAAAGTAGAGTACAAATAAATAAATGAATAAACAGAAGAAGGGAGGGAGGAAGGAAAGAAGGAATAAAGCTGGAATCCTAATCATACTTTCCTGGGAAAGTATGTACTATAGAACACAATGGGACCTACTTCTGAGTAGACATAGCTAGGATTGCACTGAAAATGAATGAATGTGATCCCAACCTTACTAACCATGACCTAACCTAATTCGAAGCACACTTCCCTGGGAGTAAGTACTACTGAACACAATGAAACTTAGTTCTGAGTAGACATGGCTTGCATTTTCAGTGAAAATGAATGAATGAAAGAATCTGAATGAAAGTGACCCTAACTATCCTAACCATAACCTAATAGTATTCTCCTAGGAGTAAGTACTATTGAACACATTGAGACTTAGTTCTGAGGAGACATGGCTAGGATTGCACTGAAAATGACTGAATGTGGTCCTAACCTTACTAACCGAAGCCTAACCGTACTTTCCTAGAAGTACCATACTACTGAACACAATGGGACTTTGAGCACAATCCTAACCATGTCTACTCAAAAGTAAGCTCCATTGTGTTCAATGGGTCTTACTCCCAGGAAAGTGTCTTTAGGATTGCTGAAATCCTAAAGACACTTTCCTGGGAGTAAGACCCATTGAACACAATGGGGTTTACTTTTAAGTAGACATGGTTAGGATTGTGCTCTTAGTTCTGAGTAGACATGGCTGAGTAGACATTGCAGTGAAAATGAATGTAATTCTAACCTTACTAACCATAACCTAACCTAATCCTACTTTCCTAGGAGTAAGTACTACTGAACACAATGAGACTTACTTCTGAGTAGACATGGCTAGGATTGCACTGAAAATGACTGAATGTGATCCTAACTATAAGCTACTCTAATTCCAAGCACATTTCCCTGGGAGTAAGTCCTGGGGAACATCTTGGGACTTAGTTGTGAGTATCCTCTGGACTGAGTGAGTTACTCCGCAGCTACTTCCCGGTGGCTGAGAGGCAGAGGCTGCCCCCCCTCCCCCCCCCCAGGCAGAGAAGTGGAAAACAAATGAAATTCCAATACCTTCCCGCCTCATGCCGACCTTGAGGCATTTCTTGAGACGGCAGTACTGGCACTGGTTGCGGTGGTGCTGGTCGATGGGGCAGTTCCTGTTGGCCCTGCAGGTGTAGCTGAGGTTCCTGCGGACGCTGCGCTTGAAGAAGCTCTTGCAGCCCTCGCAGGTGAACTGGCCGTAGTGCTTCCCGCTGCTCTTGTCCCCGCAGACCACGCACTCGATGTGCTGCTGCTGCTGCTGCTGCGCCTGCTTCTCGCCCGGGCCCTGCCCCGACGGGGTACTCTGCGCGGGGGCGCTGGGGGCGCCTCCCTGGCCGGGAGTCTGCGGGGTGTGGGGCGCGCCCGTCGGGGGTCCCGGCACGGGGGGCGCCTGCGAGGGCTGCGTTCCTTGCGGGCCGGACACATCGTCCTGCGGGTCTCGCCAGGCGCCCACTACCATGGCCATATCTAGGGGACCCCTGCACCACACCGTGCGCCCCCCCGTCGCTTCAAGCCCGCGGGGCTCCTCCGACAAGGGCCAGCGGATCGGGGCCGCCTACGCACGGGGCTCGCTGGGAGGCTTCCGACGGGGCTCGAAGGAGGGCGGGCGGACGGACGGGCGGGCGGCTGGAGGGGGCGGCCGGGCACACACAGAGAAGGGCTGCGGTCAAAGGTCTGCCCTCCCTCCCTCTCGGTCAGGGAGCCGGTGGGAGCTGCAGGCAGGCGGCGGGCGGGCGTCGGGGGGCCGGATCCAGAGGCGCCCGCAGTCAGCCATTCAGGAAAGCCATGGGCAGGCGCTGGAGCGCGAACGCGGGAGCCGGAGACGGAGACCCTCGCCCGGGCTGGAGCTGCTGCCTCTCCCGGAGCTCCTTCTCCCGGGGACCGCCGTGGCTGGGATCGGACGCCCCGCTTGGAGTTGGCCGCAGATGAAGACACATCCACCGGGGAGGAGGAAGAGGAGGAAGGCAGGGAGACCCCAAAGACTCTCGCTGGGAGGGCTGGGCTCTGGCAGGAGGGGGTCGCTCCTGGCTTGGGCCCCCCAGCTCTTGTTCTTCCCTCCTTCCTTCGATCCTTCCTCTTCCTTCCTTCCTTCCTTTCTATTTCTTTTTCTTTCTTTCTTTTCTTTTCTTTCTTTCTTTTTCTCCTTTTCTTTATCCTTTATCTCCTTCCTCTCTTCCTCCTCCTCCAGCCACGGCGGCTCTCCGGTGCCTTATGGTGCTGCCGTTTCTTCCGCAAGTGGGTCTCTTTAGCGAAGCTGCCTCCTCGCACAACACATGGGGCGATAAGGGGAGGAGGAGGAGGAGAGCAGAGAGAGAGAGGGAGAGAGAGAGAGAGGGAGAGGAGCAGGCGGAGGGTGGGTGGGTGGGTGGATGGGGGGAGGGAGGGAAGGAGGGAGAAAGAAAAAGAGAGAGAGAGCTGGGGAGGGGAAAGGAGTGCAGAGTGAACTCCCCCTAAGCTGGGGAGCCCCCACCGCTTGCAAAGGGGGAGGGGGCAGCAGATTAAGAAGAGGGATCAGGGGATGGGTCCGGATCCTGCATGCACGTGCAAGGGGGGGTTGCGAGGTTTGCAAGGAGGAGAGGGGTGCAGGGGGGAGGGGAGCCCAGGCACAGAGAGAGAGAGAGAGAGAGAGAGAGAGGGAGAGTGCCAGGGATCAGGAGGGGTGCATGTTGCATGCGATTGATGGGCAGGGGCTGCAGCCTGGCTGGAAGGGGAGAAGTGTGGCTCAGGCTCCTTCTCCTCTCTGCAGCTCTCTATATAGTGAACTTTGACACGACGGCTGCAACTTAGCACACGTTGCCATGGCGACCACTCGCCTTATAAGGCAAGAGGCTGCCTTTGACTGGTCGAAAGAGCCAGACCTCCCCTCGCCCCTCATTGGGCACTACAGCCTTGTGCACCAGGACTGGCATGCCTGGGGCCGCACACCTCCGCACGGTCCTAAAGAGAGTCCTCTTCCAGCTCCCTGCCTGGGCATCCCATCATCAGCCCTCTCTCCCAGTAGCCGACACCCACCGCCCTCCCTGGCTGCCTTTCTTTGCCCCTCTCTTTCCATCCCTCCATCCCCTTCTCCTTTAACACAGCTTTGAAACTCAGAGCATCACAAAGTAAGATGGGAATCTTTCTTTCAAAAAATGTGTGTGTGTATTATATATATATATATATCTTTTTCTTAGGATGCTTCTTTATCTGCTTTTAAAAATAATGGCTGATTTATTGGTGGATTCTGGATCTGGCATTGATTTGGGGTTGCATTAAGTGCAGAGGCATGCGTTGGGGGTGCTGAGAGTGCCCATGCATGCAGGCATCCCTCCATGGGATGGGAGGGGGTCTCTCCCCCCAGTGGCGTAGCTAGAGGGGGGTGGAGCAGTCAAGGCTTTGAGGCAGTCTCATCTCTTGGGAGCCATGCCAGGTGAGGGGGGGAGCAAGCCGTATGGCTCCGTTTTACTCACCCCATCTGGAATGGCACTCAAGGGGTGAGACTATCTCCAAGACTATCTCCACCCCCCTCTAGCTACGCCACTTTCTCCCCCCTATAGGTTGCTGGCTGTCTGGACAGGGCTTTGTGAGATCAAGACCCCCTGAACTCTCCTCTTCCAAGCCAATTGTTCCCTTCATCATCCTCTCTGGGAAAAGCCTTCATCATCCTCTCTATTCTTGCAATCTATAGGCTATCTATACAAGGAAGAATAATGTCCCTTTTCTTCCTAGAGATGAGAAACTGTTATCTCCTATGCCAAGCAATTTTTTTGATTTGGGGGTGGGGTGGATGGAAGGTGGCTTGGCTTAACAAGGTAACCAGCCAGCCTTTGATCCATAGAGTCTTTCAGGTATAGATACGTATATAGGTTGTGCTTTCCCGTATAAAGCTCTACAGGTACGTTGGCTTAACTTTCATTGTTCGACCATGACCAGCCAAGATGCCTATTAATTGGAATCAAATATTGTCCTTTTATAAAGAAGGAAAAAATAAGCTCAGAATCGATGATAAAAAGTATCACTCAGATCTTGTGTCTGCATATATGTTAAGCCTAATTTCTTCTCACTTTCTGATGTGCTTGTGTGGGAAAGATTGAATTTCTGCAATAATAGCAATAAAAAACTCTTTCTGTGTCTAGATTAGGGGATTCCAGCTTGAGTCTGTAGGTGCAGATATACCAAATTTCACAGGGATCTTTGAAGGCTAAGTTCCCGACACATACATTAGATAGACATATAGGAGCAGGAGAAGCCCACACACCAGAGAACATGGGGGGAGAGCCGACCACAGAATAGTTAAGTATCCACAGCATTGTGTCCCCAAGTCTCTAGCATTTCAAGAACCCATCTATTCCTTTTGCTCCAAGACCCAAACAGAAATGGGAAAGAATTAGCATACAAATACAACCCACACTCTCTCTTTCTATACGTCTGACTGCCTATACATGTTCCCAAATGGAATCACATCTTCCACAGATGCCTTCTGAGGAGCAAGGCGATGATGGGTGGTGGTGGTGGTGAGGGGGAAGAGATGGATTTAATTGAATGCAGAAGAGACATTTGCAGCCTTTCGGTATACAGGATTTGGGGAATCCATAGTTCCTTCCTTCTTTAAGTGCATATTTCCTTTATGTTAACAGGAAGAAGGGAGAGGAAATATTTAAAACAACAATTTAAAAAGAAAAAAAACACTGAAGCATTTTAAAGTACATTCAACTCCTACTACTTGCATGTTTGAGATGAGGTTAGACGAGCAAGCTTTCCCCTCATAGCGATCTGGGGCCAGGGTGACCCTATAGAATGGAGGAGAGGGTACCATAGAAGAGGGAATTGAGGCAGGTTTAGCTCAAGGGTTTTAAAAGCATCACCTGCTCAAATGTCCTCTTCTGTGCAATGCTTTAAGATAGAGGCATACTCTCTTCCATTCTATAGGGTCACCCTGTCTGGGCAAAACTATCCCACCAATTCTTACGAAATAAATAGACGAGGGCTACAGTCGTAAAGGCACTTTCCTTTGGAGTAAGCTCCATTGAACACAATAGGACTTACTTTTGAGTAGACATGGTTAGGATTGTGCTGGAGATTTCTCAATAGATGTGGAAGATATTGTATCGCTGGAGAAAAAGGGGAGAAAAGTAATACATGGCCAATATAGAGAGAGAGCCCACAGTCTATGGGGCAGAGAATAAAAAGGAATAAGGACCCATATACAAAAAAATTTGGATCATTTACCTACTCAAGAGGTAACCTTTTCCACCAGCTCAATCCTATCATTTTGCTATACATCGTATACCCCCCATTTTCCCCCTCCTGCTGCAGAAATAAATATATGTAGCTAAGCTAGCAGGTGTTCCCAAGAAGTTGCAACTTGAACTATGGCTGGTTGTCACTTTCAGACGGTCAGTTTCCAAGCGAGTGGTGGAATGTGCTGCTATTGATCGCAGGACTTGCTCCCGAGTAAACAAGCGAAGATGTCCTCTGTGTTCGACAGCATGGGGCCCCCTAAGACCGAAGAGAACTAGGCTGCAATCCTAAACACACTTTCCTGGGAGAAAGCCCCGTTGAATAGAATGGGATTTACTTTTGAGGAGACAGGTTTAGGATTGCACCCATAGTCTCTTAACATTTTCCCCTCCCCAGTTTACCAATAAATAAGTAATATAACGGAAGGCGCACTTTCCATACCAGTTAGATCAAGACAGGATATATGGAAATTCCATCCACTAGGCTCATTTAAAAGCAAATTATCCTTTTTCCCCTTTCAGTTCTTATTTTTTTAAATCACTTATTTCTGGTGATTTCTGACACCTTTCCCCCCACAAAGAACATCACAGAAAAACCGGCTTATTGAACCGATTAAAGCGAGAGACAATAATCAACTTTCCCTATTAATTGTTTATGCAGTGTTTATCTAGATATCTTAGTTTTATCATTAAAAGAGGGAGGAAAAAGCAATTGATCTATCACTGAAAGCTGAAATAGATGCGGATTGTTCCAAGCACTTCTGCAATGGGGTCTTTGCATTGCAATGGGGTCTTCTGCGACTGATCTTTAAGAGACCTAAAGCTTCAACATTAGGACGCTTGGCTGAATGGGTTGAATGGGTATTAATTCTGGGGTGCACACACACACACACACAATTCCACGTCTATATAAATGCATAGGGTTTCTTAGAGAGGTCGCTTCTCAAACCAGTGCACTGTCCTTTTTGAGGAACTACCTTATAATTCCAATTTGTAAGGTCCATTTGATTTTGTATGGAGATATCTCCTTTTGGGGGAGTTTATTTTTCCAACCATTTAAAAATAAACCCGATCCACCTTGCCTTTTGGAGAGCAGGTGTAAAAGAAAACCAGAAAGCAGGGAAATCTGGACTATTGAGGACTGAAAAAGTAATAGGAATAGGAATCTTCTCAAGAAGGAGGTAAAATGCCCAACGAGTGAAATAGCAAGTGCACCGCATTTGACTCCCTCTCAAAAAGTTTCACTGCAATCCGAAGCATGTCTACTCAGAAGTAAGGCTGCAATCCTAAAGACATTTTCCTGGGAGTAAGACCCGCTGAACATAATGGGGCTTACTTTTGCGTAAGACATGGTTAGGATTGTGCTCTAAGTCCCATTGTGTTCAATAGTACTTACTCCCAGGAGTAAGTGTGTTTAGGATTGTAGCTTTTATCTGAGAAATTCATCAGTGTGCCCTGCTTTCTTTAGGGAAATATGTGATGGTTGTGTTAGGTGTTGTGTTAGGGAGGTGAATTTCTCTCTCTCTCTCTTTCGTTCTTTCTTTTCCTTCACCGGCGGAAGAAAAAGAAGAAGAAGCTATGAATGGGGAGAAAGTGGCCCTCATTGTGAGTCTCTGAACTTTCAAGTCAATGTAATTTTTAACCACTAGCTTGTGGTACTTTGAAAACCACCAGGGGCTGTCAGAGTCGGGCCCTCTGAAAAATTTACAGTGCTAAATTAGAACATATGCTAGGACAGAGAGAGAGAGAGAGAGAGAGAGAGAGAGAGAGAGAGAGAGAGGGGGGGGGAATGGGGGGAGCTGGCTGGGAGATGCCAGAGTACAGTATATGTCTGCCCCCTAGCGTAAGTCTTTGCCTGGAAAAATTCAACTTTCAAAGAAAGGCTGCTCTTAAAGGAAAAGAAACTTGGGGGCACACGTAGGCAAGGCAAGGCAGGCAGAAGGGGGGCAGGGGAAGCCAGCACCAAACTTGGGTCCTGTTTTAATCTGATTAATACCTACGCTGGGCCAATTAATCAGCACGACCCTCTGGAGCTCTGGAGTCACTCAGCGCCCGGCAGGAAAGGTACATATAGGTATCTTTTTTTTAAAAAGACATTTATATAGATTATATCCATATATATTGAATTTAGACGAGATAGCTTGGGCGATTCCCCATACAAGAAGCGAGGTGTATGGGATTGTGGTGGGTTCCCCTACTCCTTTCCTTTTTTCCTTGCAAGAAAGTGAGACCTGATTATTATTATTATTATTATTATTATTATTATTATTATTATTATTATTATTATTATTAATTTTAGTGATTAATTTGATTCACAGACAATGACTGGTAAAAATTTAATGGTTCAATTCCTAATTAAGGATCTTATTAAGGATAGTATTGTGTGTGTGTGTGTTTCCCCCTCCTCACAATTAAAAGGGTGTAGGGGAAAAACAAACTTTGCTCAAATTCTAACCAAGGATCTTATTAAGGATATTATTGTTTGTGTGTGTTTGTGTCCCCCCCCCCTCAATTAAAAGGGTGTTTGTGTAGGGCGGGGGGAGGGGGGAAACAAACTTTGTTCAAATCCTAACCAAGGATCTTATTAAGGATAGTAGTGTGTGTGTGTGTGTGTGTGTGTGTGTGTGTTTCCCCCTCCTCACAATCAAAAGGGCGTAGGGGGAAAAACAAACTTTGTATTCAGGAATCAGGGTTGGCAAGAGAGCCCCACTGGCAATGGTGAGTACCCCTACTTTACCATCAATCAGGGATTCTAAGAGAGGGAGTGGGGAGGAAAGGAGGGAGGGGTAAAGGGGGGGCTAGTCCATAAAGTTTGGATGTTTCCTTAACCCCCCTCCCTACAAAAAATTCGTAAATTGCCTGCCTTGGAGAGCTCCCCAGGCACCAGATCCACAGCTCCGACCCACGCAGAATGACCTTGTGAGATTAGCCTGATTTAGTACATCATGGGCGAACTGGAACCGGATTGGGAAGAGGGGCAGTTTGGACAGTTATGGGGGGCTGCATCAAAAGACACCCTCCCAATACAGGCACACACACACCTTCACCCACCCCACATAACGCGTTGGTGCAAAGTCTACAGGCTGGGTGCACACATCCCCACATCTCACCCACCCTCCCCAGGAGAGAGAGAGAGAGAGAGAGTCATGTTCCCCCCCCCCGTCCCCCAGCGCCTTGACTTGTGCAGGAAAGTTCACTGAACTACCTCCGCAGCAAAGCGCTTGGGGTCTGAGCCGGTAGCATAGCTAGAGGGGATGGAGCAGTCAGTCTTAGAGGGAGTCTCACCCCTGGAGCCTTTCTACGCTGAGTTTTTCTCCCCCCACCCCCCCCCCCCCGGCCTGGAAGTTTTTCTGCCCCCTCCGAGTCAGACTGCTCCGCCCCCCTCTAGCTACGCCACTGGCCTGATCCTTCCCAAAGGGGGGGGGGGAGAGAGAGAGAGAGAGAGAGAGACCCGCACCCTCGACGGAAGACAGGAAGGAGAAAAAGAAAGACAAACGAAACGTACCCAAAGCATATTTGCCTTGCTCAAGGTCCCAAATGGCTTGCATCTTCTTCGGGAGCTGGGCTGGGCTGGGCAAAGGAGCTCGCCAGACTTGGGGGGGACACACACAAAAGGAACCCCCCTTCCTGGGGTTTATCTAAGCGATTGTGCAAACTGATTTGAGAGAGAGAGAGTGAAAGAGAGAGAATGAGCAAGTGAGTGAGTGAGAGCGAGCGAGCGAGGGGGGAAGACAGGGAAGGTGTGGGTCTGAAATAAGGGGGGGGGGGGAACCGAAAGAATAAAATCTTTCTAAATCTGTAATGTGGGGGGGGGGGTTCCCCTGTGTATTATTAGCCTTAAGCCTTGGGAGACAAGGATAGTTAGATAAATATATATAAATAAATAATCTTATACACGTCAAGTTTGAATTTTTGGGAGGGTGGGGGGTGGGGGGAGTTTCCAGATCAGTAGAGGAATGCAAGCCTCGCCTTTAAGGAAAGAGGGAGGTGGGAGGAAAGAGCCCCCACCCAAAAGGGAAGGTAGGAATCAGTCTCTCTCTCTCTCTCTCTCTCTCATGCCTTACAAGGAAAAATGCCTCCTTGCACCTTGTTTGGGGCTGGAAAGATGAGACTTTGGAAACTCTCCCTCTCTGGATCACACACAGCCCTCCCCTCCTCCCCACTGGCCAGACTGGAAAAGGAGAAAGAGGAGTGTGGCTTTCAAATTAATGCATCTGGTGGAAGGATGGAGCAGAGGCTCTGGGACAGCAGGAAGCACTGGCAATTTGGGGGGGGGGGGGCAAGGGTGGAAGCAGACAAAATGTAAGGTGGGGGAAAGCCCCTGCCTTGACAAACCACCTTGGGAAGGAAGTGGCAAGTTTCAGCTTATTCCTCACTTTTCAACTGCCCCCTTCCCTCTCTTTCCTTCTGTCAGTCTCCCCCCCCCCTCAAAAAATATAGAATATTTAACAGCCTTGCAGATATTGGAGCTCCTTTATGCATTCATCGCTGACTCAAACTATAACAACAGCAAAAATTAATCCCCAGATGTGTTTTGGGTGGGAGGGGGAAACTATTAATGAAAAAATCTCTATATTGTGGAATTCTTCATTTTCTCCATAGAATGATTCCTAAAGCAGAGGAGTAGAGAAATAATTGAAATAAATCAACCTGCTTTTTTATTTTTAAGAATTGACAGTGAATTAGGTTTAAAAAAGCTTCCAAAAATATCATCTCTCCCTCTTTTTAATGTAGTCTTGAGATGGGGAAGAATTATGCAATCTGGCTGAAAACATTGAAGTAACCCCCCCCCCCAATGAAATCCTACCCAGATATCATTTTTATTCCTATCCTGTTTTGCAAGGTTGTACACTCTGGGTTTTACAGTGTAATCCTAAGCATGTCTACTCAATAGTGAGTCTCATTGTGTTCAATAGTACTTACTCCCTGGAAAGTGTGGTTAGGATTGCAACCTTAGAAGGGAATCCAGGACCTTCTGGAGCACTAATTTCGTATTTACAGGGCTAATGAAATTTACAAATGGGTTTGGTCCAACCGAAAGGATGGTGAAAAACTGGAGAGGCAAGTGGAATTACTGTGCACAGGGAGGGGAAAATAAGGCATGGAGCACAATCCTAACCATATCTACTCAAAAGTAAGCCCCATTGTGTTCAATGGGTCTTACTCCCAGGAAAGTGCCTTTAGGATTGCGGTCTAAATCGTATTGATCAGAGAAAGAACAAGGATCTTTCTCGCTGGCTATTAGAACCCTCAGCCAGGGGTGTAGCTAGAGGGGGACCCCCAGCTACGCCACCACCCTCAGCTGAGAAACCCCCATTCTGGGAGAAGGGAGGAAACTGAGGCACATCCCAGACAATGGGGGAAGGGGGAATGAGGAAGGTCCTCCGCCTGACCCCCTCTCATCCCCCAACTCCAGGGCTTTCTTTTCTTTTTACTTCAAATCAAAGTGAACAAGAAGATCTGCCAGACACGAGATGGACAATTCCCACAATCAATGCACATTCGCTTCCCTTTCTCCATCCAAACACTTTAGATTTGGGGAGTGCAAGGAAAAGAAAGGGGTGGGTGGAATTAGAGCTCACCTTTTTAGCTGGACAAAACTTAGGCTTCAATCCTAAAGACACTTTCCTGGGAGTGAGGTCCATTTAAGACAATGGGGCTTACTTCTGAGTAGACATGGTTAGGATCTTGCTCTTAGAAGGATTCACCTCTCAGGATCTGGTGGAGGAAAAGGAATGGCATGGGTGGGAGGAAAGATTCCCACCAGCGAGGTAGGGACTGAGCCCCAAAACCCGGATCCTCCCTCTGTCCTTCCTAAAGTTGGGCTTAACCAGGGTCTGGGAGGAGAGGCTGGTTTAACCTGAGAAGGTGCTGGACAGGCCAGCCTCAGCCTGGCTGCCTCTTCCCCTGGCCTGACCAGGGCTGGATGGATCCCCTCTGCCCAAAAGGATCCCCAAAAGGAGAACAAAACACTAATACACACACACACACACACACACACACACACAGAGAGAGAGAGAGAGAGAGAGAGAGGTCCCTTTAACACCAATCATAGGTAAATTAGAAGCTTTCAACCAATTTACCCAATATGCAAATTGGTCCCAATAAGTTATGGCACTGATGCTACAATCCTAAATGCACTTTCCTGGGAGTAGGATCCATTGAACACAATGAGGCTTACTTTTGAGTAGACAAGGTTAGGATTGTGCTTTCAGGTTGTAATCCTAACCACAGTTTCCTGGGAAATAAGTGCTATTGATCATAATGGGACTTGCTTCTGAGTAGACATGCTTAGGATTGCACTGTAAGATTCTATCACTTTCTCCCTCGTACTCTCTCCCTTCCAGTCTTTCCAAGAAGCTGAATGGTGTGTGTGTGTGTGTGTGTGTGTGTGTGTGTGTGTGTGTCCCAGTAATCGATTTTTTTCCTGTCCTCTGTGCCTTTTCGGATCAACGCCTTTCAATGGACAGAGAGGTGCTCCTTCATGCACAAACTCGTGCTACATTTTCTGCCTGTATTCTTGCTAAATACAATAAATGCTGGGCAAGATCCACACCATGCGGGGGGACACACAAACATTGCCCCCTTCTTTTTCCTCTCCTCCATCCAAAAATCCTCTAATTAAATTGTTTTATACAGACAGAAAGGACAGGCCGATTTTAAGAGCACAATCCTAACCATGTCGACTCAAAAGTAAGCCTCATTTTGTTCAATGGGTCTTACTCCCAGGAAAGTGTCTTGCCTGTGGCTGCAATCCTAAAGACATTTTCCTAGGAGTAAGACCCACTGAACACAATGGGACTCACTTTTGAGTAGACATGGTTAGGATTGTGCTGTAAGTGTCCCTACAAAGATCGACTTCATTTTGCTCCCTCCCCAACCTGGAATGGCTCTGAAGAGTGAGACTCCCTCCAAGACTTGGCTGCTCCGCCCCCCTCTAGCTACGCCACTGCAAAGATTTGCCCTCGCAGGCTGTCCTCTAAGCATCCCTACATTACCTGCAAGGAAAAGAGGGATTTAAAATAAAATCAGGAGATCCCCAGAACCCTCCACAAACATAAATTTCAAAGAAACGTGTCATCATCACCCTGATCTTGGAAGACTTGGATGCACACGGGGCTTACTTCCGAGTAGTCCCACTGCAGTAAAAAGGATAGTGTGTTTCCCAGCCTTTTGAAAGAGAAATTAGAGAAGAGCACAGGTTTGCTTGATTTCCTTGGAAAAATAAAAAACACCCATGTTTTTTTCCTTCCCCGCAAGGTGATGCGTTCACACGAATTCAATTTTTGGGGGAAAAAGAAAACCGATTTCCCAGGAAAAAAGCATTTTTTTGTTTGTTTCCCAGTTAAAAAAGTGGGAACAGCTCCAAGATCCGCAGACACATCTATACATTTTATTTATGTTTGTTTTAGACGCGCGTGTCCTTCTGTTCCTTCAGACACACATCTGTCAATGGGGAGATTTGATGTACAGGAAAGACACAAAAATGATTAAAAGGAGGAGGAAACACACGAGAAAGAGATCAAAACCCTCTTGTCTTAAAGTATATACTGCGGGGGACACGATCCACTCCAAAGTGGAACCATATTAAAGTTAGGGGTTCAAAGAACCCTTCCAAAGCGGTTGGAGATTAAGTGCCTTGACTTGGGTGATCTTGGAATTCAGTGTCAAAAATGAACACAAAATTTCATTTTTTTATTTATTACTTTTTATTTTATTTTTTACCGGTTTCACAGGAACCCGAAGATGGGTCACAAACCTGTGAGTAGGAACCGGTTTCAACAGAGGTATGAAATGTCTATACTGTGTATGTATTTTTTAAAAACATGTAGTTGAAAGGGGAGGGAAGATTCTCCATAAATCTGTTTTCATGAATCCTAACCCCGCTTACTTGGGAGTAAGTTACATTGACTAGAATGGGGCTTGAGTCTGAGTAGGATAGGATTAGGATAGGATCGATTTTACAGTCTACCATGTCATGTGTGTATATGATGTTGATCAGAGTCTACATTACTGTGGTTGATCCATCCTGGGACAGGATCCTATTAGAGGATACAAGAGTCTGACTTAGAGCACAATCCTAACCATGTCTACTCAAATGTAAGCCCTGTAGTGTTCAGTGGGTCTTACTCCCAGGAGAGTGTCTTTAGGATTGCAGGCTATGTTACTAGCACTAAGACCACAATCCTAACCATGTCTACTCAGATGAAAGCTCCATTGTGTTCCGTGGGTCTTACTCCCAGGAAAGTGTCGTCAGCATTGCAGCCTCAGTGGCGTAGCTAGAGGGGGACGGAGCGGTCAGTCATAGAGGAGCGTGCAAGGGGCCTTTCCTCTTTTGTATAGAGCTATAGGGACCCCTTACACCTCTTCCAAGACTGACTGCTCTGCCCCCCTTTTAGCTACGCCACTGGCTTGACTATTACAAGGGAATCATTTGCATGAAGGTGGGGAAAGAAATTCAAACTTTCCATTGGAAGTGGGAAGAAGCAGTAGATCGGTGGTCAGTTGTGTATGCGCGTGTGTGTGTGTGTGTGTGTGTGTAGGGATTTATTCAAGCCATGAATAAATTCAGCAATGGATCTGCGCATCAGTAGAGTCTGTATCTATATCCAGATGTCTCATACAGTGGCATAGCTAAAGGGGGCAGAGAAATCGGTCTTGCAGGGAGCCTCACCCATTAGGAGCCATTCCAGGCAGGGGTGCAAGACAGAACCAGGTGAGGCTCCTGACTCCTCGGCTCCCCTCTAGCTATGCCACTGGCCATTATTTAAGCCTCAACCTGCTTTATTGGGAAATATTTCGAGATCAATCAGGTTGTGCAGGTGGCCAAGGATGTTGTCATTCTGGGGGTTCCTTGCCTGGCCTGCTCATATTTTCCACTCCCTTTATACCCCTTCTTGGTACAAGTCAGTGTTGCTGCAAAAATCTTGCGTGTTCTCATTTGGTGCCACCAAAAATGGGAATGGTTTGGGGGCAAATCCATGTCTCAGGCTGCAATCCGAAAGACACTTTCCTGGAAGTTAGACCCATTGCACACAATGGGGCTGACTTTTCAGTAGACATGGTAAGGATTGTGCTCTCAGCAAAGCAAGTAGGAAGCCCTCAAAGCTCACTGCGATCCTAGCCTGGGAGTAAGCACGATTGATTATAATGGGACTTACTTCTGAGTAGATATGCAAAAGATTGGGCTCCAAGTCCAAAAATGTGTGTGTGTAATTTTCATGACTTTGTTGTTTCCTTCTGATGCACACACCTTTCCCCAGAGTGTGCTGTTCTTGATGCCTCCACCTGTCCATCCCCTGGAGAAGTACCTGGAAATAGACACTCAGAAGTTTTGAGAACACCCAGAAAGGACACTCTGGGGAGAAGAACCGCCGAGTCTGGAATCAGACATGATTAAAATCGCCCCCTGCGTGTCCGTGTAGACGTGTGAATGTTCGTACACGGATGTTGTGTGGGTAGATCAGGAACACCTGAAAAAATGCGTTACTGTAAAAATATCTCTCTCTCTTACACACACACACAAAGTTTTATACTTAGTACTTTTTCTACTTAGTACTTCTACTTTTTTCTTAGTTCTTTTAAGTAGTACTTCTCTTAGTACTTTTTTTTTTTCAAAAGTACCGAATCAAACCGAATCAGGAACCGTTTCCACGTCGGAAGTAAACCGGTTTAATAGAGGGTGGTGAACTGGAGACCTTGATTTGGTCTCTCCTCTACCTGAAGGCTGCACCCCTAGGCATACTTTCCAGAGAGTAAACCCAACGGGACTTACTTCTGAGCAGACCTGCATTATAGAATTGGGATCCAACTTAAAAAAAATATCCACGGGAGTTTAATCCAGGGGAAAGTGCCTCGGATCGGGGTCGTCTTCCCCATTGCCTGGTCCTGGTGATGGTGATGGTGGTGGTGGGGGGTCTGCAAGGCATTCTTGGACCAGCCCAGACCAAACCCCCTTCCTCCGAAGGCTGTCCTGGGTCTATTGATCCAGGACTGGAGCTGGAGGAATCACCAGGCTAAATATTTACCGATCACAAACAAACAGCTTGAACGATTTCGTGTGTGTGTTGCGGTGTGTGTGTGTGTTTGTTGCGAGGGGCGGGAGGGGGTTAAATCATTTTATTAGTGTGTATAAAGCAAAGAGCACATTCGAGACGGGAGTGTTTTAAGATGTGTCTTCAGTGGGATGAAAAGAGTTAGAGAAATCGATACGGAGTGATTAGGGGCTCTAGGAGTGGAAAGACTGAGAGAGAGAGATTGAAAAAGAGAGAGAGAGATTGGGAGAGAGAGAAAGAGACAGGAATTGAGAGAGAGAGATTGAGAAAGAGAAATTGAAAAAGAGAGAGATGGGAAAGAGACAGGAATTGAGAGAGAGACTGAGAAAGACTGAAAATGAGAGAAACAGATTGAGAGAAAAGAGCGAAAGAGAGAGAGATTGAAAAAGAGAGGAGAGAAAGAGAGCGATTGTGAAAAAGAGAGAGAGAGAAATGGAGGGAGACTGAGAAAGAAAGAGAGAGGGAGTGATTGAAAGAGAGACTGAGAGAGAGAAAGATACAGGAATTGAGAGAGAGAGATTGAGAAAGAGACATTGAAAAGCGAGAGAGAGAGATTGAAAGAGAAAGAGACAGGAATTGAGAGATTGAAAATGAGAGAGAGAAACAGACTGAAACGGAGAGAGATTGAAAAAGAGAGAAGGAGAAAGAGAGTGAAAGAGAGTGAAAGAGAAAAAGCGATTGAGAAAGAGAGAGAGAGAAAGAAATTGAGAGATTGAGGAAGAAAGAGTGAGGGAGAGATTGACAGAGAGAGACTGAAAAAGAGAAAGAAAGAGATAGATAGAAAGAGACAGGAATTGAGAGACTGATTGAGAAAAAGACTGCAGAGAGAGAGAGAATTTTTCACATTTTGTAATCCCAAATTAAGGGAATGAGAATCCAGAAAACTCAACTTTCAATAGGATCGGCTCCTTTTTGGAAAGGGAGGGAGGGAAAGGGGGATCATGTTGGAGACGGTGGCGTAGCTAGAGGAGGTCTGAGCAGTCAGTTTTAGAGGGACCCTCAAACCCCTTCGGAGCCTTTCCAAGGTGGGAAGCCAAACGGAGCCCTACAGATCCTGGAATGACTCCGAAAGGATGAGACAACCTCTAAAACCGACTGTTCCGACCCCTTCTAGCTACGCCACCCGCTCCAGCATGAAATGGAATGAGAAGCCGGGGAAAAGCCCCTTCAATCCCCCCAGCATCAAAGGGGATTCCCCCAAGCTGGAAGCAGGACCAGAGGCAAGCGATTGGCTGGAATCTGCATCTTCAGGATCCCCCTTCCTCCTTTTAAGTCTATTGCAATGGGAAGAACTCCTTTGCCACTTGGAATCACACCCCCTATAATATATTTTATATTTAAAAGTGATTTACACATATATGTAAATATATATATGTATATATATATATATATAAGGATCCAGCTCAGTTGGGAGAAGGTGAAACAGTCCAGCAGGTTAGCTTTGTGCCAGTTGGCCCTACATTTAATTCTTTATTTCCCCCTTTACTTATTTCCCAATTCCTACTTTGAATTCTTTATTTCATTTTCCTAGCTTTGTGACTCTTCTCTGTCGAATGGGATTTTTTTTGGGGGGGGGGATTGAAGGGAGGGACTGGATGAAATAAAAAGGATGCATGTGGGAGAAAGCAAAGAGATTGGGGAGGGACAAGGTCAGCTGGGGACCTAGGTGGGGGAATCATTATTGTGTCCCCCCTTGGAGGTCCACTGGATCCCTCGCTGTCAGGTGCACAAAATTATCCTCCATAAGTGAATTGGAGGTGATGATGAGCATCTCTTTTCAAAAGCCAACCTGGCTTCCCAGCCCTGACCAAGGGGTGCAGGTAGAGTTGGGGGGTTTAAAGGATTAAGGGGTTGAACATTCTGTTCAACACCTTGAGAAGAGGAGGTAAAATGCCCTCCACCAACAGGTGACATGATCCAGTCCATGCAAGAAGCTGTGCAAAGACAGGGTTGTGAAATTGACAAGACAGCCAAGTCTTGGTTTATTACTCCATTCAGAGGACAAAGACTCTTTTTCCAGGACATGTCCTCTTTTTCATCCTTGTGTCCTGAAAAAACTTCATTAGTCTCCTTTACCTTGTGAGCAGGCAGAGTGTAGGCTTCTTGTCATTAATAAATTAGATGTAATAAATTAGATGTGATAGTCTTGAATTTAATAATAAGAAATATGGTGTTTAAATGAACCACCTGGAAGCAATATATATGAGTGATTTTAGCTTTTATCATATCCTACATTTTTACTGTGTGTCCTACATTTTGGAGAGACCTTTTTTGATTATAACTTACAGTCACCATGAATGCAAGGCATTCTAGAAGTAGATACACCTGAGAGATTTGAAGAAATCTTTCTTTCTTTCTTTCTTTCTTTCTTTCTTTCTTTCTTTCTTTCTTTCTTTCTTTCTTTCTTTCTGTCTTTCTGTCTTTCTTTCTTTCTTTCTTTCTTTTCCCTGTATCCTGGAAAAAAGAAACTTCATTCTCCTCCTTTTCCTTGTGAGCAGGCAACCTGGTTTTTAAATAGTTTTAACATTAATAATAAGCAATATAGTTTAAATTAACCACACAAAAGCAATAAATATGAGTGGTTTTTAGCTTTTTTATCGTCATGTCCTACATTTTTCTTGGGTGCCCTAAATTGGGGGGGGGGTTGTCTTTTTTTGGTTATATGACTTGATGACCTCGATCAAACCAGTTCCCCCTCAAATAACTTCTAGTAATGGGTGGGATAAAGCACCTGTTTGAAATATTGATTTACTTTATTTCAATTTTTTGGCAAGGCATAAAGAATCCAGTGGTTGCATTTCTAGCCCCAGTTCCAAGGAAGACCCCTGTGGCCTTCAGGGCTGTAGGGCTGAACAGACCTTTTTTTTAATTGTCCAAACCCCACTGATGATTAAACTGATGTGTTTAGGTGGAAAGCAAAACAGCAGAGGTGCTGGTTCTAGCTCCTTTCCCCTTATAATCTTACAACCTCTTTGCCTAATTCCTTAGATTGGAGATAGGAAGGAGTCTGACCTGGAGGTCGAAAGGAGCCCCTTTGCATTAACTCTTGCTGACCTGGCCCAGAGACCAAGGTTAGGGGCAGGCAATGCAAAGAGAGAAAAAAAGGATATATGAATGACTTCAAAGAATATATGAATGAGATACAGACAATTTTTTAAAAGGGGGAAATCAATATACACATTCCTACTGTGCTTATTTATTTACCAAAATCTAGTTTAAATTAAATTATCAGTGTGTTTAAAAACACAATTAGAACAAAAAAAATTAGAACACAACTAGGCAATTGAATTGAATTTCCTGAATGTTTACTCAGAAGTAAATCCCACTTCTCATACTTCAAAGGTATGAGATGAATGGATCAACTCTTTCCTTGTAGTCCATTTGGACCCAGAAGGAACTATTTTCCATAAATATGATTAGGACAATCATATTTACTGGAAAGTAGTTCCTTCTGTGTCCAATACTCTCGTGTAAGACTGGATAGGGTCTCAGCTTCAGGCACTGCATCTTTGTTGTTCATAGGCTCCTTCCCTATTAATGGAAGTTACTATACTTTAAAAGGATGTGTTCATATGTAAATGTATATGTGGCTGCAATCAGACATTTCAATGAGTGGATTTTAAATAGGACCTGTAGTAAATCAACCACCCCTATCAAACATAAAACAACCCAATAGTAATGAACAGGGAGATCTGAGTAGATGATGCTTTGTATAGCCAAAATAGTCTAAATGCCTGGGGCAAAACTCACCTCTTTGGAGAAACTCTAGTATGCAACCTGATATATAAAACAATCAAATTAATTCATTGATGAGACAGGTGAATAATCATGACAATTAATAGATCAACCCCTTACCCTTTAATGAGATGATACCTATTAATGAAAAAAAAAATTATTTCTGGCTACTTGGACACATAGACCTCAGGAGTTCTATGTACAAGGATTCTTAACAAGAAGTTACTATACTGTAAAAGGATGTGTTCATATGTAAATGTATGTATGTGCATTTCCCATGCTTTTATGTTATTAATTTATTAGAAGTATTTAGAAGCTTTTCCACTTGACGAAACAATATCCAAGATGGGAACAACAACAACAGCAAATGTAATAAGACAAATTGAAATGTGGCTCCTGATAAATTGAAATGTGGCTCAATCTCTCTTGCAAATGTATCTTTCTGGAATTGAATGCTTAGATCTTCCAGATTTTTAAACTATGGCTCATTTTAGCAGCTCAGAAGGATCCAGGGAGAAATCAAGATGGGTTGTTTGAGCAATCAAGTGTTCAGAACTGGAGTAAGAAAGGTACTGTCTTCTTATTTTCCCCCCAAAATGTTGACCTGAATACCAACAGCATTACATGTTCACAGCCATGATACTTGGACATTATTAGATCCTTCAATGTTTGGAAGTTTTAAAGCATCACCATATTTTCTCCTAGTAGGTCCCCAGAAGGCAACAATTCTGAAGGAACAGTCAGCATTTGTCTGTGTTTAGTCAGACTTCTTAGAATATTTTATCTCATTTTGAATTAATTCTTTGAATGCTTATTACTACATTAATAGGGCAAAATATGAAGTAGGGTAGGGTAGCAGTTTCTGGAGGTAGCACTCTTTCCCCCATAAAAAGCTGTACAGGGTTATCTTACGTCATAACTGAAAAAAGAGAACAAGCTCCTCTCACCCCAAAAAATGTAGGGGCCCCTAAGAAAAATGTCAAAAATGGCAGGACATGGCAAATTTAGAGCTAAAAACATTCATAAAATGTTTTATGTTTTCATGTTTCATGTTTTAAAGCTTCCTTTTCCATTGAAAAGAGAGATCTAAACTAGCAATCCATACATGTACATTTGAATTCTGAAAAGCAAAATTTGTATATTCATATATTACAGTATATTGCTCATATGCTAATATGAACAGAATTATTTAAATTACTTTAATAATGGGAGAACATCGAATGATCCCTGTGAATTTTTTGACACAGAAGTTGCAAGAAACAGTAAGGAAGAAAAAGTTCATTTCAGTAATTTTATTTGATTGAGAATGTCATTTTGGAAGCAAATAAATGAAAATAAACTTTTAATAAAAATTTAATACCTATTACTGTAGCAATCCACATCAGCTTCAGTAGCAATACAACAATGCCATTTTTAGGATTGCTTTTGGAAGTTTCATCAGCAATCTCAAAAAATAAGGAACAAATTTGCCCCAATGCATGAAATTAAATATGGAAAATATGTTTGTTTTAAAATAGGATTATGAATTTTAAAGCAGGATCACTTTATGCTTGTTCATACTCACCAATGTCCTGAGCTGATGTTTAACAAATAGGAGCTCAGATTAATTCATTTTATGATTTCCAAGGCCCTGAGTTAAGCTTTAGCTAAACAGATATACAGCAGTCAGATCACATTGTAAACCTGAACTGGTCCACAGGCACATTTTCACAGATTAATTTCCCACTCAAACACCGGTATGAATTTAGCCAATAGATAAGAAAAAGACAAACAAACAAACAAAGAGACTTCACAGCATGTAGCAATACATCCTTTTCTATCAAGTCTTCAAAAATCTATAATTTCTTTGGAAAAAACTGCTTCTTTCACATATAGTGACTCGTAAACATAATTAAGATTACCCATTGTCAAACAATGGCCAAACAATGGTCTTCCAAGGAGTATTGAAAATATTTTTCCATCGATCTTCATTTTTTCTTAGTCTTTCCAACAACAGTAACTTCGGAATCAAATATTAATTTTTGTGGTTTAAATGATAAAGAGAGAAAGAAAAATAATCACCACTGTCCTCTAATAACCTTACCTGTTTAACTTAACCAGATTCAGTGAAGTTTATATCACACTTAGGAGGTAAAATTAAACTGGGAAACTGCAAAGCCAGGACATATCACATGCCATTAAAAATAACACCTGTGGTTCTCTGACAGCTTGTAAGTGAAACAAAGTTTGAAAAAAGAAAAATATGAAGACTTGCACCCAAGTGTGTTTCCTCCTGTAAGCTGTCAATCAGTTGAATAATTTGAAATGCATAAATTGTCTGCCTTTTACCCAATTAAATGACTGATCAATTTACATTTGTAAATTAGTCCCAAAGTAAAAAATGTTACCATTTCGTGATACCCAAAAAAGGATGAGAGAAATTTAAAATTTAATATTTTCTTATTAATTAATTCCTGGTTATACTCATCAGCAGTACCAAAAAGGATTCACACGAAATAAAATTGGACCCTCGTTGACTGATCTATCAATTCAAACAACATTGTAATCAAAGCATTTGCACCCAATGGTTATATCATCCATCAACCAAGTCTATATAGTCACTCATTTCAGCCAGACTTGTATGGGATGCTTTTCCCACCAGGTCAGACAACATTAGTAGCTTGGGCTTTGAAAGGTGGTCTCACAAAACACATCATGTATTCCACTAAAAAAAATATTTAAAAAAATTATTTCAATATGTATCAAGTTCTGGCAACTAAATTTAGAGCTGTTTTATGGCTATGCTTGTATGTATTCAGCTCTGCCTTCTGAAGGCCTTCCTGAAATGCTGTTTTTCCTCTTTCCATCGCTCTCCTTTATATATATAAATAGGAGTTTTATAAACATTGTGACAAATGGGGACCACTTGCAAAGTACAGTCATCAGAAATGCCCCTTGCTATACATTACAAAAGTTATTTACAATACTTTATATAGTGACAGGCATTTCCAATGTTGCACTTTGCAAGTGATCCCCGTTGTGTATGTTTAAATTGTAAAGTTTCTGCAATGTGTCACTTGACAGAGCCATCCTTGTGGCCCATCTGGGTATCTGAATTTCAGGCCCAAGTTCCAGTGTTTCATATAAAAGAGGAAATTGACAAGGCCAACTGTAGAATCTGAGAACTTGGCTGTTTTTGAAATAGAAGCTAAGGGTCAAAGGGTGAGGAGCTCTACTATTATACTTTTTTAAAAGATCTTTTCATCATTCTAAGTTTCAGTCCAGCAATAAGAACGTTTTGATAAGTGAGTTCATGCATTTCTGTGACACACAAAGTTTTTCTTAATAATAAAAGAAGAGAAACCATATCCCTGCTAAATTAAAATAGGGCAAACGCGGAGTATGGTTCAGATTATAGACTTCTAAACTATTTTGCCATTGACAGTAAAGTGTCAAATGTTTGCTGTCCATTCTGTGAAACCAAAGAGACTTTTTGTTCTAGGTTTTCTTCTAGAAACCCGATTACACAGATCTCCTCGTATTGTTTATTACAAGAAACCTAACCACATAAATAAAAAAGACACAGATGTTCAGCATCATGTTTGACTCTGATGTCACGTGGATGTCACTCTATATTTGATGATGTCGTGACTGGCCATGACATCACATCCAGATGACACCACTTTTGCTGAAATCCAGTGCTAAAATGTTTAAGAACCAATTCTACAAATGTCCAACCAAGTGATTTTCAGGCCTTTTCTTATTGATGCCTCACAGTTCTAGTGCCATTGCCAAGGCTTGAGAATCATGTCCAGGGTTGGTCAACTGGTTGCCTACAGGTGGAATCTGATACTGCGAGACAATTTTATCTGCCCCTTGGTGGCTTTATTGATTGTGATATAACAATAGTTTGCCCACAGTTTCACTTGGAAGGAAATAGAAAATAAAAACAAGCTGTAAGAAAAAATATTAAATGCTTTAATATATATTTCTGGTTTTGATTTTGATGTGCAAGGAATGTGGCACATGCCAGTGTACAAAATTTGTATTTGATGTTATGGCTGAGTACTTGGCCTTCATAACTGGGTAAGTTACTTCATAACTGGGTAATCTCTTATTGACAGATACCACCAAGTGGAGGCTAAGCATCCCAGTGGATGGTCCATTTGATACATATACATATATATACACACACACACACACACACACACACACACACACACACACACACACACACACATATATATATATATATATATATATATATATATATATATATATATACACACATATATATACACACACACACACATATATATACTTCTGATCTTGAGCTACTATATGAAGAATTGTGTGTTCTTTGAGAAAATCAACTATTTTCCCTTTTTCAGGGCATACAGCCAGTTTATATAGGGAATTGTCCATGGGACAGAGACCTTCGAGGAGAATGAGTGAGGACAGAGAACGATTGAGGAATATTACTGTAGAATACATAAAATTTTCCTTTTGTATTCACAATTATAGAAGGAGGTTGTCGCAAGTGGCTAAGACGCTGTGCCTGTTAACCAGCAGGCCAGGGTTCGAGACCCAGATCCCCACAAGACAGGGTGAGCTCCTGTCCTTACCCCAGCTGTGCGATGCCAGCTGGATCCAATCGTATCAGCTCTGCCTTTCCATTGGATTAATTCAGTGGTGTGGAGAGGGGATTTGCTGCTTGGGTAACAGCCTATTCTCCATAACAATCTAACTCAGGCTTTCATGCTTCGCATGCAGCGTATGCAGCGCCGAGCACGATACCATAGTCTTCCAAGACTGAAGGAGGCCTGCTTGTTCAGAGTGGATAAAATGTCTTCCAAACTGTGGGGCTGTCCAGACTGTGGGGTAGAAATGGTAGAAGGAGGTAAGAATTGGTGGATTTAGAATGGTCACCCAGAGGCTCCTGTCATCACACCCTCCCTCTGGCCCACCACAGATGCAACCTTGCACTGATCTGCTTTCTGCCCCCTAAAAGTGATCACCCGCCTTTTCCCAGGTATGGTTTATTTAAACACAGAAATGCATGCATTCCAATTTGACAGGAACCATGCAGATGGGACCACAACATGTGACGACAGCATCTAGCCTGGATGTCTTTAACAGGGACTGGACACACTTCTGGAGGAAAAGTCCATCGCAGGTTACAAGCCATGATGGATCTCCTTATTTTAGATGCCACATGCAGGGAAGGCACCAGGATGCAAATGACTTGTGTGCTCCTGTGTCAAGAACTCCTGTTGATAAGATTCAGAGGAACCATAAGGTTCTCCGTGACATACTTTAAAAATCAGTGGTTGCATTGGAAGCCCCACTTGGTAACTGGTGGAATGCAGGACAGGAGGTATGTGCAGTACACCTTCCAAAGAAAGATTACAACTTTTAGCTGTTAATCTAGAAAACAACCAAAATGGATACCAACTCAGAGGTTACAAGATCCAAGACTGTTGTAAAATAATTGAGGATTATTCTGTTACCGAAAGTCAGCGGATGAAAAATCATGATTTGAAAGTCAAGCATGGAAGGCGATAGGAAATTTTGTTGTTTCTTGTGGTGGTGGTGAAGTGAGTGCAGAAAATATCCCAGCTGTTTCTTCTGCTGCCCCCTTCTCAAGGCATTGCTAACTTTTTATGATATTTCTTCCTCCTCCCTCTCTTTTCTCCTATCTGCCTTTGTGCCTTCAGGGGCAGTGAAAGAAGAGTGCGGATTCTAGATTGCTCTCAGAGTTTGCTTTGCTGATGATGGATTACCATGTCAATTTAAACAGCATAGGATTAATTTGTTTCAATGATTTCTCTTTAGGCTGAATGCCAGCTCTTTTCCCCCTTTCTTTTCTTCCTTTTTTTTAAAAAAAGCTTTTTATCTCTTCCCTTGCTTTTCAGAATTAGAACAAGAAAAAAAAAATCATACCCACCACTGAACCCCTTTTGATATCTCCCCCCTTTTCAGGAGACAATAATAGAAATAGACAAGTGAGGTGTAAAGTTGCGTTGGAGTCACAGGTTTGAGTGTTTTTTATCTCGTTCGCAGAGGCCGAAGCCTCCTGTCAGTCACATTAAAATGAAATTGGATCCAACATTTATTCAATAAATACTTCTCTTGTAGGTAATCCAGAGCAGAGTGCTTTTGACACATAAGGACTTAATTTGTCTCGGATAAGAAGTTATTAATACGGCACATTTAAACTTGCCACCTACAATAAGGTCATTTAGATCCTTAACATGATTCAGGGAATGGGTTTTTGAGGGCTGCTTGAGCAAAAGATGGAGGCAAAGTTTGAAATTGCATTTTTTTAAGGACTACCAGTGTACATGCAGGTGGGGGAGTGTGGAAATGTAGTAGTAGTATGTGGGCATCAGGACAAGACTTGAAATCAGTGTTGCTCAGTCTGGGGTTGGCAGGCTTCAGGCAGAAGCAGCTGATTTTGAACCTCAGTTTTCCTTCTGTAAAATGGAAACAATAGCAATGACAAAATTTTTTGTAGGGATGAGCAAAGTCCATTAGCTTTTAATTAGCTATTATTATTTTCCATTTTCTTTGTAAACAGCTTTGTGAACTTGTTAGTTGAAAAGCGGTATATAAATACTGTAGATAGATAGAAAGTCAGTTTTTTAAAAAAAATGCAAATTGCTGTATATGACTGATATTCATAATTTCAGCCCTCTAAGGCATATATTATTGCCTTCAAAGCACTGAAAATAATGGCAATGTTCTGATGACACCCAAACCATTCTTATAGGAATTGTTTTGCAAATGGCAATATAGTCTGTTTCCCTATTGCATGAAATATATTCATTAGGTTTTTGGGGAGAGATCATGGTGGGGTAGTCCCAGGGCTGTAGCTGGGGGGGGGGTGTGTGTAAAAAAATTAAGTTTTGCAGGGAGCCTCACTGCAGAGTGCAAGGGATCTTCTGCATCCTCTGAGCCATTCTAGGAGGGGGAAGCATCCTGGAATGGCTAAGAGGGGAGGAGGTCCCTTGCATACTGTAAGGAGGATCCCAACAAAACCTAGTGTCGTCCCCCCCCCCCGCCGCTACTGCCCTGGGTGGTCCACTGTTCTGGAAAAACACGAAACATTAAATATCTCTGAATATGTGCCTTCAGCTGTGTCCATATCCAAGATGCTGTGATTCTCAAATTTTATAGCAAATGCAGTCAGTGCCGGGTTTACGTATAAGCTAAACAAATTATAGCCTAGGGCGCCACTCTCTTGGGGTCTCCAAAAAAGTTTAAAGGGGAAAAAACAATTGGATGTACATTTCCAAAATATAAGATAAAAAACAAATAAAATAAAACCAACATACAGCAATAGTGTTTTGTGTTGTGTAGGCTCCTATGATGTAAGTAATGGGCCCCGCCTGTTAGGATCTCTTATGTTGACATACGTGGCACTTACTCTGGATTGCTCTATGCATTTCCCATAGGTGGCTCCATAACTGCGTTGACATAAGAGGTCCTGTAGTTACTCTGGATTGTAGCATTAGTGTCTCAGATAATGCTGAGAAATATCCCAGTCTGAAACTCTGGTGAGAATGGATCAATGAGATGATCTTACAATCCTAAACATGGTTGTAAGACCTATAGAACTCAGTGGTACTTACTTCTGAGTAGAGATGCATAGGATTGCACTCTGACTCAGTCAAAGGCAGGTTTAGTGCATTCTTATGAAATCCAAATACAAGCATGTCTACTCAGAAGTAAGTCCTATTGTATTTAAATGGCCTGCTTCCAGAAAAGTGTATTTAGGATTGCAACCTTAATAAGTTCACATGCATGGTAACTGAGAGGAAGGCTGGGGTAGAAAGGCCCAAACTGTATCAAGAGGTCCAAAGATACTATTTTGCCCCAGCAGAGAGCACAAGTCAAGACAAATGTGATAGTCTTGGTATTAACAAAGCTGGTGATTAGGTTTTAACTGTGAACTAGATAACAATACAATAGAAGTCAAACTAGGTAATATTACCTAATGGTTGGACAATGCCTTATCTTCAAATGGAATGCAGAGACAATAAGGAGAAAGATAAAACAAAGAGATTCCTATTATAACATGCAGCATTTATATAGCAAAATTTGCCAGTCATTCTGACAACAGTCCTGAAAGGTAGTCCAGTATGATTACTGGGAAGCGTGCCTATGATCTCACCAAAAACATTGTACATTATCTGGACATTTCCCAGTTCACAGGTCAGTCTTTTAGCCATCAGACTCCACTAGAACTCAGTGAGAAAGATGATGAAAATAATTTATATAATTATTAAAAATAGTATAATGGATGCCATTTAACATCTTATATTTTATCCTAGTAATTTCAGAAGGTAATTTCCAATGGACGAAGTCAAGGAAACATGTACGGATTCACCAGGTACAGGAAAAAGAAGATGCAAGAGGGACAGTTCTCATACCTGCCCAGCTGGTTTTATTCTTCAAATGGCGGGGAGACATTTCAAGTCCATGTGCATAAGGTAACATTATTAGTTGTACCTCATCTTCCTTCTTTTTAAGCAGGGGTCAGGGAACGTTTTACCTTTTACCCCAAAATATATTTAGATACGCCAATGTTACCCCCTTGATTTGAAAGGAAGGAAATCATATATTATTAATATAGTTCACTGTGTCAGGTCCTTGTACACTACAGTACTGTAACACACAAAGCTGGGCATGCATATAGAATCTATAAGATTCATGCATATATATATATACATATATACATACATACATACATACATACATACATATATATATATATGCAATGAAATGGAATTCCTTGGGGTAATGCCGAGACACAGCCGGACATGCATATAGATTCATATGCATGCCCAGCTGTGTCTCGGCAGTGTGACTGTCCATTACCCCTAGGAATTTTATTTTTACCCCATTTGGGGTAATTTACCCCTGTTCCCTGACAACTGTTTTAAAGCAACATAACACAATCCCACAATCAAAAAAACAGAAGATGTATTAGCATCTTGTATTGAAAACCATTTAAAGAGTATTTCATCACTAATGATGAAAAAGTAAAAACTTTTAGCGCTTGGAGGCCAGAAACGTTTTTTTGTTTGCTTAGGCTGCAATCCTAAAGACACTTTCCTGGGAGTAAAACTCACTGAACACAATGGGGCTTACTTTAGAGTAGACATGGTTAGGATTGTCCTCTTAGTGACTGTTTTCAGCAGGTTTAGATGGTGCTTAAAATGTAGAATGGAGTCCACAATGGGGCTTGTCAAATTTATTAACGTCCCCCACGGGCTTAAACATTGCTGGTTTAAGTGAGAACTGGTCTGCTATAGACATGGAAGAACATCCTTGATTTAATGTTTGAAGCGTTGGAGGGTTTATTCTTAGGGAGTGGGACTAATTTAACATCATGGATATATTTCCAAACCAACATACAGAACATCAGACTATACAGGCAGCTGTCAAGCAGAGGCCATGAGTTGCAGATAAGGAAGAAAGTGCTAAGAACATGGAGGGAAGAGATGAATCATCTTCCAAAGTACTTGACCAGACAAATTTCCACATTATGTTTCTTCTGCTAATAAACTCCAAATCTCCCCATTGAAATTCGGGAAGGGTATTTGGCATGACACACACACAGACCTGTTTTGCATCCATCTTGTTTGCCTACTTCAAGGATCTCCAAGTCTAATCCATCTTTAAATACAATAGGTCTAATTGGACTGAACGGTATTTGTTCATGCATTGGCCACTAATGTAAAGAAAACAAAAAATGGAGGGGAATGATGGGAGTGGAGCAGTTGCGATCTACGCGGCTGCCTTAACCTTTGATCACTTTTTGTAATGGGAGTTGGTGTGCAGGAGTCCCTTGAGCTGTGTTTGCCAGATGCATGTTTAAAACAGATACACAGAGAGGTTCTGCATTCTCGCCACTTTGCGTACATATGCGCCATTAATAAATCACAGGCTTCTGGAGACTCCATCTTGGCAATCATATGACAACCAGTTTTGCTTTCCCACCCACACTACTAAAACAGGACAGAACATCCAACCAACCCTCAATTTGTATACAGAAAATTATGTCATAAACATGCACATTGAGGTCCATCATGATGTCTTAGGGCTTGAAACCTTCACTGGTAGAAGTTAGCGGTTAAACATTGACAGTTGATGCAGGAAGGCTTGCACTGCAGGGCCAGACAAGATAAGATGAAGGAATTCTGAGATGGGGACTCCATATCAGTTCTTTATTTCCCACAAAAAAGCCACAGGATTGAGGGTGAGTTAGCCATTGGCACTGGAGTGTGGGGATTTAACCCTTTCACCTATGTGCCATCATCCAGATGCAAATGCCCCCCTCACTCAATCATGCTGCTATTGGCCATGGAAAGGAAAACTCAAATAGATTTTCTCTCCCGTAGCTAATAGTTAGAGGTGGGAATAAACAGATTCAGGAAAGGATGTTTGGATTCGTTCTTTCATCCATTTGTCTGTCTGTCTGTCTGTCCATCTGTCAGTTCATTCGTTCGTTTGTCCATTCATTCATTTGTTGAGATTTTGGTGTTATCCAAAAATTAGAAGTGTAATGAAAATATGCAGTGTATGAAATACAGTGCAATGCAGTGTAATGAAATAATATAAATATATATAATATTTATAGATATAATAATAATAATATAAAATATATATTATAATTTAATATAATATAAAAATTATGATTAGTATATCTTATCATTGCTTTATATAACTTATCATTGCTTTATACTAAAAGCAGTCCTCCTTCAGTTTTGAAAGACTATGGTATCGTGCTCGGCACTGCATACGCTGCATGCGAAGCACGAAAGCCTGGGTTGGATTGTTATGGAGGATAGGCTGTTACCCAAGCAGCAAATCCCCCCTCTCCACGCCACTGAATTAGTCCAGTGGAAAGGCAGAGCCAATACGATTGGATCCAGCTGGTGTGCAGAGCTGGGCTAAGGACAGGAGCTCACCCTGTCTTGTGGGGATCTGGGTCTCGAACCCTGGCCTGCTGGTTAACAGGCACAGCGTCTTAACCGCTTGTGCCATCCACAGCCCCCACAGCTTTATACTCAACCCACAGCTTTATACTAATTACTAGGTAGATGCTATAGGTGGCAAAGTGTCACCATATGCAGCCACAGTTAGTATTCAGGCATTCCTCTCCGTTAAATAAATAAATAAATAAATAAATAAATAAATAAATAAATAAATAAATAAATAAATAAATAAATGGTTTTATTTTTCACAAATTTGCAGGTTTTTTGTTAACAAAAATGAGTAGTGCAAAGAGCTGTGTTAAGCATTTCTATTTTATTATTATTTTTTCTCTCTATACTAATAGCAGATTCAGGAAGGTGATGAAATTTGGGGAACTGGCAAAAGGTAAAGGATTATTTATATATTTATTTTATTTATTCAACAATTTTTATTATTTATTTATTTATATTTATTATACATATTATATATTAAATATATAAATATATTATATTTATTTATTTAACAAGTGGGAGCTATGGTAGGTAGTCAATACAAGGTAGCTAGTTTATATAACATACAACATATGTTTATAATACATAAAAAGCATAAAAATAAATGTATGTATTATAAACATACAACATATGTTTATAATACATAAAAAGCATAAAAATAAATGAAAGCAGGCCTCCGTCAGTCTTGGAAGACTATGGTATTGTGCTTGGCGCTGCATACGCTGCATGCGAAGCACGAAAGCCTGGGTTGGATTGTTATGGAGGATAGGCTGTTACCCAAGCAGCAAATCCCCCCTCTCCACACCCTGAATTAGTCCAATGGAAAGGCAGAACCAATCCGATTGGATCCAGCTGGCGTCGCAGAGCTGGGCTAAGGACAGGAGCTCACCCTGTCTTGTGGGGCTGACCGGGTCTCGAACCCTGGCCTGCTGGTTAACAGGCACAGCGTCTTAACCGCTTGTACCACCCACAGCCTATAAAATAAATATACACACAATATATTAAAAACATTTAAAAACAATGCCAAAGCTCCAAGTCAAATCCATCCCTCAATGTGTTTTTGTAAAAGAAAAATACAACTGACGTTTCAGATACAGAATTTCCAAATCAGGTGTATTTTGATCTTACGTTAATGAAATGGATTTACATTCATTTGTATTCATTTTTCTGAAATCACTGGATAGTGAACTCTTTCACTTTCTTTCTGGATCTCTTTCTCTTTCACTTTCAAAATGGATCAAACATGTTCTGGATCAGTTCAGGACATCTGCCGGCATGACCTTTTGATCTCTCTGAAGAGAGTTGACACCTACGGTTGGTGTGTTTAAGCCACATGAGAAAGATAAAAGAGGGAAAACCTTGGGAGAAGTATAGAAGTGAAAATTGCATTTTGGGGGGCATTTTTTGGGAGCGGGGATTTCATTTTTTTCTGTTAAAAAATTACATTTTAAACAACATTGGCAATTCTGGGACATGGACACATTTGTCCTACATGCTAGTTTTTGAAAGAGAAATAATTGTGTATTTCACATTTACCTCTCCCATCAAAAACATAAATGGAAGTGGTGAAAATACTCTGAATGTGTCACGTACAGTAACGTTCCTTCAGGTTATCACAGGGGTCCAGCCAGTGGTGGGCTCCAGCAGGTTCACACCTACTCTATAGAACTACTTGTTAATGAGAGATAGAACATATAAAGTTTAAAAATAGCCATTTAAAAGTGGCTTCCGGATGGTCATAGAGCTGGTTCTTAATTGAATCCCATCACTGGGTCCAGCCATGGGTCAGTAGATGGGAGAAACGACTTCTCTGTAGGATATCTGTCCTCCTCTTTTTCCCATAGGTGTAATCTATAGATTTGATATCCAAAGTTAAATGTACTCTAACCAGTTGCCAAGACAAAGGCCTATTTCACCTCTTGTGAAATGATAATTTCACTGATAATTCCACATGAAGTTTGGAATTCCAGGATAATTCCAGGAAGTTTGCATCTGATTGTGAATGGGATGCATAGAGTAGCTAGAGGGATGTTCATTTTCCCCTCTCAAATGACACCAGAATCTGGAGTCATCAACTAAAACTGAGTGTTGGGAGAAGAGTTAGAACAGAAAGAAAACTTTTCTTTACCCAGTATGTTGTTAATCTGTGGAACTCCTTGCCATAAGATGGCAACCGGCATAAGATCTCTTTAAAAGGGGACTAGATAGGCTTTGAGAAGAAAAGTCCATCATAGGTTCTAGGCTGTGCTGAGTATGTTCAAGCTCCAGGTTTTAGAGGTAGGGCACCTCAGATGGCATAGGATGCAGGTAAGGCATCTGGTGGACTATAAGATACAGGAAGTTGGACCAAATGGACATGATCAAGCAGTGCTTTTCCTATGCTCTTAACATATGTTTAACATATATCTTCAACATATGTTCTCTTCATATGTTCTTCAACAACTTCCTTAGTATTATGAACTTATCATATATAGAACATTTTAAATTTTCAATTAAAGTTTTAGGTGATGAAGCATATTTTACAGCGATTGCACTATAACATGGGAAAATATTTTGCCTGTATGCGATAACCTGCTTTGCCTAGGGTTATGTGAACACATAATATCTGATCTGCAATCTAACCAGGGGATTTTCTTGTATGCATCCCAAATTCAAACATAGGTGTCTATGCACCACAGGTAATTCTCTGGCCATTGGGCTACATCGCTCTTAAAAGGGAAAATGTTAATTTTAGCCCTCCTAAGTTATTTTCAAGGTTGGGAAAAACATTGTCACGCATGAGTGGGAAAAGGCTGGCAGGGACTACTAATTAAATGGACAGAGAGAATTACATGTCTTTAAAGAAAAAGGTGGGGGGAGAGAGCAATACTGTCTCCCATTTTCTCTCTGAGTGGAACCTGAAATGAAGGCGTCTCCAAGTCTCTGGTGATGCTCAAGAGTGTTTAGATGCAGGGCCTAGATGGAGACACCTATTGAAATGTGTCTGAAGAAGATTAATAGGACTTGTCACTGTTGGGAAAGCACGGCTTTGCGGTAAATTTCTACCAGCAGAAGATGAATTACCGATGAATGCCGAGTTATCAACCCCATCACTATCATTCGACACTAAATCAAATTGAGTGGTTATCTGCAATCAGAAAAAAATCTTAAAAAAATAGGCAATGCACACCTTTCGGCTTAAGTTCTTTTTATATATATAAAACATGTCGTGTGAAAATATTCTTGCTCACTCACTCCTTATGTTGTGCACGAGGCAAAGGGGTAAGTTTTTAAGTTCTTAGTACAAAACAATTTATTTCAGGGACAAGGTTATAAAAAACTTATGATCTCATTTATAAGGTTGCATTTGCCTCACAGAATATCATAATTAATTATCGAATGATAATTGATATGTGGCCTTTTTGTTCATTTCAGGGAATGAGACATATTGAGAAGAGGTGTGCTCTATCGGCCAAAATGTCCATCTTATCCAGTGTCCTGATGACAACAGTGGCCACTCAGATGCCTCTGAAAGACCTCAGACAGGACTAAGAGACAAAAACTCTGCAACATATTGTCCACAGGCGTTGACATTCAAAGGTACACAATCCCTATAGGTGGAGGTTTCATTCAGCTGTAATGGAAAATAGCCACTGAGATATCTGAACATTGGCCCTTCTCTATCTCTTGCCTCACCTACCTCATAGGGTTGTTGTGAGGACAAAAGGAAGGAAGGAACCATGTACACTGTCCTGAGCAATTTGGAGGAAGTATACATATACATAGGCTTTTATATCACCTTTCCCTGTTTTTATACATTACTAGCACACCTATGCACACCCTTCCTCCCAGAGCATCAGGCACTGGGCATCAAATTAGCTGGGTGTTGATCAGTCAGTCTTCAATGTTAAGTATAGGACAAAAACATGTTGCACCCCTTTTATCCCCCTTAAGGGTTAAATTTCTCAACCTCGGTTCTTGGTGGGTGTTGATGTAACAGAAGGAACATCCCCTCGAATTTCATGCTTCTAGGTCCAGGAGTTGGGGCAAGGCATAGATCAGTCAGGGATTCTTCAATGTAAAGTATAGGGAGGAAAAAGCATTGCACCCCTTTTTACCCCCTTCTGGTTGGAATTTTGAAAAACTGGTTCTTACTGGGTACCTATGTCACAGAACAAACACCCACCCCAAATTTCACACTTCTAGATATAGTGGCTGTGGTGGGGGGTTGATGAGTGAGTCAGTCAGAGAGTCAGTCAGTGAGTGAATCAGTCAGTGATTTTTTAAAATTTATATATAATGGGACAGGGACCCATTAGCTTTTAATTAGCTATTATTATTTTTCCATTTTCTTTGTAAACCGCTTTGTGAACTTTTTAGTTGAAAAGCGGTATATAAATACTGTGTATATATATATATATATATAGATAGACAGATAGACAGACAGATAGATAGATAGATAGATAGATAGATAGATAGATAGATAGATAGACAGACAGAGAGAGAGAGAGAGAGTAAGAGTATAAAAATATGGAAAATTAATAAAGAGTGGAATAACAGAAGATAGCTAAGATAGCTAATTAAATGTATTATCCTGACATTTAATTATGCTTACTTTTGGATTGGTTGTGTTATTATTAGTAAAGATAATTAATATAATTAATAATGTTACATTATTATTATATTTTACCCTTCTTTTCTATTAAAAGAACACTTATAAATTTTGAAAATATCATAGTCAGAACATTATAGTTTTAAAATGTTCAAAATGCTAAATGCATTATATGCAAAATTATGCACATGTCATGCAAGGTACAAAATGTATTAGATCAGCATTAACCATCAAAACTAGTGTGGCAGACCATCTTGTTTTAAAATAATCTCTCACGTATCCCACAACGTCCAACTAGACGCTTCCAAAAAGTGCACAAGCATGGCTTAAAGCAGCATCTCCTGTGGCTGTTTCCCCTCCCCCAAATAGCAGGAATTCAGAGGTAGACTTCTTCTGAATATGGAGGCTCACAACCAATAACCAAGAACTCCCTCCTCTGTGACTTTGTTTGATTTCCTTTAAAAGCCATGCAAGACAGTGGCCATCATCACAGTTAGTGAAAGCCTCATGCATTCACGCACCGTTTAAAAAATGATATTAGTTTACATGCAACTGTGAACAAATGTTGGCCACACATGGACTGAAATTCACCGGAATGGTCAGGGAGCACATAAAATAACAAATCCAACCTGCTATTCCTGCCTGAAATATTCCTAAATATTTCACTAGTACAGCCAGCAGCCTGTTGCTGACCTGGTTTCCACTGCTTTGACTTCATTGCTTTGTACCCCCATCTGTTTCTTTTTTTGTTCTTCCAAACCAGCAACCAAATTTCATCACTATCTCATCAGAGAAGAACCCAGCTGGATCAGTCCAAAGCCTGTTCCCAGAATCTACAGCTATGAGTAGCTGCAGCTCAGGATAAATCAGTACTGATTTATGAGATGGAACCAGCTCTTAGAAAGGAATGGTCTGTTCCCTTAAAATAAAGGGGGGAAAAAACCCACCATTTTTGATTTATTACAAATGCCAGATTCTTTCAATAGGCTTTTGACAGTTAGGACCGAAAAAGGCACCCAAAAGTGGAATTGTGCTCCACTCCGAATGTTAATAGCCTTCAAACCTCAGCAAGTTCAGGTGCACCTTCAGAGAATTACGAAGCATAGGACATGATCCATAAAGTCCATTTGGTTAGCGTAATGCACCAATCTGTATTTATTATAGCTGCCCTCTGATGCATCTACAACTCAAATGACCAGATTTATATACTCTAATGGTTCCACAATCAGAAAAACCTGTGGACTTTATCTCCCCTTTCCTGCCCGGCCCCCAATCTCCCTCCCTATCCTTGTCAAGCTTTGCTGGACCTTTTCTGGATTTAATCACAGCCTGGAGGTGAGGGTGAAAATGTGTGTTATTAAGAAATATAAATATTTTCAGAAGCAATCTAAGGGTTGAAAGATTGATTTGGCCTGTAGATTGGACGTAACGCAAAACAGGTTTCTTCTAATGAGGACTACTGGGATGCAAAGGCAGGAACCTCCACATGCCCACTAGTTGGGAATGCAAAGGCATTGCAAGGAGCAGAAGGAATCATTAACCAGCAGCCTAAAAACATCATGGTGCATCACTGTGGCCCTTCTGCTCGCCACATCCTCACCTCAACTCATCACATGATTTTTGTACTTGTGAACCCTCAATGATAGGCAACACAAGACCAAACTAAATGTGATGCTGCAAAAATAGCAAAACACAGAAAAATAGCAAAGGGATCAAGGGGGGGGGGGTTGTTCCAAATTGCAATGCAATTTGAATTAAGGCTGTAGTGTGTATGTGTGAGAGGGAGAGAAGAGATTTAAACCCTTACTATTGCGCTGTTGCAACAGGCTGCAATCCTAACCTCCACTTAGGCAAGCCTAAGCTCCAGCACAAGTCCCATCCTGCCTTGGGGGTTTGACAAAAGTGCAGTAAGACACTTCTGCCCCACTCCTGTTAGTGCAGAGACACACGCCAACATCCCTACACCATCGTGGAAAGATAGGCCATGTGAGGCCGGCCTAAATTGGTTAGGATTGCACCATCAGTCTTTTGCCCTAGAAGGGACATTTCATGGATACAAAATATTTGGATGTTTTCCAAATATGTGGCATTGTGGGATTTGGATTGGGGCCACTTGCACATGGGGAAAGGTTTGGATCTGTCTCCTTTTGCACCATTGTGGTCTAGTCCAAATTGGAGCTCCTCTCAGATCCCGTAATATTAAGAAAAGGGCTTTACTGAGATGGAAAAAAGTGGGATGTTCCAAAACCCCTACATCAAATCTACTGTGACTTGGCTTCAGTTTCACATATAGTCATTGGGTGACGCTTATAACTCACATGTTCTGCTGATGTAGAAGCTGCACTGTGAGTTTGCTTTAACTTCTGGCATAAACAGCAATTACTATATTTACCTGAATCTAACGCTCACCCTTTCCAGCCAAATTTAGTCTCCAAAATCAGGGTGCACATTAGATTTGATGGCACGTTAGATTCCAGTAAATATGGGTACTCATAGCACAAGAGCTGTGAGGAAGACTCTGAGGTGCATAGGAGCATCACCTAAGGAGAAAAGGTCTCCAGTTTTTCCTGGACCTTGAAGAATGATTTCTTTGTTAGGAAGAAACCAAGTGTCAACCATTATTGTATCAGGATGGCCTAACAGCTATCTGGTCATCTGCATACGTAGCAGGAAAACATGGAAACCCCAACTGATAGGGAAGCCTTAAAAGAAAGCAGATACTGTATTTTATTGCTTCCTCTATGCAAAGGTTTGAATTAAGAGAGCAGAAATCTTTGGTGCATATAGTGCCAGTAGTGGTCTTGGTCTCTGTTTCACCCAGGCCCAGACTGGAGAATGCCTTTCCCCAAAGTTAGTTTCTTTCTTTCTTTCTTTCTTTCTTTCTTTCTTTCTTTCTTTCTTTCTTTCTTTCTTTCTTTCTTTCCTTTCCTTTCCTTTCCTTTCCTTTCCTTTCCTTTCCTTCCTTTCCTTTCCTCCTTCCTTCCTTCCAATCCATCCATCCATCCATCCATCTTCCGCCTTTCCTCCTCTGCAAGGGGGATATCTATCTATCTATCTATCTATCTATCTATCTATCTATCTATCTATCTATCTATCTATCTATCTATCTATCTATCTATCTATCTATCTATCTATCTATCTATCTTACTTACTTATTTACTTACTTACTTAGTTGCCTACTTACCTACCTAAAGTATTTATATACTGCTTTTCCACTAAGCAGTTTTACAAAGCAGTTTACAAAGAAAATGAAAAAATAGCTAATGGTGATTAATTAACAGCAATTAATATTTAATTATCCTCCTACTGTGGGCTTCTGAGGACTAGAGGACCCTACTTCTAAAACCAGGAGGTTGCACATACCCATCTTGTAACCTGTGAGGGACCGAGAAAAATTAATACAGCGTTTGAAATACGGAGCTCTTAGATGTTATCTACTTTGGCCCTGTGAAAGCGGCATTAAGCACATATGTAGTCAGAAACAAATCAGCAAAAGATTAAACCCAGGTACACACACAGATAGAGAGAGAGCTGGTTGTGACGATTGCTTGATCTGCTTTACCTATTCACAGTTGGCCTCCCCAAGCAAACCAAAGGTGTGTTCCACACAAGGACCCACAAGTACCAGTTTTCCTTTATACGTATATGTACTTACACATATAAAAGGCATGCTTCATCTTTAATTCATCACACTCAGCTGAAAGAGATTAGCAATGTCTAGCACGCAGCCCATCGTATGGTGCTGACCTCATCAAGTATGGCCTGAAATTAATTAGCTTTATTCATTCCAAATGGAAAAAAAGAAGAATGGAGCTGCATTTGCAAAGATGACCATCTTAAACTGCATGCTGCCTATTAAAAAAGTAATGATTCCTCCCCGCACTCAACCCTTGCGTGCTAAAACTATGTCCATTAATGTGCTTCTTGATCCTGGTAAGATGTCAGGATTAGCAAAATATCAGAGATGAGAAGTTTTTTTCTTGTTATATTTTGGAAGTGTGTAAGATTGCAATCCAAACGTGCAGTAAGGCACTTCTGCCCCACTCTTGGGGGGTTAGGCCAGTGCACAGGCATACACCATCCTCCCTGCACCACCACCTGAAGATATGCCATTTGAGTTAGGCCAGCTTAAGTTGGTGAGGACTGTGCCATAAGTGTCTGTTTACTTCCAGAAATAACTTGAAGGGCAGCTCACACGGTATAAGCAAACCAAAGGTAGTTGCTATACTAGCCCCATTGATAATATAATGGTGAAGTTTCATTGGCAGTCAAAAGGTTTTCTAGGTCATACAGAAGACCCACTATTAGGGCAAAATCTATAGTAAGTACAGGGAGTCCTTGCTCCGGTGTACGAACAACTTACTCTGGATTTCAATATGAATTTCCCATAGGTTTTCACTAGGTTGTGCAGTAACTACGGGTGCACGTAAAGTCTTTTACGTGCTCTTGTAGTTACTCTGGAATTTGGGGTATGTCTAGAATTCTGTTTCTCACAGTGGCCCATTATAGACGCTGCTGTAGGGAAACTCAAAAGCAGTAGAAGAAGTCAATAACTTCCCCAAAAACTTATCCGCCAGCTGTTGGTATTCATATATTTAGATTTGTAATATGGAGGTTCCGCAGAGATATCATGTCTAGCAGATAGTGATAGACCTCTCCATAAGTCCTTGAAGTCCTGGAAGGGTCCAAAGATGGGAGATGTGCTGATACATAGGAGGGTTAGTCTGGAGAGATTATTTCTGGATAGCCAGAACTAGTGTCGTAGCTAGAAAGGGTGTAAAGCAGGGAGCGTCACTGAAGCATGCAAGTCCCCCTCCCTTCAGGAACAGCAGCACTACTGTGCAGTGTAGCTCTTCCCAGGCCAGATCCAACAGCATGGATCAACTCAGACTTGCACCAGAAATTAAGCAGGCATAGGCCTTGGTAAAGAGTGACCAGATGCCTGAACCCCAAAAAGAGGGCAAGGTCTCCCAAAATTCCTGTCATCCAAGCAAAATTCCTGACATTTTATTTTTAAATGGAGGACACCCAGTAAAATGTAGGTCAAATGTAGGACATTTTAAAATAAAAGCTAAAAACACTTGTACTGCTTTCCTGTACATAATTTCAACACTATATTACTTCTTTTAAAATTGAAAACCTCTTTGCAAGACCCGTTTCCACCAACAAGGCACATGTAAGTGGCTCAAAGCAGACATGATTTTCACAGTAAACCCATTGCCATAAACTGCCCTTCCTCCAGGCAGAAGGGAAAGATCCCCCCCCCCCCCCCCCGGAAACCTCCAGATTGCAAAATTCCCTATGGGCACAGCATAACCTGTGTTGGCCTTGCTGCATAGTTTCAGGGGTATTTCAATAGGATTGGACAACCCATATCCTTACAAGTGTATGTAACATATATAGTGAGAGAACCAAATGGAACCCTCCATGTCACATAGAATAGCCAAAAGAGACAGAACAAGGTTGACCCAGAGTTAATTTGGAAATTATTTTTTAAATAATTGTAAACTATAAAAATATAAAATATAAAAATATAAAATATAAATATTTATATATTTTTATAAATATAAAAAATATAAATATTTAAATATTTTTATAAAAATATAAAAATAATTTATATTTTAAACTGTGAGAGATCCCCAGATTCCCCCGTCTAGTTCTCTTTTCCAGCTCTAATAGGGATAACAATAATTTTTTTTTAAAAAGGATCTTGAAAAAGAATCAGCCAGGAAAGCAATCGCTACCCATTTTGGGTTTAATTAACACAGGTATTCCAATTGAACTCCATTTATCAAGTGATTATGGATTAAACAGTAACTCAAGAGTGCCAATGAAAATGTTAAGCGAGAAGGCGGCAAAGAATAGCTCGAAGGAACCCATTTGAGTGACTTTGCCATTGTGGGCAAGATCGAGCTTGTACAAATATTAGCCAGGAAACACTGTGCTTTTATTCCCGTGGAGGGACTCTTTGTTTTCTAGTCTGGAAAAAAGTTTGTTTGCCAGTCATTGCAACTATTCACTGAAGCTGTGAGTAAGGCTGTCATCCTAACCCCAGTTAGGACGGCCTAAATCCTGGCATAAGTCTTGTGCTCACCGAGGGGTGTCACAAAAATGCCGTAAGACACTTCTGCATCACTCCAGGGGGGAAGCTTAGACTAGTGCACAGACATGCACTTGCTTCCCTACATCAATACAGGAATGGGAAGACCAATGAGTTGTGCTGGCCTAAGTTAGGACTGCAATCTATGCTAAAAAAAAGAACAACACAAAACATCCCCCAATAGTTTCAATCTTTTTAGCACCAGTTTCTAGTTTCTCTGCTGCATTCTAGGAAATATAGGGGTTTCTCTGGAAACTTCAAAGGTGTCTTCAATGGAAGGATCATTCCAGGTGGACACGCGTCCCTGAAAGACAAGCTTGTCTTCCATTCCTAGTCTGTAGGAGCACATTCAATATGTCCAATAATTCACCCTCTCAGTTTAAGCCAGGCAACTGCAAGATGTAATGAGCCTGGCTAATATTCCACATGAATGGAATGTGCACCTTAAGCGATGACCCAGGAGGAACACTGACAACCTGCAAAGATTAGTGAGCAGCAGAAGCATTACTAGGGTTTGCGTCATCTGGTGCATTGCTCTCATTGAGCAAATTGGGGTGGGCTCTGCATTTCATGCTGCACTCATGAACCTGAAGGTGCTTGAGACCAGAGTGCTACACAACAGAGTGGGCACCCATCCTACCAACCTTGCAGTTCAAAAATATACAAATGCAGGCACATATATATATATGTGCCTGCATTTGTATGCAGACACACACACACACACACACACACACACACATATATATATATGTATATGTCCTATTTAGGTGCGAGCTCATTGCATCACCTCCATAATGAATGCCTTCCATACTGGACCATGCAAAACAAATGACAATATCATACACACAGCCTTAATGCAGGGCATTACTAGGGTTAGTATTACCCCTATTTATTTATTTTAATATATAATAGCACAAGTCATCAGACATATCAGGAACCAATCAAAAACAGTAGCCAACTTGATGACACACAAATGAATAAGAGTTCTAATATTAGGTCTGTTCTATGGAAATGAGAGCTGATTCATACAGCTTATTAGTTTCCCTTGGTCAGTTTTGAGTTAAGAAAATTCATTTTTTGTTACTTAAGGCAGCTATGTTTTCAATTTCTGTTTGGCTATAACTTTTGATAGGATATGGGTATTTTAATGTGGTATGTCTGTATCATACTGTGATACTGCGGGTGTGGGTGGCGGAAGCGGTTAAGATGCTGTGCCTGTTAACCAGCAGGCCAGGGTTCGAGACCCAGGTTGGTCCACAAGACAGGGTGAGCGCCTGTCCTTAGCCCTTAGATCCAATTGTGTTGGCTCTGCCTTTCCATTGGACTAATTCAGTGGCGTGGAGAGGGGGGATTTGCTGCTTGGGTAACAGCCTATCCTCCATAACAATCCAACCTAGGCTTTCGTGCTTTGCATGCAGCGTATGCAGCACCGAGCACGATACCATAGTCTTTCAAGACTGACGGGGGCCTGCTATGTCTATATCAAATTATATATACCATGATGGCATTAATCAAAGATGTCAAAATTTTCACAATTTTGACTAGTAGTGGTATTATCACCCCCTTGAGTGTATCACCCAATACAATCCACACACCCCTCTTAATACAGATTCAAGGAAGAAGTAGCCCGACTGAAATGTTATAACTAATGGAAGAAACAAGGCCAAACAATGTTGATCAATGCTGAACAATGTGAACAATGCTGATCACTCATCAGCTGGACTATTTCCTTCCTAATGCGCATTGCAATAGAATAGATACCAGCCAGTCACATAGCAGTAATCCTTCTTTCCAGAGGCATAACACACTACTCCGGCACCCGGGACAGTGATGTCATGTGTTTTTGACATCACTTCTTGGTTTTCCCTGAAAGAGGGGCTCACGCTTCTTCAAGGGGAGTCTCCACAAGAGATGAAATAGGGAAGGGAGCAGACCAGCAGTGCCTTCTCTGCAACTACGGTGGAGCTTGGAGGTCATGCAATCATATGCCCCCCTTGCAACAGGGTGACCATATGTCATACCCAAAAAAGAGGACAACACACCTTAAAAATGTTGGATATATATATGAGTGTTTAGTGTGATTAATATATTACTTATTATTAAATTCAAAATTATTACATATAATTATAATTTATTGCATACAATTTATTGTACAAATAGTACAATTTATTGTACAAATAGATTACAAATAGTCTACATGCTGACTGTTCAAAAAAAATGAAGGACAATGAGGATTTTTTCCAGGGCACAAGGCTCAAATCCAGGACATGTCCTGTAAAAAGAAGATATATGGTAACTCTGCCTTGCAGTCATGCGCATGCACTCATGTTCCTGGGACAAGTGCCCTTCAAGTTCTGCCTGAGTTACAGCTCTGCTTCTTCTTCTTTATAAAGAAGCACAAGCCATGATTATGGATTCTTATCTACAGCAACTCTTTGAAGGAAGACACTAGAAATGGTTGCAGGGATGTTGTCAAGGTTCCTGCAGGACACTTAAGGACCAAAATGTTTTCCTGAAAATTAAAAACACATGCACACGCACACGCACATGCACACCAGTATCAACAATGTCCCTCTACATTCCCTTCTCATCATTACTTAGTCCCTACACATCTCCTGGAGGATGCATTTCTGATGAGTGTGCAAGTCACGGGAGGGCAACTTGCCACAGAATTATAATTAGTGAGGTGTTTGTAATGGTTTCCAAAGGGTTGTGTAGACCCAAACCTAGCCTAGATAGCTGTTTTTGTTACTTTCTCTTGGAGAATGAGAAAATAATATTTGTTGAGGCTGTGTGATGTTACGGCTTCCTCCCTCACTTGCTGGAAAATACAGAAAGGAAAGATGAGAGAGAGAGAGAGAGAGAGAGAGAGAGAGAGAGAGAGAGAGAGAGAGAGAGAGAGTGTGGTTATGCCCTACCTGTTTGGCTTTTTCTTTTACTACAACTGTTCGTTTGAAAAATTATTAGTTTTTACTAACAACTGTTAGTTTAAAAATATTTCATTTCAGTCCATTTTATGGCATCCTGCATGAATTTCCATATCAAATCCTATATAAGAGGATGGTATTATTCAAAAATACCAAAGTTGTGTTTTTTTTTTTTTAATTGGCCAGTAACGGTGTCATCCCCTGAGTTCTGGTACAGCCATCACCACTGAATTAGATAGTATTTCGGGGACTGTTGTTTACCCTAATTATTGAGCCACTTTTATGTTTCAGAGTAGGTATTGGGATCAAAAACTTATCTGGATTGCCAGAACCTTGAAAAAAGTGGGGATGCAATCTCATAAATACTGTATTCACTTGAATCTAACCCTCACATTTTCAGCCGAAATAAGTCTCCAAAATCAGGGTGCTCATTAGATTCGATGGTATATTAGATTTGAATAAATATGGTATTTTGATTATGACTATATGGTGCTGATTAGATTTGATGACGCATTAGATTTGTGTAAATTCTGTATTTTTTTCCTTAAAACCAGAGTTGGACATGATTTTCAAACCTATGGTTGTTTGATTAATATTATAAATGTTAATGGTATATGTACTTGTTCTTATTTATTTATATTTTAAATTTTGGCCTTCATTTATTCATATTTTGAAATTAGTAGCCAAAAAGAAAAAAAAGTGGAGGGATGGGGCACAAGGCAATAGAAGTCTTTGTGAAAGAGAAAAAAAAATCTACATTTTAATGAAAATATTTTCAAGCTATTTCAAATAACAATCCAAGAGAAATAATTATAAAAGTTTGGAAAAAAAAGAACATTAGCTTTGATAGCTTTTTCCTCTGTGAAGCAATTAAAATGAACCATTTTTCAAATACTAAGCAGAAAATTACTAATGGACAGACTCAGAAAAAACCTTTCATTTCAGTCTCATGTCCTTTATTCTTCTAAAAAAAGAAAGAAAAAATAAGGTGATTTTCAGATAGATTGCAACATAAAGGAGTCACTCGCTAGATGTCATAAAAACTATGGCAGCGTAGAATGACGGAGATTAACAGCTAGATTTAAATCATGCAACAGTCCAGTTAATAGCAATGTCTAATTAAAGAATGCATTATAAGTCTGTAATGCTGATTTGATGGAGAAAACCGCAACTTGAGAATTTTCCACTGGCAGTAACTGGATGGGCTGTTCATAAAATAATTCTTCATACTGGGGTGATGATCTTGGACACCTCACTTGGGTAGGTAGGTCCACTTTTGATCCAGCTCCAGCAAGAATACTCATATCAGGAGTCCAATCTTAAGCTTCCCCAGTGGCACAGAATGGTTACCATTATATCGTATGGGGCCAGGGAAGTTGCTGCAGGCCTCCATGGGATAAGGGAACAAATGTTCCCTTCCCCTATTTTAATCTACCATGGGTCTACTCAGATCCACATTTGAATGGGTTGCCACCTCCCAGCTGGAGAGGAAGCATAGGATACAGCCCACCCCTTGGGCTACCTTTCCTCTGCTAAATTCTGCCCTCTCCCCACTTTCCCCCCACCCTGAGACGCTGTAGTGCTGGATACACGCTTACTGTATATTACTGCCTGTGCATTATAGACACCAGGCAATTACGGCATATTTGCCCATGTCTTCCAACCTGATCACAAGTAAAGTTATGAAGTTTATTCTTCATTCTCACATTGATCTGATTAATTATATATTTTTTGTGTATTTCTGCTATGTTTGTTGCTTTTGAATTGTCTTTAGGATGATTTTAAATGCTGTCTTTTGTCATCATATTGTTTGCAACCAGTGATGGGCATCAAAGAAATTAAGAACCGGTTCTCTGTCCATCTGGCAGCCACTTTTAAATGGCTATTTTTAAACTTTATATGTACTATCTCTTGTTAAGAACCGGTTCTATAGAGTAGGTGCGAACCTGCTGGAGCCCACCACTGTTTCAAAACAGGGTTTTGTCTAGTCTAGTCCCATTTTTCTCCCACCGTCCCGTAACCCCATTTGCATGTTGCGGGGAGTCTCCCTGCAGAACTTAGTGCTTTGCACCCCTTCTAGCTATGCTATCTCCCTGCCTGTAGTCTCCTTAGGTCCTATGGAGACATGAAGTGAGAGATTTAAGATTATATGCCCAACGCTATCCAGATCTGGTCCACAGTGGAAAAAGGGACCTTAACCCTTGCCACTCTGGTTTGAATTTATACCGTGGCTTCTAATTCTAATTCTAAGATGCACCCAGTAGTATTAAGCACTACTTAGGTCACATTGATTGAGCCCCACTCTCTCCCCAAAGCATAGGAATTTTTTTCAGATTTGACCCCTATGTTTTCACCATGAGGACTAGAATATTGTTTTATGTGAAGGAAAAAAAATAGTTTCTTCAACCCTCCCCATACTTCTGGTGGAATTGTGCAGAATTTTGCAAAGCAAATGGTTATAGCTATAATCAGCCATGGTTTCCTTCTTGGTCTACCAAGTCTTGTGAAATCATCTGCCAAATCTAGAAAAACTAAAACCCCCGAATAACACGAATGACCTTAAGAGGAACATGCCAGGAAGGCATTTGAGCGTTGACTGGGAGAGCATATTAAAATACAAGGCATTTGCTGTAGTAAAAACAGGGTACCTCATTCCAGCTGTCTATATATATTCCTTTCCAGCACTAAATCTGTCCAGGGACCTTTCAGAAATACAGCATTAAGCCTCCTGCCTTCGCTTAGTGAATAGAAATGTGAAAAGGATGGAGATAAAAATCAGAGGGACATACAATAGCGAATGTTCTATGATTTAATCACCATTACAGCTTAAAACAGCACAGTCGACATTCACCCTTGGTAAGTCAGGAATAAATCTCCGTCTATGGCCACCTTCAGGAGTGACGGCATGGTAGCTCCGGGTCCTTTTACAAAGCAGACCCCCCAAAGCTGGTGCTGAGCTAAGAGCTGAAGGGCACAGGAAAAGGCACTAGGAGCCAGTTCTTATCTGCTAGTAGGGTCTGATAACATGGTGTGTGACATTTTATATCACAGAGCAAGTGTAGCTAGAGGGATGCAAAGCACTAAGTTTTGTAGGGAGCCTCCCCGTGCCTTGTAAGCAGCCTTTCCTTTCCATTTTTGCTTCCACTACACAGAGATGAGGCTGCTTGAATGTCTAACCTAATCCCCCTAATCTAATCTCCCCAATCTAATCTCCCTACAGAACTTAGTGCTTTGCACCCCCTTAGCTATGCTACCTCCCTGTATATAGTAATGACCTACTTGCCCCTCTTCTTCTGCTGGCAGAAGGACCAGCATGTTTGTTATTACAGAGAGTTGCCCTAGTCGACCACAGTGCTTTATACCTCTAGGGAACATCTCATGACAACATGTGTATGGCACATCATATGGCAACCTCTGTGACCTTTCCTGGAACACCAATGTGCTGAGTCACATTGGTTGAAAATCATTGAATTAGCTTAGCGGAAACTTCGGTCAGTTACTGAAACAGTGGCATAGTTAGACAGGGGGCAAAGGACTAAGTTTTGCAAGGAGCCTCCCCATGATATGCAAGCAGCCCCATCCCTCCATTCTGGAACCATTCCATGCAGTGGGAGAAAAACAGAGGTGAATGCTTGGCTCCAAAGAGGCGAGGTACCCCCTCTGGCTGACTAGCCAAAAGGATAGTCTTATATATAGTCTACCCCTACAATCCAGAGTAACTAAGTAAGAGACACTACATGGATAGTCATGGAGAGACATTACAAGGATAGTCTTATATATAGTCTTCCCTCACAATCCAGAGTAACTAAGAGACATTACATGCACCCATAGTTACTGCACCACCTAGTGAAAACCTATGGGAAATTCATATTACAATCCAGAGCATATTGTTCTTACACCAGAGCAAGGGCTCCCCATAGTTACTCTGGATTGCGCCAGATAGCGCCAAAACTAATAGAGTTTTTCTTATATTCCAGAACTGTTCCACTTTGGATTGCAAATACAGTGTCACGCTTTATGAATCCCTTTTTGTAACAGTAGACAATCCCTTTGAATAACAAAATTGGCATGTCAGCTGGTGAACTTCAGTCAGGAAAAACTGGTTGTCTCTGTCCAAACTGGGATATTTTGACTGGTGAGGTTGTTAGAAACAAAATCTAAAAAAAAAAAAAGAGTAGGAACTTCAGACGGTGCATGTTGGGGAATGTCAAAGGGAAAAAAGTGCTTCATACCTCCGAGCACTTTTCCATTATCAAATGGGATTCCCACCCCTGTGACTTGAAATACACGTCTCCTTGGAGAATCACTCAAAGATACAGTGCACGCCGCTGCATAAAGAGCTCAGATTTCTAATCTGCTTCAGAATGGTTTTATTTGGGGGAAATGAAAAACAGCAGCTCGTACTATAAAGGAGACAGGAGGAAAGCCAAAGAACTTGGCTGGAGAGTCGAGAAAGTGTGGCAGAAGTCAAGCAATCTTGTTCAAGATGAAAGCAGTTACAGGCAGAAGAAATGTCATTTCCGGAGAGGGGGGGAGAGGAGGGAGAGGAAGCCACACTCCGCATCCAGTGCTCGGTGCTCTCATGTTTCACCCTCACAACTTCCATTACATTTGGAAGATTAGGAAAATTGCATTTTTTTTCCTTGCACTGTGAAAATGTAAGCAAAGCAAAGTCTTGGAACTGGGGGAGGAGGTGAAAATGGGATCTTTCCCTTCCTACACTAAATGGACTCAGATTCTTGCTCTCGATACCATATTTTGAAATCTTAAATATACTGAATTATATTTACACTATCTTTTTTGTTAATAGGCATGAATTGGAAGAAACTGAGAATTATTGGCTTCCACCGAAAGATATTTACTCTGGACAGTTGATCATATATTTCGGAAACACTGAGCAATAGATACTTGCCATGAAATAAAAATCTCAGTGAAGCATCTGCACCCCACCCCGCAAGATGCGCTTGTGATGGTTGTCACCAAAGAAATGTTGCTAGTTCAACATTTCTGACTTGTTACCGTTTGGTTTTTGTGGAATGTTTTGGAGAATTTTGGAAATTGTTTTTCTTTTTTAGCACTGCCGGAGGAAAAATATGGCCCTATTTGTTTGCATTACCCCTCTTGCTTTTACTGCCAATTAGCGTAATTTGCCCCTCGTTATATCATCACGTGGCAAAGTCTGATGGGTTACATAGCACAGTGGTGCAATAAAACAGTAGCGGTCTGGTGGATAAGGCACCAAACAAGAAAGAAAATGTGAATATTTGCTGCCTTGAAAACTCAAATTATTCAAAGGGAATTATTATTATTAATAATAATTATTAATTATTATTAAATAAATATTTTTATATTAAATTATAATTATTAAATAGATAAATATTCACACAAAGTGGGTTTGGATGGGGAATATATCTGCATTCCTCTCAAGTAAATGGTTCAGCCACTTCCTCCCAGTAGAAACTCTAAGATTATTCTACACAATCTTAATGGTTATGAATCTATTTGGCTTTCAAATAATTAAAAGATGAAAATCATGGTTGACAAACACAAGTAAATACCTATTTTACTTGAATTGAATCTAATGCTCACCCCAATTTTAAAAGGCTTGAGATTAAAAAAAGTTTACTGGTTATTGTAATGTGGAGCTGCAAAGTAGCTGCAAAATTCAATCTTACTGCATATAATATATGACAATAATAATATGATAATGGATTTATATTATGATTTTTACCTAACTGCACTACTTTTATACAACAATGAATTTATATCATATTTTTATTACAATATAGTAAAGTTTTAAACAAAATACTGACCTATACTTCTAATCAAAATATTGTATTTACTCAAAACTAATTTCCTATTGAATCTAATGCACATCCTGATTTTGGAGACTAAATTTGGCCGAAAAAGGAGTTTGTTAAGTTAAATATGATATTTTTTTCAAGTCACAGCACACTGAAAAGGCACTAAAATTGTCATTACAGATTATCAGCTTTATCGACAGTTGACAAGACACACCACTTTGATAGCCAGGGAATCACATCCCCAAATGGCCCTACAAATATATGGCCATCCTCCAAACTCCTGCGGCACACCATTCATGGCACACCAGTTGAAAATAGCTTTTCCAGAGCCTTCCCTGCAGCTTCATCTCTAACTGTACTGCTGTTCTGCTTTAGCATTCCAGAGTTTTAAGATGTTTGTTTTATTGTTATTATTTCCAGCATATATTGCAAAAGCCATCTGGAGGAGTCTCCGTAGTGGAAAAACCAGTTTAAATTTTTGCAAAATAGATACAAAGGAATCTGAAAAGTCAATGACTGGGGGATAAAACCCAGCTCCTGCTGGCCAACACCACCCACTCTAGAAGTCCTCTGACCCATAAGTACCACAGCCTTGCTACTCAGAATGACCAGCTTTGCTCCAAGAGCAGGCACTAGAACTCATAGTCGGAAAGATACTATAATGCCCAATTTGAGCTTTGGAGTCCTGATCATTGCAAACACCCTGCAACAGCATCACTGCAATATATCTCCCCTGGACTCAGCTGTCCACAGCACAGCTCAGCATCGTAATCATGCAAATTAAATACAAATTTTAAAAATTGCCCCCATTAAAATGATCTATTAATGTTGTAAGGCTCCGGCACTTATGGGGAACAGTTCTAATTGCATGAGCTTGCCATTGGCACATCTTAAAAGACCTGGCAGATCTTGAGGATATTTACACCTCTGGGATTAATTTTATTGTAAGGAATTAACTTTTGGCAAAGCTCAGTTGCTTACACTAGTAGGAGGGGAAAAAAAGCTAACAGCTCCTTTTTAAAAATTGATGGGAAAAAGTGGAAGTGAACACAATGCTGAAGCAAGAGTAAAATACCTCCCCCTACACATACGGTATGCACATAAGTTTGTACTGCTTAAAACACACACACACATACACAAAATTAGCTCTGGTTGCAGCTGACTCATACCACTACTTTGTCATAATATATCAATGACTCAGAGCAATCAGTCTCACTGGTTACTTTTCTTAAAAAATAATCTTTTTTATAAATAAGCCAGTTGAGTTTTCCTTTTCTCGTTATTTGGCTATAACCTTTTATAGTATACAGATATTTAAACATGTTTTATTTCATTGGATTCTTCGTGAAATTCGGCAACGAAAGACATATAATGTGATGATAGCAGTATTGGGGAGAGTGCACGCTGTAGAAACATCACTGATGTTGAGTCTGCACAGGAGGTAAGTGGGGCCTTAGACTGGTTTTTGGCAGAGTATATTTTATCCTACAGATGTCTACTCAGAAATAATTCTACTGTGTTCAGTGTAGCTTACTCCCAGGAAGTTGCAAATAAGATTGCAGCCCACATCATAGGGAAGAAGACATTGAAATCAGAACTCTTCAGAGGAAGTGCGGAGTAAGCCAGGATTGTCCCCAGTTTTTAAGACCTGGTTCGCTTATTACAGTCAAAGAAACTGTTTGGACACCGTAATTCTTACTCCAGCTCATGTGCTTCCTCTTTTGCTTACAAGCTGTATTTCCTCTGCACTTCCTGCATTGATATGATCACACTTTGATCATTCCCTAGGACTGTGGTTCCTAAAGCATGAGCCGTGGCCAGAGGAGGTGCAGAATCCTTGTGGAAAAAGACATAAACAACATACGTATTGGATTGTAGTGCTATTGAGGAGTCACCACCAAAGGTCCAGTAGGACAAGGGAGCACCAGTCAACAGTTTGGGAACCACTGCCCAAGGGAAATTGTTGGCACCACTTATGGGAAATTGTGACAGCTGGTAGTAGTCATCCAGATAGTTATGGAACTTGTGTTAGTGACAAAAGGTGAACCAGAGTACTTTGGGACAACTTTTTCTAAGCAGAGGACTTTCAGCTCAGCTTTCTAATCAAAAGGACCTTCCAAAAGACAGTTTCTTATATATCGGGGCAGAAGGCTTTGATTTTTGTTCTTTCGCACAGACCATCAAGAGATCTGCATTGCAGTCCTGCCGCACACCACACAACCTGCCAGTCCTGATCTGCAGCATGGCTTGGTACTCCTAAAGTAACACCATCCCCCTCACCCCCTGAGCAGAAAGTAGAGCAAAGTTGAGCAGGAACGCATGTTTGTCATTGAACGGAGCTGAGAAGAAGGAAGAGGCGCATGATAAGATCACTGCCTGCAGCACTTGCTTTATGAGAATATCCTCCTTGTGATATATGCCTGGGTGAAGGGATTGTGTCACCCTCAACATATTTTAAATGCTGTGAGTGTCGGGCAAAAAAGACAATGATGAACAAGTTTATACAGAATGTGGCACCAGTGGGAGTCGGAGGGCGTTTTCCGACATGTGGCTGAAAGCGGCTCCGGCTTTGATCAGGTGGGTAACACAAATGTAAAATTAGACAGCAAGCTCATTTGCATTACAAATGCCTCTCTTCCTTTTGGTGCCAAAAGCAAATAGACTGAAATTGCTCTGGAGAGCCGCAAAGGTAATGGCTTAGATATGGAAACATCTTTACTCTGATTTGGACAACTCAATCCTAATCTGTGCTAGTGCTGCAGAGCTGTATGGTCTTCACTGTGCCCAATGAAGTAGGCTGGACGTCTCCTTAGGGTAAAGGAGAAAATATTTTCCCTTATGCCAAGTTATGCCCTATAGGGCTACTTGGATCTGTGCAATCAGCTGAATGCGGTCAATCTTGGGAAGGAGGACAGGAAATGTCATATGCCTGATCCATGAATTCCTGGGCCCAGTCCTCATGATCCACCCTCTGCCACCCACAAGGACCCCTCCATGGATCTGATCCATCTTCCTTCACCTCCATCACCTGTCCCTCCATCACCTGGGACAACTTTTATTTCTGCTAATGGCTGTCTACCTGGATGCTACAGAGAAGCACAAGTCCCCCCACTGGCACCACTTACTCTCTGGGTGACACAAAAATGCTTGGACAGCATAGCAACTGCAACAGCAGATAAAACAGTTGGATTGCGCTCTGAATGTAGCAAGCTGTGCTTGAAAGATGGAACTGATAATCAGGGAGTCTCCCCAATCTCATCTCCGCCAAGAAGACTCTCAGCAGCCTGAGATATGCTGTGATTTGCTAAACCTCAGACCCATGTCAGCAAAACAGGGTAATAACACCAAGATACTTACAGGGTTTTCTGAGGATAACTGAGATAATATTTGGAATTCTCATGTTTTAAGAGGATTTTGAAATATTACTTTTTAAAATAATTAACAGCATTTCCCAGTTAATTTTTAAAACAAACTGACAAGTTACAGTTGAATTGGATAATGATTTGGCTGCAATCCTAACTCAGAGTTAGGCTAGCCTAAGGCATGGCATAAGTCATATGCTGACCTGGGGAATCACAAAAGTACCATAAGACCCTTCTGAGCCACTCCTGGGGGAGGGTTAGGACAGTACACAGGCTAGGCTGCAATCCTAAAGACACTTTCCTGGGAGTAAGACCCATTGAACACAATGGGGCTGACTTTTGAGTAGACATGGTTAGGATTGTGCTAATAGTCTTGCATCCCTACATCACCACAGGAATGGGAACACCAGTGACTTGTGCCAGCCTAGGTTAGGATTGCATCCTTTGAATCAAAGTGGGACTATGAGCACAATCCTACCCATGTCTACTCAAAAATAGGCCCCATTAAGTTCAATGGGTCTTACTCCCAGGGAAGCGTCTTTAGGATTGCAGCCATAGTCCCTTTTGAGTAGACATGATTAGGAGCTGCAATCCTAAAGACACTTTCCTAGGAGTAAGAACCATTGAACACAGTGGGGCTTACTTTTGAGTAAACATGTGTCAGATTGTGGTCTATGTGGTCTAATTTGCAAGAAGAATGTGATGTTTTGAACAATTCTCCTCTTTCACCAATGCTCAGAATGATTTTTGAAAACATCAGGCTATGGCCATCCTGGTCAAAACAAAAAGGAACGCAAGCAATGGCTTTGAGGAGGGAAAACCTCTCAGCTCCAATCTATTGCATTGCTTGCAAAGCACAAAGATTTGCGGGGAACCTCACCACTGTGTGCAAGCGACTCTTAGGCTGGTTGTGGCTTCATACCTCTGCAGAGGCGGAGGGACGCATTCTTTGGTCCACCCCTGGAGACTAATGGATCCTGAAGGTTTCCTGAGTTCTCTGGTGGATTTCCCAGCTGCCAGGGCTGCTCTGTCATCTGAGGCCCTGGTTGACCTCTGGAATGGAGAAATGGCCAGGGCTTTGGACCAGATTGCTCCTGGGTGACCTCTACCATGTCACAGACCAAGAGCAGCTCCTTGTTTAATAAGGATCTGCGAACGATGAAGTGACAGGGTAGGCGTCTAGAGCAGCATTTCTCAAAGTGGGGTCGGGACCCCTTTGGGGGTTGCCTAGAGCTTTCCTGGGGGTCGCCTAAAGACCCCTGGCGCAGGGGGCCAGGTCAGGCTTGCCAGACCTCTGGCTGTAGCTGCATGCACACTGGGGCTGACTGACAGCCTCAGGGCCCAATCCTGTGCATGCCTACTCTGAAATAAATCCCAGTATAGTCAGGGGGGCTGTTATTCCCATGTAAATGTGGATAGGATTGCAGCCTCAGGGCCCAATCCTATGCATGCCTATTCTGAAATAAACTGTGTTCAATGTGTGCATAGAACACACACCATTTGTAAAAATGAAAATACATCCTGCATATCGGATATTTACATTACAATTCATAACAGTAGCAAAATTACAGTTATAAAGTAGCAGTGAAAATAATTTTATGGTTGGGGGTCCCCACAACATGAGGAAGTTATAAAGGGGTCACAGCGTTAGGAAGATTGAGAACCACTGGTCTAGAGTGACTGTGGCAGAAAATGCATGACAAATCTAATTGAACGCAGAATAGAGCTCACTATGGAGCCTACTCTGCAGCAATGGTAGCACCAAGAAGGTTTTTCCTCTCTGCTACCATTGCACCTGCAGATAGCGGGTTTTTTCCTTGTGGTGTGGGGCGTTTTACATCTGCCCCCTTCAAAATATTAGGAGGAGCACACTGTCACCCACTGTGAGGAGTTCTCTAAACATTTTGCAGATAAAATTGATCAGATTCGTCAAGACTTGGACGCCACATTGACAGTGTCTAATGATGTCCCAGAGGCAACTACTTGTCCGGTTTTGTGGGATTCCTTCCAGCTTGTGCAGCCCAAGGATGTGGACAGACTTCTCTGAAGTGTGAGGCCATCAAATTGCCTGCTCGACCCTTGCCCATCTTGGCTTGTTAGATCTGCTTGAGGGGGACTGGCTGAGTGGACAGGCAGGTTGGTTAATTCTTCTCTGACAGGGGGCTCTACCACAGGCATTGAAGCGGGCGGTGGTACATCCCCTCCTGAAGAAGCCCTGCCAGGATATAACTGTGTTGGATAATTACCGGCCAGTCTCTAACCTCCCATTTCTGGGCAAAGTGATTGAGCGGGTGGTGGGGTCAAAGCTCCATAGGGTTCTGGATGAAACGGATTATCTAGATCAGCAGGTCAGGCTTTGGGACCAAAACAGACTTGTTAGATGACCTGCGCTGAGGACTGGACAGGGGGAGTGCATCCTGCTAGACCTCTCAGTGGCTTTCGACACCATCGATCATGGTGTCCTCGACCCGATTAGCCGGGTTGGGGGTTGGGGGCACTGATCTGCAGTGTTTCCGCAGTGGTTCCTCTCCTACTTGGCTGATAGGTCCCAGATGGTGGTGCTGGTAGATGCCTGTTCAGCATCCTGGCCATCCTGGAGGTGTTGGGTGCAACAGGGTTCCATTCTGTCCCCCATGCTATTTAATATCTGCATGAAACCACTGGGAGAGGTCATCTGGAGATTTGAACTAGGGTGCAACCAGTACGCTGATGACACCCAGCTCTGTCTCTCCCACCTCAATCCAAGGTGGCTGTTGAGGCCTTAGAGTGCTGCCTGGAGGCTGTTAGGACCTGGATGAGGGCAAACAAGCTGAGACTGAATCCTACAAGACAGAGGTCCCCTTAGTTAAGAAATCCACGATGCATGTGCTAGACTATCAACTTACTCTGATCAGGGTTGCCCTCCCCCTGAAAAAACAGGTTTGCAGCTTTGGGGTTCTTCTGGACTCGCAGTTGCTCCTGGATTCCCAGATAGCGGCTGTGGCCAGAAGGGCTTTTGCCCAACTTTGCTTGATGCACCAGTGGCGGCCGTTCCTGTATTGTGTAGCCACAGTATGTATGTATGTATGTATGTATGTATGTATGTATGTATGTATGTATGTATCTATCTATCTATCTATCTATCTATCTATCTATCTATCTATCTATCTACCCACCCACCCACCCACCCACCCACCCACCTACCTACCTACCCACCCACCTACCTACCTACCTACCTACCTAACTTCTGCTTTTCATCTAAAACAGCGTTTCTCAAAGTTGGGGTTGGGACCCCTTTGGGGGGTCGCCTAGAGCTTTCCTGGGGGTTGCCTAAAGACTCCTGGTGCAGGGGGCTTGGTCAGGCTTGCCAGACCTCCGGCTGTAGCTGCGCGCACACTGGAGCTGACTGACAGCTTCAGGACCCAATCCTATGCATGTCTACTCTGAAATATATCCCATTATAGTAAGGGGGCCTTTACTCCCATGTAAATGTGGATAGGATTGCAGCCTCAGGGCCCAATCCTAGGCATGCCTACTCTGAAATAAATCCCATTGTGTTCAATGTGTGCACAGAACACACATTTCATTTGTAACAATGAAAATACAACCTGCATATCGGATATTTACATTACGATTCACAACAGTAGCAAAATTACAGTTATAAAGTCGCAGCAAAAATAATGGTTGGGGGTCCCCACAACATGAGGAACTTATAAAGGGGTCACGGCGTTAGGAAGATTGAGAACCACTGATCTAAAAAGTTGACAAAGTGGTTTACAAGAAAATGAAAAAATCGATAGCTAATAGCTAATGGCACCCTGTAACATCAAGACTGGATTACTGTAATGTGCTCTATGTGGGGCTGCCCTTGAAAATGTTTCAGAAACTGCAATTAGGTAGTTCAAAATGCTGTGGCCCGTGTGATTGCTGGAGCCAGACGATTCAACTTTTGTCGGGCTGCTCCTCCAGCAACTACACTGGCTGCCCATTCGTTTCCAGACCCAATTCAAGGAGCTAGTCTTGACTTATAAAGCCCTAAACAGCTTGGGCCCAGATTATCTTAAGAACTGTTTACTTCCATACAATCTGGCCTATTTCCTTAGGTCATGAGAGAAGGCCCTCCTTCAGGTACTGCCATCCAGGGAGGTATGTGGGGTGGCAGCAAGAAATAGGGCCTTCTCAGTAGTGGCACCAACCCTCTGGAATACCTTCCCCCTTGATCTAAAAACCGCTCCCTTCCTCAAAACTTTTTGGCTTGGCCTAAAAATATTTCTCTTTAGAACAGCCTTCTGAGCTTTTTAATCTGCTGGCTTTTGTTTTTGGTCTGGCCACTTCTACTGCACAACACATTTATTATGGTTTTAATCAGTGTTTTAATGTAGATGTTTTATATTTATTGTTTTTAAGATGCCTGTTTTAACTGTTTTAATGTATTGAATTTTATTGTTGGTGTTTTATGGATTGTTTTGTAAGCCGCCTTGAGTCCCTTCGGGAGAAAGGCGGGATATAAATAAAGTTGTTTATTATTATTATTATTATTATTATTATTATTATTATTATTATTATTACTACTACTACTACTACTACTACTACTATTACTATTATTTCCCGCTTTGGAAACATTTATTTATTTAGTAAATTTATACTCCGCCTTTCTCAGGCCATAGCCGACTCAAGGCAGCTAACAATAAAAGAAATTATAAACATTCAATAAAACAATTAAAGGCTTTTTAAAACATATATAAGATAAAAACATTAAAAACAATAACAATAACTCCCCCAACCTCCGCCTCAATAAAAAGTTTTTTGTTAAATAGAAAGTTTTTAGGCTCCGTCTGAAGATCTATATCAAGGGAGCTTTCCTAAGTTCTAGGGTGAGCAAGTTCCAAAGCCAGGGTGCCACCACCAAGAAGGCCCTATTCCTGGTTGCCACACTTTTCCCCTTCCTTGGTGGTGCCGCAGTCAGTAGGGCCCCCTGTGATGACCTTAGGTGATGGGTAGGGTTGTACGGAAGAAGGCAGTCCCTCAGATACCCTAGATCCAAGCCTCTTAGGGCTTTAAAGTACTTTGGAGCAGTACTTTGAATTCAGCTCGAAAACAAATGGGCAGTCAGTGTAGCAGCTGAAGCAGTGGCCTGACAGAGTCGAACCAATGAGCCCCAGCAACCCCATGGGCCGCTGCATTCTGGACTAGTTGGAGTTTCCGGACCATCTTCAGAGGCAGCCCAACTTAGAGTGCATTGCAATAGCCCAGTCTTGATGTCACTAGGGTGTGGGTCACCGTGGCCAGATCTGAGCGACTCAGGTATGGCTGCAGCTGGCGGATCAGCTGAAGCTGAACAAAGGCTCCCCTGGCCACAGCCGCCCCCTGGGACTCGGGGAGCACCCCCAAGCTGCAGATCTGCTCCATCAGAGGGAGTGCAACCCCATCCAGCGCAGGACAATATTTCCAGTGGGGGCAAAAAAAAAGCTATATACCTGGCTCCAAAACAGAGAGACTGTCTGCATACTGTGTGCTTTCCAACTCAGTGCTTTGCACACCCTCTAGGAACACCACTGACTCCAAATCTTTCCCACAGTTTTTGTCTTGTCTAATTGATATATGGAGGATTTCCACAGGATAGCCCCCAAAACCTGCCCTTTGGATAGGGCCATAGATAAGTCTGATGGACTCTGGTGGGTTATAGGCGGGGACCAGGGCTTGTTGGTTGGAGTTGAAACCAGAAAAGACTCGTTGGAATAAGGAGGAATTTGATGACTCCATAGTCATCCTCAACAGATTTTTAAGTTTGGGCTGAAATGCCTGGTGTTTGTTGGTTCTGAAAGTTTGCTGGCTTTTCATAGTCTTCAACTGGTGACATGCCATGTGGAGGTTATTCAAGAAATCCCAATAAACTTGTTGTCAGTGGACAAGTCTAAATGAGCCCTGCACTGGTCATACAGATGCTGTGTGTCTTGCCATGAACCATCTTGGTGCAGTCAGTGTGTATATGGGGGCCTTTCCTACCTCACCCTCTTATGGAGCTTTCTGGGCCTTTCTGGGGAAGCCCATTTCATAGATGATGGATCATATGAGATAATGCAATCATCGCAAATGGTTAAGACACTGTGCCTGTTAACCAGCAGGCCAGGGTTCGAGACCCAGGTCGGCCCCACAAGACAGGGTGAGCTCCTGTCTTTAGCCCAGCTCTGTGATGCCAGCTGGATCCACTCGTATTGGCTCTGCCTTTCCATTGGACTAATTCAGTGGTGTGGAGAGGGGGATTTGCTGCTTGGGTAACAGCCTATCCTCCATAACAATCTAACCCAGGCTTTCGTGCTTTGCATGCAGCATATACAGCGCCAAGCATGATACCATAGTCTTTCAAGACTGACGGAGGCCTGCTTTATTATGATTGCAACAATCTTTGAATATAGATGTGCTTTGTAACTGCTAGGCTTCCCTTTCTCCTGCGCTTTCAAGAGCGGAGCACAGAATTTCTTAAGAATTCCTTAAGCAAAGCCTTGTTCACATCAGGAAAGCACTCACCTACACGTAACACCTGGCTTAATTTAAAGACACCCAGCCTGGCTACGATGTCTCTTTAAGGAAGAGTTTCACTTTCCTGTTAGTAAATGCACCAGACAAAGCAGGTCATTACTTATGCATTCCCACCCCCTTTCCCCATGCCCGAGAAGCTGAAAATAATAGAATAAACATCATATACTTCATTATGATATCGGTTTACACTTTCAGGGTACACAGAAAGAGGCCATTTCATCAAGCTAATTGCCTGAAAGTAAAAGAGAGAGAACTTTTGGCTATTAGTCTATTATGGGGCTTTTTCTTAATCACAAATAGGGGGCCAGGGATCCCCAGGGAGGATGTGTATTCTAATTTACAATTGAACTACAGATCCAAGCAATCAATCTTGGGCAGCACTTTTACAGTGTAATTGCTGCAACATCACAAATAAAAAAGAGAGAGAGAGAATAAGAGAGAGAGAGAGAGAGAGAGAATCAAAATTGAGTTTCAGGTTGAGGTATGGGGGTTTTCTTACATTGGTGTAAATAGGGAGGGAGGAAGAAGCGCACATATACACTTGCACATACACCTCATTGCCATGAATATGCAATGAGGGCTCATTAGTGCCCTTGTGTTGCGAAGACGAATGGCATTATCCCTAGACCAGTGCGGCCAAAACATAAATTTTATAATGACCCATTTATCATGGCTTGTCATGAGCTTCTTTACTGTCTCTTCCACAATCTTCTGCACCTTTCCCAGCTTCCTGCAGAATCACCCTTTCCTTATTTAGTCTTGATTCAGCAATAGAACTCTTGGGAGAACAAGTGTTTACCCAGAAGCATCCGCAGGTCCAGTGGCATCCACAGACACGGAACCCATGGGACAGATGTGCGCAGGGACAGGAAAAGAGGATTCTTTCCCCATCCGTGCCACACTTGTCAGAGCTTCACTAGCAACTCTCAAAGGAGACACAAATGAATGACACGTCCTTCTGATGGACTAGCATGTCTCATTGCCCATCGAGATGAACTCAGTCTCCTGGCCATGCCCCAAAGCCTTCCAGATGTTTGACATCTCTGTTTGCTTACAGACCCAGTAAACAGAGGACACTTATTGTCAAGCTGGGGCAAAATGTTCCCCCCATATTTCATGGGCCCACTCGCTAACTATAAACTATTACCAACACATTAAATTGTACACAGAACCAATGAATATGGTGCAATGTGCATGTGTGGGGAGATGACAACAGGATGACATGATTAATACTCATGGCTCTAGACTGGTGGTTTCAAAACTGGAGACCACTGCATCTGGAAAATCCCTTCTAGGTGGCGCTTACTATTCCACCAGGGAGCTCCCTCTTCCCACCACAGATCCACCCCCAACATCGTGCCTTTTGTGGTGAATGAACCCAGAAGGCAATGACTGGTATGATGTTTGGGGACAATCAACAGAATTGAGGTTCACTAGTGGAATGGCAAGCTCTGTTTCCCTGGGAGTTGGATTCTGGTGGGTGCCATATCTGGCCCATGGACCATAGTTTGGCACCTGCGGCACTAGTGCAGAAAATAAAACAGATATGAAACAGGAGCAAGCAGAATGAATTGCAGTAGATCCAGATTGCAACTATTTAACTATAGCAACCACAATATCAAAAAAATTTATTCTTCCTCCACAATTTTTGAATGATTTAAATTAAAGAGAAAAAAATCCCTCTGTATGTTATATATCCCCCCCCCACTTTCTGACAGTTTGTTTCCTGATGATCCACCTTTTCAACACCTTTCAATTATACCCAGAATTCATTCATGCAATGTATTTTCCACTCTATCAACCTCTCCTTACTGCTCCAAAGGCCAAAATTTCCCTCTCCTACGTTGCAGCTCCTGGTCTTCCCAAAGCAGTTAATGAGAATCCATTTGTGTGGCAGCAGGAATTTGCAAGAAAAAAGGGGCATTTGCAATTTGCTAGTTAAAAAGGATTGGATGAAATATTTATGAACTGAAAAAGATGGGGCTCCACTTATTAAAGTGAGTCCTTTAATAAACTCACTTTGGGATGTTGCTCTGGTCCCTAACCTGTCCAATAAATGGGGGATGCCTATATACTGTTTGGAAGAGAATGGATGACCTCTAAATCCCCCAAACAGTGGCTGCAATCCTAAAGACACTTTCCTGGGAGTAAGACCCATTGGACACAATGGGGCTTACATCTGAGTAGACATGGTTAGGATTGTGCTATAAATCTATATCTACCGGTATGTATTAAACTGAAAAGTCACTGACTGACTCACTCACTCACTCATCAATGGCCAGCCAAAACAGCTGGGCCTAGAAGCGTGAAATTTGAGGAGGATGTTTGTTCCGTGATGGAGGCACCCACTAAGAACCAGTTTACAGAAATTCCACCTGGAAGGGGGCAAAAAGGGGTGCAATGCATTTTCTTTCCTATACTTTCCATTGAAGAATCTCTGACTGAGGGACGCTCTGCCCCAACCTTCCTCTTCTTCATCCCTCCTTCCGGCCTCTGGCAGTAGAACTGTTTGCTTCTCAGGAGAATCATCAACTGCTAAGGTACTTTTTGAAGGAAACAGACCCTCTTGTGGAAGGGATAGATGCCTTCCACACCAAGTGGCCCTCAGGGACTCTCTATGCCTCCCCGCAAATCAAGTTGATACCCAGGAGCATCTCAAATATCAGGGCTGATGGGGCAAGAGTTCTTCTCATAGCCCCTCATTGGCCCAGAAGGCTGTGGTTCTCAGATCTGATGGAGCTGCCCTGTCAGGCGGGGGCTCTTGACAGGTGGCCCCTCGGAGGGGATGACCATGAGCAGATCTCACACCAGGATTCCACAGGGGAGGGGGGCCAAGAGAGCGCTGGACTCACACTGCAGTAGCAGTGCTGAGCGCCCCCCAGACTCCCAAGGATAGGGAGAAAAAACAGGGTAAAAGATCTCAAAACTGCCCTTGAAGGGTGTTAGTCAGCAGAGCTGCCGAACTTCCAACCATTTGCTCCAAAAGGTGAGGCCAGTCTGTGAACACCTGAAGAAACTAGTCTTCAGCATAATAGCATAAGTCGGGGACCCAATGGAGGCTGATCACCTCCCTCACTGGGGTGCTCTTCTTCCTCCCTCTGAGAACTTGGCAGTGAAATTTGGAGAGGGTGTTCCTTCTATGATGGGAACACCCACCAAGAACCAATTTCTAGAAATTTAACCCTTAAGGGTCTGAAAAGGGGTGCAAAGCGTTTTCGGCCAACATTGAAGACTGACTGATCAACATCCGGCAACATGATGCACTGGGAGGGAGGGTGCACAGAGGATGATGGTGCACATGGGGGTGGTCTTGTGCATGAGGGGTCTTGCAAATGGGGGAATGGTGCACATGGGGGGAATGGTGTGCATGGGAGAGTATTTGCATGGGGGGGTTGATGCACATGGGAGGGTGTTGATGCGCATGAGGTGTTGGTGCCCATGTGAGGGTGGTGTGCATGGGGGATGGTGCGCATGGGGGATGATACATACTGGGAGGGTGTTGATGCGCATGGGGTGTTGGTGCTCATGGGAGGGTGGTGTGCATGATGGGATGGTGTGCATGGGGGGATGATGTGCATGGAGTATTGGTCTGCTTGGGGGATGCTACACAGTGATGCAGATGGGGTGTTGCTGCTCATAATGGGTGGGTCACATGGGAGGTTGGTGCGCATGGGGGATAGTTCACATGGAAGGGTATTGTGCGTGGGGGTTGATGCACATGGCGGGTTGATGCCCATGGGAGGATATTGTGCAGGGGCTTTGGCACACAAGGGGATTGGTGTGCATGGGAGTTGGTGCGCAGAGGGGATGGTGCGCTGGGGGGATGATGCACATGGGGGGTTGATGCACAGTGGGGGGATGGCTTATGGGGGGACTTTTACTCCTCCATTGCTGGTACATTTTCACTAGAAAATAAATAAATAAATAAATAAATAAATAAATAAATAAATAAATAAATAAATAAATGCCCTCCTTTTGGCTCTTTTTGCTGTCCTCCAAATGCAAAATTCAATTGACTTGGTTCCCCCCCCCCCGCTCCATTTTATGGAAGGCACATTTTGCTGATTAAAGTCAACTTCAAATAAATGTGTTCCATTTTTTCCCTTTATGGCCTCCGACGGCTGCTGCCTTTAATGACATCTTCAGTCATTAATGAGTTAATAAGAATCTGGGCCTCATCAGGGATGAGATAAGGCCAAAGAAAGGAGAGCATTGTACACATAATGACAGGTTCCCCGCTGCCTCCAAAGATGCCATGGGTCAGCCATGTTAAGAATGTGTGTGTCCAATCATCTGCTGATGTTTATCAGCAAGGCCTGGAGCAGAACTTGACACAGGCCAGTTGGGTAGTTACAATGAATAAAGAATGTCTCACCAAAGAGGGGGGCTTATATATACTAAAACACGATGACATGTGCAATCAGTATGCCAATTACGAGACAAGTTATTGGACGAAGGAAGTGCATGGCTTCGAAAGAGCTTTGAACATGCAATTGGCAGTGGAGCCTCACCATAGCAAAGAAATTTAACCCTTTGCACACTGGGTGGGGGAATGACAGAGCAAGCCTGGAAGTGTCGGACTTGGACCCGTTAAGGGCACACTATCGGAGCTACACAGCCATGCAATGACAAGATATACCGATTTTGCTGCTCAGCAATGGATCAGAACCCTGCATTTCATTTACGGCCGGGGTGGGTGGCTACAATGTGAGAACCATGTATGATAAACTTTGGGTGTTTGACAGCTGCAATATTGAAACAGCATTTACATTTTTAATTATATTTACTCATCATGAACATTAAACTAAGATGCAAACTTACCCGAGGCACTATCTATCTGTCTACAGTATTTATATACCACTTTTCAACTAAAAAGTTCACAAAGCAGTTTACAAAGAAAATGAAAAATAGCTAATTAATAGCTAACTGCTAACAACTCATTGATCTTCCAATTCCTGTGATGATGGAGGGAGGCAAGTGCATATCTGTTTACTGGCCTAACCTTCCCCCAGGACTGGTGCCCCCCAAAAGGGTGACTGACGGCCCACTAGCACCAGTAGCAATGCCACTGATCTTGGGAGGAACACCAAGATTTACTTCCAACGTCACATTGTATGAAATGCTGGTGCCAATCTTAAATCAAAACATGGCCATATATAGAATCCCATTTGTGTCTTTATGTGAAAGCAAAAAAAAAATCAAAAATCATACAAATACAGCCTGATGGTTGAAAAAGCTTTTGGTTGATCATAGAAGCAAGTAACTTTTAGCAGGTTCTGGCTCAACATCATGTAACAGGAGGAAGGCATGCATGCAATGATAATTAAAAAATGAAGAGCATTCCAGTGGGCAGGGTGACCAGATGCCTGAACCTAAAAAGGAGGACAAGGTCTTGGATTCCTCTCAGCCTGGCTTTTCTGGAGGACAATGACACATTTGCCTACTACAAGTCAAGTCGAGATATTGGCACTTTCACTTTCCCATAGAACTCAATGCATATAGTTTATGTTTAATTTTTTGGCCATAACTTTTGATACGAAGGAGATCTATCAGAACTGATTTTTGCATTGGATTCTGCTCTTTAATACAAATCCAACAACTTATATCATGATGGGGTATACTGCACATCATTGCAAAGTTCCAAAATGAAGCCAAAATGGAGGACGACTTATGGAGGACACCTGGACAGAAAGCTAAAAAAGAGGACAAATCCAGAAAAATCCAGTCATATTGTCACCCTGGCCAGTGGGAAGCGCACAGTCAGAATGGCCTGGGAAAGGTTTGGCATTACACAAATTCTCTTGCACAGGCTGTTTTGTAATGAATGGAAGAAGTGTGAGAACATAGTAATGGATCTCATTCATCTCAATGAATATTCTCCTTGAAATTCCAAGTGGAAGCAGTTCTCACATAGCTGCCATTGATCTTGGTGGGCTTCTCCAGGAGAACTCTATGCTCATGAAGACTTGTTCAGGCTCTCACTCGACTTCAATTCATTGTAACCACATTTGCACCAGAAGATCTCCTGGTGTGCTGGAAACAGTTGTTGCAAAACTTGGAGCCTGCCAAGAACATCAAAGCTATTCAGGGCACAATTTTAACTCCTGGTTAGACCAACATAATCCCGGCACAAATCCTGCACTGGACTGGCGGTGTTGCATAAGTGATATAAGGTATTTTTGTGCCCCATCTTGGGGAGTTAGGCCAGTGCACATGTTGACAAGTGCAATCTGACATGTTCACTGTCAGATTTGTGCCAACCTCGCCATGCCACCATAGGAATGGGGAATTTATGTTTGCCTAAACTGGTTAGGATTGCACCCATCAATGTGTCAAGCAATGTGCTTTTTCAGTCCCATCACACATAGAATTTGATACCAGTGGCGGAATTTGGTGTTTGGTATCTGCTAGGCCAGACAACTGTCAAGCCTAACTGAGCTACTATGTTTAGATTGTTTGGCTATATCATAGTCTATGGGGGACTTGGAAAAGATAAAGGAAAGGGAAATTTGTCATGGTACCCAAGAGGTGAAACTCCCTGTCAAGAGGGCGTAAATGGGGTGGCGGGGGGGGGGGGGGAGAAAGGAACCTGGCCTCAGGTATCTGTCATCGGAAAGTTGTCAGTGAGACCGCCCCAAGGTGTTTAAATTATTCTCAAGAAGAAAATTTATTTGTTTAAAAACTTTTTTTAGTTGTTTATTGGCATCACCATATATTTCTAAAATAAAATAATATTTATTATTATTTAATAAAAGAAAATGTTCACTGTCAGAAAATAAAAGAAAATGCTCATGTCTTCACTTTTACTCAAAATACGGCCTCGATACACCACTGCTTCAAGAGATACCCTTTTCGCTCTGTTCCTTCACTGTTTCTTCTGAAACATGTAAGCTGCATAGCAGAAACATTTACAGCACAATTCTAACCATGTCTACTCAAAAGTAAGCCCCATTGTGCTCAATGGGTCTTACTTCCAGGAAAGTGTCTTTGGGATTGCAGTCTTAAACTGCAATCCTATAATTTCCTCAAAATTATCCCATAGAAGACAATGGAAGTCTTCCTGCGTAGACATGCTTAGAATTGCACCTTTAGTCAATTTTAAATTAAAAAAAAATAATTTTGATTGTTGATGTATAATTTTTTTTTATTATTGTTCATTATTATTCTTTTTCTATCTGTAAGTTTCCAGCCCTCATGGCTGCAAAATATATATGGAAAACCAGTATGGTGAAGATCTGGGAAATCTGAAAAAGTGGGTATGAATTGTGGAAGGCAGGGCAGGTTATTCAGATTCAGGCTGCAATCTTAAACACGTTTTCCTGGGAATAAAACCTATTGAATACAATGGGGCTTACTTTTGAGTAGACATGATTAGGATCGTGCTTGAAGCCTTTGAACTTTAGAGCTAAAATATCTTTTACAAGTTTTCTCCCTTGCTTAAAAAAAATCACCCCTCTGAATATTTAGAAATAAATTTCTCTCATGTATCCCCAAGCGGAACATATTCTTCTCTTATATGCAAATCTTGTAGTATGAAAACAGGACTGCTCATTATATAACAAATAGGATTTTTTTTCTTTTGAAAAAAGCAGCTTAGGAACTCCTTCTGCTCTAATTTGAAAATTAACTTGTTGCCTAAAGGTAACACTTCTCCGTTGACAAAATAATGGTAAGAGATTGACCTTTTCATGAATGGATTACAGGCAAGAAATAATATACTTTGTCACAGGGCATTAACTGTGCTTGTTGAAAAGGGAAAGAGTGTGTACAGAGCTTATGATGTCAGTGGTTCCCTTAAAAATATTAATTCTGTCAGTTAAAAATGCTCTGTGCAGTCAAGTCTGTGTCACACCCCAAAGAGTGGCATCTCTTAAACTCTCCCACTTATGACTTTAGATGCAATCCTAAAGACACTTTCCTGGGTGTAAAACCCATTGAACACAATGGTGCTTATTTTTGAGTAGACCTGGTTAGGATTGTGCTCTTTGTCTCAACGCCAACCAAAGGGAGGGCAGGAGAGAGCGATGGAAAAGCAGAGAAAAGTCTCAATCCTGCTGGCAAATTTAGGGCAGCCATTGTGGCGAATGAACAGCAAATGGGGGAATTTTGAGACAGGATTTAGAATGAAGGTGCATATATTGAAGATGCATAGAGTGATGAAGATGAAGATGCACAGAGTGAAGATGTGTATTTAGTATATTTTTATACTGCATTTTGACACACGAAAAAGTTTCTTAAAGTGATCTGCATCGCTAAAAAAAAGCAGGCCTCCGTCAGTCTTGAAAGACTATGGTATCGTGCTCAGCGCTGCACACACTGCATGTGAAGCATGAAAGCCTGGGTTGGTTTGTTATGGAGGATATGTTGTTACCCAAGCAGCAAATGTTACTCCACGCCACTGAATTAGTCCAATGGAAAGGCAGAGCCAATACGATTGGATCCAGCTGGCGTCGCAGAGCTGGGCTAAGGACAGGCGCTCACCCTGTCTTGTGGGGCCGACCCGGGAATCGAACCCTGGCCTGCTGGTTAACAGGCCCAGTGTCTTAGCCGCTTGTGCCACCCACAGCACTGCATCGCTAAAGGAGTAGGGAAAAAACACATGTTCTAAAGGAACTTATGGTATCAAAAGAGTCCTTATTCCATGATCAGTGGTGGGCTCCAGCAGGTTCACAGCTACTCTAGAGAACCAGTTGATAATGAGGGATAGGCCATATAAAGTTTAAAAATAGCCATTTAAAAGTGGCTGCCAGATGGGCAGAGAACTGGTTAATTTCTTTGAATCCCATCAATACATGGGTTGTTAAGTGGGAACCAAAAAAAAAGAGAGCACAGGTGAGCCTCTGGTGAAAAATGAAGCTGGACTTTGACACATCACCATGTCCACCTCTTAAAGCAGGGGTCTCCAAACTTTTTAGCAGGAGGGCCACATCATCTCTCTGACACTGTGTCAGGGGCCAAAAACTAATTTACATTTCAAATTTGAATAAAATTTACATAAATTTACATATAATAATGTATTGGAGTGGATTACAGGGCTTGCCCAAGGGCATGATAGAGGGATCTTGAGGTTTGCCGAGGGCTGCATCTGGCCCCAAGGCTGGGATTTGGAGACCCCTGTCTTAGAGCATTGCCTGCATGAGAGGAGATCCATCTCAGTGCATGAGAAGAAGTCCATCATGGTGGTGATGTGCTGGCTTCCTGCACCAGATGACACAAACCCTAGTGAAGCTACTGTTCCAGTAAGTATGGTTCCACTTTCTGGGGAGTAAGTGAAGGGTCCCTAAGGGGAAAGGAGAAAAAGTGCCAGAGAAGGGGGTTGGGTTGGTGGTTGGTACCTCCCACCAGTTGATGCTTTGGAGATTTTCCCCCTGAGACCCCAGATATGCCAGTGGCAGCCACTGGTCTTTCCCCAGTTTATCTACAGAGCAACCCTGCCTCGTCCAGCATTCATAACATTCTGCACATGATGCACTTGAGTGTCCCTCATTTTCTTTTTCTGGGGACATTGAAGAAAAGGTCCTACATTACAAGCAAACCACATGGGTTGAGTTTGATTATGCAGATGGATTTGGTGCACTCGCTCTCTCTCTCTCTCCCTCCTCCACTTTATCCACTTTGAAATGTTTTGAATTAGAATAGCTTACTCAAGGTCACCAAAAGCATCTGGTCCTGTTCAAAATTTTAAACAAAACATTAGTTTTTACAACCCTTTGTAATTTGGTATTGTATACAACACGGTCCTAGACAGGCTCACTGTAATCTTTTTCAGTGGGTGACAGAAATCTGAGAAGCAAATTAATAAGCCATTTAGTGAAGCATTTAATCAATTTCATGCATAGGAAATAACTCCCAACTGCTTTTCTTTATCAATCTTCCCTTTTCTGCCCCCCTGCAGAAATGCCATTCTCCTGCTCTCCCAACACCGGGAATGTGGGAACAAGTGACACTCCAACAGCGGATGCAAACCATCAGAACGGTGTGGAGGTCCATTGGAAATGCTGTCATCAGCAGCATCAGGAACCCACAACCTCTCTCCTTCAGAGCCTGCTAATAGCTTTCAGAAGTATTTGCAACATGTGCAAGAAGCATTTGCAACATTTGCAAGGAAGCGCATGATCAAGAGCTGAAAAATTATGCATTAAACAACCTCTTTGTAGTGTAGTGAATCTCAGCCCTACAGTTGACCAAATGTGTAGGTACAGTTAAAAGCATCTTGGAGTGATCCAGGCTCAATAAAATTGGCTAGGAAAGACCCTCTATCCAGAACAGCAATTTTCAACCCATCAGCGTGCCACAGAAGGACCACAGGTGTGCCACAGGAGTTTGGAGTGCAAAGACTGTAAACCACCAAAAACCTGTTCTGTGCTGAGTGACTCTGGGCACAATCCAGAGTAATTACGGGGAGTCCTTGCTCTGGTGTAAGAACAATTTGCTCTGGATTGCAATATGAATTTCCCATAGGTTTTCACTAGGTAGTGCAGTACTAAGGGTACACGTAATGTCTCTTACGTGCTCCCGTAGTTACTCTGGATTGTAGGGCCAGTCTAGGGCAACACTCTAGGAATGAATGGAATAATGTCAGTGAAGGAAAAGTGAAATCTTACTATGCACAATTTCCCTTGAAATCCAGGAGAATCTCCCAGAAGCCAGAAGTAACACCAAAAGATTTTTTTTGTCTTTCTTCACAGGTGCTCCAACCAGGTAAGTGGTCAGTGGGGGAGCGGGGGCAGCACCGTCTGTGTTCACAAACACCCCACCCCATAAGAGAAAGGGCTCTCATGTGATATCGATACAATGATGATGATAGTTGTATGCCTGTGCAAGTTGTTTGTCTCTCTCTACAGGTACTCCAACCAGGTAAAGAGGGGAGTTGCAGGGGGGGGGAGCACCTTTTGCACTCACAAACACCCCACCAGGGAAGGGGCTTGCACATTTGCTGGAAAATGCTTTGAGTGATCTATGCAGGTTTTCCTGTCCTCCCAACAGATATCCCAGGTAAGGGGGGGCAATGGGGCGGGGGGAGAGGTGCACACACAAAGACCCAACACAAAGACCCACCAGGTAACACAAAGGGCTCTCACTCTTTGCAGGTGTGTTGTTTTCTCCACTCTCTCCTTGCAGGGATAGTCCCCCCTCTGCTCCAGCCAGGTAAGTCAGCCCACCCAAGTACCCACAGCCCCAGAGCTTCCCTGTGCCATGAGCCCAGCATCAGTAAGGCCCCCAGGTGTCAGCCGTTGTCATTGCTGATGCAGTGATGATCCACATCAGAAACAAACAATGGGGCCATGAACCAAGTCAGAAACTAATGACGCGGCCATGACCCACATCAGAAACTAACAATGTGGCTAGGTCCCAGTCTCATGTCGCACGATGATGTCATTGCTGGGCACCCTGAGAAGCCTTGTGGGAGCTCCAGTGGTGGAAAAGTTGGATGCCACCAGGCACCAGTGGGACCATGAGGCCACCAGAGCCCTCCTCAGGGATGTTGCTACCTACTCAAAGGTGGGCCCCAGTATAATCATTGGGTCTTGCCCTCAGGAAAGTATGATGGATATGCTGTTTGCACTGTTGCACATTTATCTGACACAAATCCCTCCTCCTGTGACCAACCTCCTCCTGTGACCTCCTGTGACCAACCTCCTGTGGTTGACATCCATGACATGTTGTTGGATGGATGCGCACTTAGGATATTGGCACCTTGGCATGGTGCTCCCCCTTCCTAATTCGGAGGATTGTCATGGAGTCCTGGCTGGCTCCCGCATCTTCCAGCAAGGTAATCCTTCTCTGTAGGCACATGTTGCACATGCTATGGAGATCCTTGAGGCATGTCCATAGGACTCAGGGGTGATGTACTGGGTGACTAAGTGTGGGCAGATGGGCATAGCAGAGTGCTCCTCCCCAGGGGTCCTGGCCTAGCTACTGGGGTCAGGGGTGCCCTGGGGAGGTTGGTGGGACTCCCCCTGCCTGGGAGTGGGTGGTGGAGCCCCCCTGCCCTAGTGTGAAAGCCCCAGGAAGTACTTTTGCTCCCGGGCAGATCCAGGTGGGCTCCTGTTCTCTCTTCCAGGCTTCCCTCCCCACAGAAGCACCTGGAAGACCCCTTGTTTCCCCCTCCTCCCTGCTGCATCCTCAACTTGCCTCCTCTTTTGCCAGCTGCTTGGGGAACCATTGCCCCTCCCTCATTCTGAGCTGGCAAAGGGGGGTTCTTTCCTGAGCCTGGTGCCCCCTGGATGGGGTCTTTCCTCTCCTCCGAGTCCTTGTGGGTCTGCTGTGCTGTCCCTTTAATTCTAGGGTTCCTTCGAGACAGCTGCTACCATATTGCCAAGGAATACAGGACACTCATATCTATCTTTTTATACTGTTTTTTATTGACCATTCACATATATCTCTCTTTGCACTCTTGTCTCTGCTGGTGCCTGGGCTTTTCCTGGGCCACCTTGCATGCTTGGGGGTCAGGCGGCAGCTTATTCCCATTTCCACCCCTGAAATCCTTGCCCTGTCCATCATACTGGAGAGCTACTCCTTCCTCCCTGACAGCTTGACAGCTGATTGCCCAGGTGAGCAGGAGGGTGTGGGAGGTGCAGGTGTTTTTGGTTCAGGGTGATGTGGGGGGGGGGGGTCACCTTGTAAGCAACTCCAGCCCAGGTGCTACTTACTGGGTGTCTACTGAGCATGTCTGGATGCATGCAGCTATGGGCAGCCCTCGGTTTCTGCTTCTCTGGCAGCTGCATCACTCTCTGCTCTGGATACAGAATAGTTGGGGTAGCCCAGCTATGGCTCTCCTCACTGCTCATACTCCGGATTGTGCCCTTAGAGTCTCAACTGTGGTAGTCGGACTATAAATGGTTTGATGTTGGTCTAAGATGGGCAGCATGAGGCTGAAATTTTTGCTCTGCTGGGTGATCCTAGGCCTCCCTCTCTCTCTCTCTCTCTCTCTCTCCAAAACACATTGTATGGAAGTGATTTATACATGGAAAACAAGAGGGCTGTTCTCAATATTATCTTTATCTTCTAGACATAAAATAACAAACAACTTCAGTAATCAAAATTTACTACAACTGTAATAGATTTTGGCACCATTTGTGCATTGCAAGGAATGTTAACATAATGTTGACTTTTAGGGCCCAGGCCAGAAAGGTTTCATTTTTTTAAAGGTCCATTTCATTATAAAAACATACCACCTTTGTGGCCGTTTATGAGATGAAAGGGATTAATTCTCAGAAATCAAATGGGTTGCCCCTTCTAATCAGAGAGTTGCAATGGTGTGCGACAGAGCACAGACCAAAGAAAGTTGTGCATACCCCTAAAAAGGTATTTCAATAAAGAATGTGCATGCGCGGACATCGAGGGCAATTGACAATGAGGTCATAAATATAATGAGCCAGCTGTGTTTGATTTGCATCCCTTAGAGGGAAAGACAGGTAATTCTGATTTCCCTCATAAGTAGTGATGGGGAAGATCCTACCACCTTCCATAGAAATATTTAGTTAGTGAACTAAAATTAACCTGAGTTCATACGAAGTCTGATCCTGGGTCCATCTCTCTCTCCGTGGGTTTGTCTCCAGAAGTGACAGTAGCTTCCCAGGTCTTATAGATCTTCCCAGCCCTCCCTGGAGATGCCAAGTACTATCCCTGAGATCTGCATTCAAACCCTGTGTTCTGCCAGAGTGATTGTAGGCCCTTCTTCTCCAAAAGACAGTCTGGTTTTCAGGGGAAAAAAATTCTATTTTGAAACATCCAATAGGTTCTCGATGGTCACAGAGTTGACATTTAACATCCTTGGTCTTCATAAGACCTATAATATGCACACATAATTGCACATTATGGTATCTCATGCAATTGCCCCCCCCCCCTTTAGCGATACCACTGCTCAGGCATGGAATCAAAACCTGGTCAGTTATAGCACTGTTGAAATTACTGGGGTTTCAATTACCCCCCTACAGTGCAGCCTTTGGCTATTTACTCAGGAGCAAGTCCAGCTGTGATCAACCTGACTTACACCTTGGCATGCATATTTAGGATTGTCCCATCAGACCCCAGTATTGGTCCCCTGAAGGAACACAAGTATTACTGGTTGGATCAGTAAATGACAAGTTGGGTTGCATTTTTATGCCACCCTGCCTTCAAGCACCTCAGAGTGACCTTCTTCCCCCCCCTCCCAATGAAGGTCAAACTATGAGTAAAGTGATCAGTAAGCTTTGGAGCATGTGAGAATTTGAAGCCAGGTCTCCCTGCTCCTATTCCAATGCTCTAGCCCACTGATTTTCAACCAGTGTGCCATGGCACATTGGTGTGCCACGGATTGTCCTCAGGTGTGCTGTGGTAATTTGGGGATTGACATTCATTATTAGGAAAATTTGGGGGATTTGAACAGTCTGCCGTGCCTTGTCAATGGTAAAAACAATTGATGGTGTCCCTTGAAAATTTCTGTGCCTTGTTAAGTGTGTCATGAGATGAAAAAGGTTGAAAATCACTGCTCTAGCCCATTGATTTTCAACCACAGTGCCATGGCACACTGGGGTGCCGTGGGTGATCTGTAGGTGTGCAGTGTGATTTGGGGGGATGTCATTTATCAGTAGGGAAATATTGTCTTTTTTACCCAGTGTGTAGTTGGTCTGTGGAGATAAAAAGGCTAAAAATCACTGCATCACACTGCCTGACAATCCTAATAGGAGAGGAGTTGCCCAATGGCTTTAGGTCAGCCAATCTAAGTCTATCTATCTATCTATCTATCTATCTATCTATCTATCTATCTATCTATCTATCTATCTATCTATCTATCTAATCTATCTATCTACAGTATTTCTATACTGCTTTTCAACTAACAAGTTCACAAAGCGGTTTACAAAGAAAATGGAAAAATAATAATAGCTAATTAAAAGCTAATGGGTCCCTGTCCCAAAAGGGCTCACAATCTAAAACGCAAAAAGGAACTCCAGCAGAAGCCACTTGAACAGACACTGCTGGGGTGTGTAGGGCCAGTTACTCTCCCCCTGCTAAATAAAAGAGGAACACCCATTTGAAAGAGTGCCTCTTGCTCAGTTAGCAGGGGTTCCTCGACATCATACGTTCCACACACACCCTTTTTTCTGTTGTGTCTCCTTCTGAGCACTGGTTTCTTTTGTCACAAGCCCCTCCTTGGAAGAGTCCGGTTGACTCGTTGTCGGAAAGTAATTCTGTAAACATGGATGATATAATATAAAGACTGCCTTTGCTCCACTACAATTATGTCCGTGGCTAATGTTAGTGTCTGGTTGGTTCTCCTCCTTGGCCATTTAAAGTGACACCCTCCCAGTTCTCTCGTCTGCATCTATCAAAAAGACACATTGATTTCCTTTCCAGGGGAAAAACCCCACATATTTTTTCCCTCCTTCCCAAGGAGATAAATTTGACAGCTTTTAATCAAATGTAGTTGTTCCCAACTGGAGAAATGTTTCCAGCATCGCAGATCTAAAAAAATAAAAATCTGGGGTGTTAGCTGCTTAGGAAGGTTTTGTTCCAAGTGTTCCTGTCCAAGGCACGCACCTGCGCTCAGAAAAACGTAAAGCGTATGCACGAGCTGTTAGCATTTCAGAATGCCCCAAGGACAGGTTTAACTTTACTACCCTCCCAACATAATACTTTCCTTGTAGTGGTAACCATGAATACAGCTATAGTTAAAGGTCTGCTAGTGGTTCTACCATAAACTTGCCTGTTTTCCGGGTTTTTACAACTCCGCTGTAAAAATTCTCTCCGATATACAGCTCAGCAAGAAAAACCGGATTTGGAGGAGAGAAAGGTAGATGATACACATACCCATCGACTTGTAAAATTAGCCCATCTTCTTGTTTATCCTGCAGGCTTGATGGGTGTGTGTGTGTGTGTGTGTGTGTGTGTGTGTGTGTAATGACAGCAACCAATCCTTCTGCCTCGTTCATGAAATTCAGTATTGTAAATACAGACTAGCCACCGCTCTCCAGGGTTTAAGACAGGAGTCTTCCCAGTCTGACTGCAGATGCTGTTGGGAACTGGAATGGGAAGTTCCTGACTGCAAATCATTCCAATATGGCTCTTCTGAGTCATTAAGCCAGGTGAGTAGCATAGCTACGGGGGGGCTACATAGTAAGTATTGCAGGTGCCACAAAGCACCATGTAAGTGACCCCTTGTCATTAGAGGCATTTCTGGCAGCAAGGGCAACATGCAGGTGTTCAACACCTGTGCACTGACATTGCTATTTGGAATGGCTCCAATGACTGTAAAGTCATAAAGCACATTCACGATGATGCCTGAGCCAGTTAGGCTGCCATGAGGACGCAAGCCAGCCTGCCAGCATTGGAGCTGCCAGTAAAGAGGATGAGTTGGCACCAGCTGAGGGTGGCCAGCTGTGGTGGAAGGGTCAAAAACAGAGGGCTGGAGGGGGCATTTTTGGGTGGAGGTGGGCAAAGGGAGAGTAGGCTGGTGGGTGGCCCAAGGCTGGAAGTAGGGTGGGACTGGCCTCAGCACCTTAAGATGAAACCAAACCCCAATCCCAGCCAACCCAGCATTATACCAGGCTGCTGATATTTGTGCTAGCAATTTCACTGGTGGATATCAGTGTAGCCCCAAAGGTGTGGCTGGTCCCTGATCCCCCATTTAAAAGGATCTTTGCCCTTATTCTGCAAGGCAATTCTGGTGCGAAGTGTTTTTAAAATTCCTATTCATAACTGTTTGTATTTACTTTCCTCTTTTTTCCTCCTTATACATTGAGAAAGATCATCTTCAAAAGCACTTTGATCAGTTGTTTCCTAAAAATAAAACAAGAAAGTTTATCTTGGAGAGAATAAGAAGACGGAGGTCTTTGAAATTGTAGAGTGGAACTGAACTATTAGTCAGCCTACTGTGTCCCATCATGAGAAAGCCTGATCCCATTTAAGCTCTGCTACACATTGCCAGAACCCTTTAAAGAAAACATGGAACCAGTGTTTACTTAGGTCTGTGTAGCACAAACAACAACAGACCAGGAATAAAATTTTTTTAAAGGCTTCCAAACATGATCTGACAAATAAGAAAGCTGCTGATGACAGAGAACAAATTTTTCCCAAGTTTAGTTTGTGTAATTTCATTGAAGTCAGTGGGATTGTTTAGATGGCCAAATGATTTTTTTTAACATTACAGTCCTTTGCTGAAAACTTAATTGATATTTTTGTTATTTGAAAGCAATTTGTCTTGATGGACCCAAAGATTTTCTTGAGTTTTTTATATCTTAATGTAGTAAGAGCGGAAGAGGGAGAACGTATTAAGACATTTGACAGGGTTGGCACTCAATGACTGCAACATTAAGAGGCCAGTGTCAGAACCCAAATTGGCTGGTTTACTATCCCTACAATCCAGAGTAACTACGGGAGCATGTAAGAGACATTATGTATACCCATAGTTGCTACACCACCTAGTGAAAACCTATGGGAAGTTCATACTGCAATCCAGAACAAATTGTTCTTACACCGGAGCAAGGACTCCCCATAGTTACTCTGGATTGTGCCCTATGAAAGAGGGCTGTGGGTGGTGCAAGTGGCTAAGACACTGTTCCTGTTAACCAGTAGGCCAGGGTTCGAGACCCGGGTCGGCCCCACAAGACAGGGTGAGCTCCTGTCCTTAGCCCAGCTCTGCGACGCCAGCTGGATCCAATCGTATGGGCTCTGCCTTTCCATTGGACTAATTCAGTGGCGTGGAGAGGGGGGATTTGCTGCTTGGGGAACAGCCTATCCTCCATAACAATCCAACCCAGGCTTTCGTGCTTCGCATGCAGCGTATGCAGCGCCGAGCATGATTCCATAGTCTTCCAAGACTGACGGAGGCCTGCCCTATGAAACATTTCAGATCAATCAGTTAATACCATTCAGGGAGGCTGCAATACTAATGCCAGTTAGGCCAGCATAAGTCCTGGCACAAATCCCATGCTGGCCTGGCGGTGTCATAAAAATGCCATAAGGCACTCCTGTGCCATTCCTAGGGCGGAGTTAGGCCAGTGCACAGACATGCGCCAGCCATTCCACACCACCATTGAGTTGTGCTGGCATAAATTGGTTAGGATTGTGCCTTTCTCATGAATGCATGTCAGATTGGGTGATCACCGTAGGTTCTAAAACTTTTTAGAAGGACAACTTCTATCAGGAAAAATTCCCAATGGTTAGGGCGGTTCGGCAGTGGATCAGATTGCCAAGGGAGGTGGTGGACTCTCCCTCACTGGGGCTCTCTAAGCAGAGGCTCCACCAGCACCTGTCAGGGATGCTCTAGGAGGATTTCCTGCTACAGGCAGGGGGTTGGACTAGATGACCTACTGGTTCCTTTCCAATTCCAGGATTCTAACTTGTCTGCACCCACTAGGAGTGATGTCTTAAACCTGGAAGTGTTATCATGGCAAGAAATGTTAGCGTTAAGCTATGTCAGTCCAAACATTTTCATAGGAGAAACAATTGCCCAATTACTCATTAAAATAACCACAAACAACAGCTGGCAGGAGAAAAAGAACATCATAAAATCTTGGCATCTAATTTACATCAGGCAAAAGAAGGACTTGGGATGAAATATGCATGGCACCAAGAGCTGTTGAAGTTGGTGTTTCCACAAAAATTCCACCAAGAAGAAGACACAGTCAAGGGCCCCCAAGTATGACATGAGTGCTGGCCAAGTCCATGCATGAGTAGGGGGCCCTGAAAGTACCTGGGTCTGAAGCCATGGAGAACTTTAAAGGTAAATGCCCATAGCTTTAAGGAGAAAGAGAGCAGCAATCTCTGCTGATGCTTATCCTCCACATTGTCAGCATATCACAGAAGACCACATGCACAACCCACAGATAAATATTACATCCCAATAGAAGCAAAAGCTCCACCATTGGAGGTTCACACCTTCCACGACTGATTACCTTCCATCCACCCTGTGCAGTGAAGTATGTCATCGACCACCTCCAGCGTGATAGTTCAGAAGAACTTTTGTTCACAATGCGGTCATGGGTGTAAAGGCCTCTAAATGGAAGAAAATCAATAGCGTTGATGATGTATTGTCCAAATGCATTTCGGTTGATGTGGCGCACAGATATAATGATGAAAGATCAATTTTTGTGGTGAGATTCTCGCCTCTCGACTGATAGCAAAACATTTTTCATACATTTATGCTATTGACGTTCAGCGAGGTGCGGTGACGCTGGATAGAATCTGCTCCTGATATTTCATGTTAACACGGCCAATCTTGGGCACTGCTTCACAGTGATGCGCATGACGAGTCTCAAAACTGCAACTAAATGCAACCAACCTAAATCAGGGCTGGGAGGAAAAGCAAATTGGGGTCTATTGGTGGAGATCTGGTTGAGTTGCAGTTGTATTGACTCCCTGTAGTTCAACAGTAGAAACTACCGTTGCTCATATTAATTGCATATTAAAGTTTATATTTATCCACCATGTTTCATCACTTTCAAAACAGGGAGATTGGGCAGGTGGTCTGGTCAAAAGAGTAGAGTTGTTGTCATGCCTGAAGATATCATCTGAAAGTTGCCTGTTCAAGATCGTTGGAGGACTTTGGAATAGCAAAACCTTTACAAGCCAAGCAGAGCTCTTTGGGTGAAGGCAAGGAAACCAGCCCTGAAGTTCTTGTCTATGTGGGAGGAGATGGACAAAAGTTGTTCAGACCATGAGAAGATCCACCTGGAAATGAGTTTCAGTTCTTGGAAGACAGAACTGCTCTGTTAATCTTAACTACCTCTTTGGAGATTTAGAGATTCCTGCCTACATAAATGACCTTGAATAAAGGCAAAAAAGAAGAATCTAATGACCAGAAAGGTAGTATATAATGTTGTTGTAGTCAGTATATAATGAATATATGTTGTTGATTAGGTGTTTCCCTGTGACCAGATGTTTGAGCAGGTGAGTTGGATAGCTAGAGGGGGTATGAAGTGTTAACCCCCAAATCCAGAGTAACTATGGGAGCATGTAAGAAACTTTACGTGCACCCATAGTTACCTAGTGAAAACCTAGGGGAAATTCATATTGGAATCCAGAGTAAATTGTTCTTACACCGGAGCAAGGACTCCCCATCGTTACTCTGGATTTTGCCCTAAGTTTTTCAGGGAGCTTCACCACAGTGTGCAAGTGGCCACTCCATCTCCATTTAAAGACATTCTGGGTGGTGGGAGCAAAATAGGAACACTTACTTTGACTGCCCATGCACTCATCTGGCCTAGTGGGAACACCATCTAGGGATTCCTGAGACACCATCATATGGTACCTGAAGAGGTGAAATAGACACCTTGTCCTTTTCCTGGTATCTATCTATCTATCTATCTATCTATCTATCTATCTATCTATCTATCTATCTATCTATCTATCTATCTATCTATCTATCTATCTATCTGTCTGTCTGTCTGTCTGTCTGTCTGTCTGTCTGTCTGTCTGTCTGCCTGCCTGCCTGCCTGCCTGCCTGTCTTTATATGCTGCTCTTCAATTAAAAAGTTCACAAAGCAGTTTACAAAGAAAATGAAAACAATTAATAGCTAAATAATAGCTAATGGGTCTAGTCCAACAATTATCATTTCCTTAAATTGCCATGATCCCACAACTGAGGTTTTTGTGACCCCATCGTGGCCCCGATCCCAAGGTTGAAGAATACTGCTCTAGACTCTTCTAAAATAAACTGAAAAAAATCCATTTCATAAGAATGTCCATCACCTTTGTGGACATTTTAAAGCTTCAGTCTGGATGGAGGGAACACCTACGTCTTCTTTTCCACTAGAAATTGGGGCTGTGGGTCAGAAAAGAGAGTCATGAACTCTGTCAGAGTCTCTCCGTTGTTCAAACGTGACGGCATTTTGGGTCTATCTGTTATCTGAAGAAGGGCTTTTCCGCAGGCCACCGAGTCTTCAACTTTCCCCGAGATCAATGCCATTCTGATGGAAAGTATTCTGTCCATCTCACCTCCCACCTTCCCACAACCGGAGCAGGCTTCCGGAGCAGCCATTCATTACCTTTGCAATGGCCCGTAATTCATCCCAAATGGAGTAGGTGTATTCAAACAGAAAGATAAGCGTCGATGATAAAAAAGATAACACTTCTCTCTAACAGATGCTTCTTTTTACAATGGAAATGGGGGAAGCGGAGAGCTGCAGGTGCAGGCCTGACATTACGTCTGCGGAGAATCATTACGGCCTCCTTAGAGATCTAGGTTTACTCTGTGTTTAATCAGCCACAGTCAGAAGGAATGGCTTCATTTCAGCTTGATGGGAGCCAGATTACAAAAAAAAAGATGGATAGCCAATAAGGCCCATCCCTATCAGCATCTTGTCTTAATTTGAAGGAACAAACTGGCATCCTGTGCCGAGGAAAAGTAAAGAGCAATATGGCAAATCTCACTTGCCACTTGTTTGGATTCTCTCTGCTCCCCAAAATGAGACATGCTTGTTTGTACTTCTACTCCTATGATGGCAGGGGACAAACTCACTAACAACCTTTTTATTATAGAGCCAACAAAACCCACCAGATCGCTGGCTGCCAAAACGGCTCAGGAGCACTCAAAACGGCGCCAGATTTTCCAGAAGACAATTCAAGCATCTCTACCCCCTTTTGTAATAATTCCCTTTCTTAAAAGAAAAAAATAAATTTGAGTTGACTATTGATCAGAAAGGTTCTGGGAATGTAATATGAACATATACTTTCTAAAAGGGTCACGACGGAGCCATCTATCATGACCTCTGGTGACAGCTGTGTTTTGCTGGAACAGCAAAACTGCCAATTTGGGGAGGTTTTCTTAAGAATTGCAAATGGGATTTTTGAGAGCAGGCGGGTTCTGCTCTAGCCTGATGTGGCACCCATTCCCCCCTTTCCTGCTCCATTTTAGTCACTGTGAACCTAGAAAGTCGAATTGTCCCATTTTCTAACAGAATTGTCTTCAGTTACCAACTCACCTGCCCCAAAAAAAGACACCGGACTACAGCTTGGGATCTGGGCCATTTTATTAACAGCAGGGCTAGGTTGGTTAGTTATGAAAAGTTGGTTAGCTCTTCCTGTGTGGGGCACTAAAGGTGGGCCTGGATATCTGCCACCCGTAAGATCTTTTGGATTAGGATTGCCATAGTTCTCTTCCACAAAATTGTCTCTGTCTCTACCACAAACCACCAATTTTTTGTGGTCCCCAGAACATTTTCTAACATTACATTTTTAATTTTTTTTGTACTTTATTACAGTGGGAGAAATGTCTGCCCAAAAGGAGGAAAAAAACCCCAAACCCAATCTTGTTGTGAGTTTCCATTACATCACAGAGAATGATGTAATTCTACACAACCGTTGGACATGCCTCTCCCGCGCCTTGGAATAAGTAATGAAAAAGTAGTGCGCTTTCTTTCTCTCCCTTCCCTTCCCTTCCTTTCTCTCCCCTTTGCTATCTCAGACAGGTGTGTGGCTGATAAAATTTAGGGTATCAAATGCCAGCCCTGAATTGTTTGTTGTGGGTATACAAGAGGCGCAAGGAAGAACACCTGTGAACCAGATTCATTGTATATGATTGTGACCCACCCTGGTGATATAATTACACACTTTTTCCAAGCATCCTGTGAGTGGAAAAGAAATGCAAACAGAAGACCAGTCCCAGTTTTTTACAGTGACAAACTTGCAACTTGCAAACTTAAATATGCATGTTTGAAAACCAACTGATTGGAACAGAGGACATTGCAAAGCAAGGAACCTTTCCTTGCACCCTCATGGCAATAGATTTCATTTGTTCATTATCAAGATTGATATTACACCTTTCCAAAACAGTCCGCGCCATGCACAAATTACAAAATTCAATAAAACCAATAGCATGCAAACAATCATACCCAGTGGTGGGCTCCAGCAGGTTCGCACCTACTCTATAGAACAGGTTGTTAACGAGAGATAGGACATATAAAGTTTAAAAATAAACATTTAAAAGTGGCTGCCAGATGGGCAGAGAACCAGTTGTTAATGTCTTTGAATCCCATCACTGATACCGGCACCAAAATAAAGGATGCTGCTTTGCTGATTTCCTCCAAATCTGTTCTTTAAGCCCATCTTACTGGGAAAAGTTCAGTACCAACCTTAAACTCCATGTCACAGGGTTCTGGTGACCATCAAAGGTGGGGCACGAGTCCTGAACGCCTGGGAAGAAGGGCAGGATAGGTCCAACTTTTTAATAAACTGATTTTTTATACATGGATTTGACTCAGTAGAAATGGCCACTGCAAATCAGATTAAAAAAACTGCTTTTCTACTGTTGTAGAGTCCTGCAAGCAATTGTTCCATTCTTCAGTCCCAGAATTAACCCCCTGCAGATATTGAGGCACTACCTTATTCCATTATGGCTGCAATCCTAAACACACTTCCCTGAGAGTAAATCCTATTAAACACAGTGGTGGGCCCGGCCTGGCCCAACAACTGGATCGCCGGAAGTGGGTGGGCCAGACCAACGTCAGGAGCTGGGAGGGCTGGGGGCAGGGCCGAGGAGGGCCAGGGGCATGGCCGGGGAGGGCACGCCACCCACCCCAGTGTGCTGCGGGTACGGGCAGGCAGGGTGGGTGGGTGGGATGGGTGGATGGGGCAAGGGGTTGGCCGCAATCCTGGTGCACTATGCATGCACCAACCTTAGCGCACGTGCAGTGTTTGTGCTTCAATATATGCACTGCGCGTGCGCTAAGGTTGGCGCACGCATAGTGTGTGGCCCGAACCAGTGCACCTGGTTTTCTGGCCCCCCATAGCTACCGGATTGGTAGCGGGGGGCCAAAGGTAACAACCGGTTTGGGCAATCTGGCCAAAACCGGGCACTGCCCATCACTGATTGAACACAGTGGGCAGGGCAAGGGAAGGGCTGCAACCCCGGTGCACTGCACATGCACCAACCATAGCGCACATGCAGTGTGTGTGCTTCAACATATGCGCGCAGTGCGTGCCCCGAACTGGTGCGCCTGGTTTTCTGCCCCCCCCCACCCGTAGCTACCGGATTGGTAGCGGGGGACCAAAGGTAACAACCAGTTTGGGCGATCCGGCCCGAACCAGGCGCTGCCCACCACTGATTGAACACAATTGGACTTCTGAGTGGACATGCTTAGGATTGAGTGTCCATCTGAGTGGACATGCTTAGGATTGCACTATATATGCAATTAAGGAACAAGAACACTAAAAGTGGGCCTTTAAACTTACTTTTCCATTGTTTTCTTTATACACAGACTTTTTTAAGCCATGAGAGGTTCCGGAATGGAATCTTAGTGGATATCAAAGGACCTCTGTATATAAAAGCATATTTTTAAAAGAGTGCATAAAATAATAACTGATCTTAAGAAGGAGGAGGCAAAAAATAATGCACCAGTCTGGCAAGTGTTGTCCTTTCCCTTTTGTTCTTTCCTCTGATTTCACTTTAAAATTGGCACAGCCTGTGATCCATTGGGGTGAATATAGGCCACCAGCCATGCATGGGTGATGTCCAGAGGCAGGCAGCAGAAGCCAGTGGAGTATAAAGCCTTCATTGAGCAGTCAGATATGGATGGGGGTTCACATTTCACTAGGTGCATTTCAAGTTAACAGTCTATGACCAAAGGATTTGAGAAACCTCCACTCCTGCTCGAGGACTCCATCCTTCATTTGAGTCCTGCCACTTTGGCCCTCTGCCGTCAGACCAATGACTGCGTGTGCTCTCTGATGATAAAGAAGAGTGTGAGAGAAAGGTGGTGGTGATGAGGAGGAGAAGGAGAAGGTAAAATAAAAGGCATGACCTGGACTATGACAAGCCAAATCAAGATGTGGCAAGCTTTGGGAATGACTAAAGGGTTGGTGAAGATCTATAATGAAACATATTTGGATGTCTTCTTTTTAGGAACACATTGTTCCATTGATAAATGCACATTATTCCATTAATTAAGAAAAGATTGTGGCCAAAGTAAAAATAAGATGATGCAGTAAAACAATACTGATATTATTGGACTATACCATTTCCAACCACCGGTGATGATGATGGTGATCACACAGTATGACAAGAAAATCACAAAGAAATCAGGCTAGAACTCAAGATGCTTACAGTTGATTTTATTTATTATGACCCCTGCTAACTGTGCAAGAGACACTCTTTCAAGTGGGTGTTCCTCTTTTATTTAGCAGGGGGAGAGTAACTGGCCCTCCACACCCCAGCAATGACTGTTCTAGTGGCTTCTGCTGGTGTTCTTTTTGCACTTTAGATTGTGAGGTCTTTTGGGACAGGGACCCATTAGCTATTAATTAGCTATTAATAATTTTTTTCATTTTCTTGTAAACCGCTTTGTGAACTTTTCAGTTGAAAAGCGGTATATTAATACTGTAGATAGATAGATATTTATAAAGAACGCAATCCAAACCATGTCTACTCAAAAGTAAGCACCATTGTGTTCAATGGGTCTTTCTCCTAGGAAAGTATCTTTAGGATTGCAGCATTAGTCTCTAGAAGTTTCTAGGTGCTGTACATATATAATGATACAGACATTGGGTGAAATCCAGAGTAACTACTGAGAGTCCTTCCTCCGGAGTAAGAACAAGTTACTCTGGATTGCAATATGAATTTCCCATAGGTTTTCACTAGGTGATGCAGTAACTACGGGTGCACGTAACGTCTCTTATGTGCTCCCATACTTACTCTGGATTGTGCCCATTGTCCCACATCATTCTTTGAGTACATCTGCAACAATGACATCCAGCAGCGATATGGTATGGCGATATGGTATGGTATGAGAGAAGCTCATCTCCAGTGGTATGCCATGTTCTGTGTGCCAACAGCAACAGCATAGCACAGTTGGGCCTTCGCTTGGAAGTCAACAGCAAATGACCAAAGGGGCAACTGAAACAGCTCTGGTTTGACACACTGCATGGTGACTTGAGCACCACCCACCTGCACCCAGACCAAACCCACAACCAAATGGCACCAGAGATCCAGAGTAATGGAGCCTGTCACTGTGCAGGATGATTTCTTGTATTTATTTATTTACTGAAGAAGAAAGAATATACAGGCATTGTCCCAAGTTTGATAATGCAATAGAGATATATGAAAGGTAGAAAGAATGGGTGCAGTAGAGAACAAACCCATCTCATCATGACCAGAAGGAATGGCCAGCAGGAAGTCTCTCCTGGCAAGGGAAGAGCCAAATGGGATTTGGTCATGCAAGGTTTGTTTGGGGAGCATATAAAAAAATCACAAATCAGTCCTACCCTGCCCTGTTCCTGTAGAAGAAGTACATGAGGCCCCCTCCCATTGTTTGGGGAGTTGGGCCTCCCCATACAGGTTCCCATCTGCTAGTATTCGGAAGCAAAGGTGGACACATAGAATATTTTTTTTTTCTTTTCCGGCTGGTCAGACTTCAAATATTTTACTTTACCTACATCTGGAAAATAGTCCTTGCTGCCTTGTCTTTGACAAGTTAGCAGCTGTTGTGGACACCTGGAAATGTTAACATCAAAGACACTTTTTTGGCATCAAAACATTCCAGACAATTAAGTCTACAGCAGGGAACCCTGTTTGGCTAGAGTCCTGTTCAGCAGTGTAGATGGCATAACAGGCAGTAGAGTAGCTGGAGCGGGAGCAAAACACCAAGTCTTGAAAGTGCCTGAATGCCCCATGCAAGTGTCCCTTCCCCTTTCCGTTGGGAGCCAGGCATTTGCCTCTATTTTTCTCCCTCTGCAATAAATGGCTCCAAAGGGGAGAGGACGCTCACATCGGGCATTCAGGCACTTGCAAAATATAGCGCTTTGCTCCCCTCTAGCTACACCACTGATAGGTAATTCAACTCCATGCACATGGTTTCACCGAGGGGACCTCCCTGCCCATCAAACACTTAAAATGAATTTTAATCTGTTGATAGCATTTACTGAAGAGGTTAATATTTCTAATAAATACCCCTTTAGAAATAATCTCGTGCACATCCTTTCGACAGAAGGGTCAGGGCTGCTAATGACAGTAACGACAGCAAAATGCAATCCAGTCAATTACTTTAATTAAATTTCAAACTATGTAATGTCTTCCCATTTATATAGTAAACTAATCGGAAAAAAGGCCATCCTTCTCACCAGCCTCCATTTACGCAGGCAAATGCGGCTTCACTGTTGATCTCAATGCATTGCTCTTGCAGCCAACATTGAAGATAATGAGTCCCCCCCCCCCACAAATAAGAAAAAGGTTGAGATTCTCCCTCAATCCCTTCATACCCTCCACCCAACAACCAGCACACCCTTTCACAGATCGTAATCTGGTATTTACAGACTAGCCAACATTCGATAGTCACCAGCATTCCAAAGTAAATGTGGGGATGTGTCTCCATTTCAACGAATCCTTTTTTAATTATATTGTTTGAAATAGGAGTAAAATGGGAGGGGGGGGGAAGAGAACAGCTGTCTGGAAATTGTTCTTCTGCATTTGGGTGAATGAAGAATAACAAGAACAGGCTGTTTGGATGGGTAGAAAGAAGGGGGCCTTGAACCATGGGTCAAATCTGCCAGTGATGCAAATCACTACAATTTGTCACCTTTGGATGGGACCAGAATCAAGAACATGGGGTAGGAGCTGAACCATATTTTTTCCACCCTCCAAAATCATCTCTGCTGCATAAGTGATATTTTAATTTCTAGTATCACTTGTGCCAGTGCTTATTATTAATTTGTTGATTAAGATTTAGGATATCACAATATAAAGATTAATCCAAATTTATGCAAGCCGTTTCAGATGCACCTCCTGATGTTTGCTTTGGGTCAAGTGGCCGCTATTCAATCAACAGTATTCTGTGATCTGTAAAGCTATGAACTCCACCTTCCATCAGATATAATGGCTAATAGATACTGAGCTAATAGCTATGTGTTCTATTAAAGTCTCTGGCATTCATTCATTCATTCATTCATTCATTCATTTAATACCCCACTTTTCTTCCTAAGGAAGGACATCCAAGTTGGCTTGGGAATCAAGATTAAAGTTCTCTCAATTGCAAGTCAAGATAGATGAGTCCAAGAAGAACATATGGAGTCATCTGAACTCAGATCCAGGACTCGCTTTCTACAGAAACCCATGACCTTCTCACAGCATCCCTTCACAGAGGCTCATAGGTGTCGCCTGTTCTGTAGGAAATGAGAAATCAGACTGAGGTCCTTTAAGTCATCAAGCTGGCCATCTTATATTTTCAGCAGATGCATCTGTCTTAGGGCAGCCTATGTTGTCTTAGGCTGCCCCAAGCCTTCTCTATCATAACTGGGCTGCCCCATCTTGGACTTGGGCCACCCCAGGGATAGATAGGGCAGCCCAAGTGCACTTCTGGAGTGCAGCCTAAGAGCACAATCCTAACTATGTCTACTCAAAAGTAAGTCCCATTGTGTTCAGTGGATCTTCCTCCCAGGAAAAAGTCTTTAGGATTGTAGCATATGTCTCTCAGGTCTCTCCTTTTATTTTAAAAAGGCTTTTTAATGGCAGCAGAGGTTGGAGGGCTTTTGTTTTATCGTTTTCTGTTTTATCCTTTTTTGTCTATTTTTAACTTGTTAATCTAAAATTGTATTTTAACTGTATTTTAATTGTGTTTTGATCTGTATTTATTATCTAATTTTAATGGTGTTTTATTGTCTTATAATTGCTGTTTAGCCGCCTTGAGTTCCCTTTCGTTAGAGAAGGAAGGCGGGATATAAATTTAATTAATTAATTAATTATTATTATTATTATTATTATTATTATTATTATTATTATTATTATTATTATTATTATTCATCTGCCCACTCCCTTAGACAGGAGTGAGCCCACTGATTATAGTAGGGCCTACTTTAGAGTAGACATGCAGAGTAGGTCTCAGCTCCTTTCCATTGCCCCCCTTACAAAGAAGTGAGCACCACTGACTGCAATCCGCCAACTTCAGAGTAGACATGCAAAGGCTGCTCTCTTAGGAGAGGCTGAGTAGGTGCTGGCAGAGCACAGAAATTGGCCATATCCTGGATGGGACTAATTTTTTTGCTTGTATTGCAAGACAAAATTTATTAGAAATGTTTGCTTGTCTTGCAAAACACTCTCAATCCGAGATTTTACTGTATCTGCAGAGCACCCCAGCTGAGTACCTGGATTGTGTGCCCTCCAGTCAATCTCTGGCTGAGTATCCCTACAGACCAGAGTAACTATGATAGCACGTAAGAGACATGTACCTCGACGTAGTTACGGCACCACCTACTGAAAACCTATGGGAAATTCATATTGCAATCCAGAGTAAATTGTTCTAATATCAGAGCATGGATCCCCGTAGTTGATTTGGATTGCACCCTATGACTTGGGGTTTACCCTCAGTTTGTGAAGGGTGAATGGTTGACTCAAAAGGTTGCAAATCTAATCTCCAGTTAGGCTGGCCTAAGCCCCAACACAAGTCCTGTGCTGACTTGGGGATGTTGCAAAAGTGCCGAAAGACACTTCTGTGCCACTCCTGGGGGAGGGTTAGGCCAGTGCACAGACATGTGCTTGCCTCCCGACAACACTATGGGAACAGGAAGACCAATGAGTTGTGCCAGCCTGGGTTAGAATTGCACCCAAAATCTTTTCCAGTGCCCATATGAACTAAGTTTGCATCGTTAAGTATATTCCAGAATCCACTACAGCTCGCAGAATAATTTATCGGGCAGGCAAGTAGATGTGGGAAGAGTTCCTTCAAGGTCCAAAGTTTGAACATCATTAGGTGATGAGGCACATACCATAAACTTTTTGCTTTCCTCCCCCTTGTGAACTTTCTGTAGTTTTGATGAACTGTCAAGCACCATGACGGTATCTTCAGTGCCTTTCCATGCGCCCTGACAGCACCATCAATTTTGTTAAGAAGGTGAAGTCCGAGGCAGCAATTAACTCCAAAAGTGGTACAAAGCAATCGCTTGGAGATAGTGGCCTACAGAGCTTAGCACTTAGCTCCGAGATGCCGATAAGCCCTATCAACTGAGGGTTGTGTTTAATGTTCACTCCTGCTTACGTACCAGACATACAACCCAGCGGTCACTGTGTTAACACTCCCCAATATCTATTACAATTAGTTTTTGATTAAGAGGCCGAGCCTGCCTTTTGAAGACTTTTTATGTTGTGTCAACCAGCCCATGATGGAGTGAGACGAGCGGACACCTCCTAGTAACAAAGCGTCTTGTAAAAGGTTTCAAGTGTACTATTTTATCATCTTAATGGAAACCAGATGACTCCAACTCCCTTCTTAATTTCAACTATTTACTGAAGAGCCTTGTTTTTTTTTCTTTTTTTGAATTACTTAAAGATTTATTCAAGAACACTATCTTTGTGCATTAAGCCTGGTAATAGCAGGCCTATTTTGAGAGGCGGGGTGGGGGGAAGCTTTAAACTGGGATTGCAGAAATGTCGTTTTTGTATGATTAGCTCTGGGTTTTTAGTGGGTGTTTTAAACGCCTATGAATTTGAGTGTTTCAGCTGAAATTTCCTTCCCCCCACCCTAAATATCTTCGAACACTATGAGGTCTGTCCAATATAAAGTCAGAATTCTGCTCAAGGAGCATGAATTCCATCACCTGCATACATCACGCAGGTTGGCACATCATGAGTTATTCATTCTACTTTTAGGAAGACAACAGTCTATGCAGGGCACTGATATTTTACTTCATATCCATTAGAATTCATGTCCAGTTTCATGCTACCAAGCAGTTGTATATTTTTTCTAATTTTTTAAATGTAATTCTTTTTTTAAGGTGCTTTACCCTACAATCCAGAGTAACTACGGGAGCATGTAAGAGACATTCACATTGACATAGTTACAGCACCACCTAGTGAAGACCTACGGGAAATTCATACCGCAATCCAGAGTAAATTGTTCTTATGTCAGAGCTACTCCCGTAGTTACTCTGGATTGCACCCTAAGGCACAGTCTTAAGCATGCTTAGTATATCGGCCTAGAATATTGCAAATGTGCCATAAAGCATGTTCTTGCACCATCCTGCTAGCAGCAGAAGGAACACATGCAAGAGAAAGTTAAGGTTAGGTCTGAGCAACACAGAGTTGTAGAGGGCAGGGAGATATCTGCAAGGCAAGGGGAGGATGAGGAAGGGCAGACTGTGTTCTGGGAGGGGGTTGTATTGGTCCCACTAGCACAGAGCAAATCCTTCTTCCTTCCCTGGTCAGGGAATCCAAAACAAGGCAACATGGACTTGCACTGGTCATTTGGAAAGTGCAGATTGGAGTTCCCCTATTGAACAGGCTGGGATTTTATATACAGTAAATGTCCCCCTTATTTTACAGAGATGTTGATATAGCACAGTCCATGGATAGCACAGCCATGCCAAACTCTGCATTTACCTAAGTTAGGATTGGGCTGCCCACCTTTCAGGATAGTGAACAAAATCACCTTCTGAACTTGCAAAGTATGACCAAGATTGTGGTCTGTGGAGTTAAGTTGAATTTGAATCATGTTCACCTAACAGTGCAATCCTAAGCACATCTACTGAGAAGTAAGTCCCATTGTGTTAAATAGTACTGACTCCTAGGAAAGTGTGGTTAGAATTGCACCCTTGCCCATCAGATGGTTCAGCCAGCCTTTCCTTTGTCAACACTGCCCAAGACAGGTGACTGTGGGTTCCTACGGATTCTGGCACACATGCCCCATCACATCTCTCAAGATGCAAGCAACTTGAGATGCTGCTTCCCTCATTTCAGGTCAGGTCTTGTTGTGAAAAACAGCCAGCACCAAACCAGCCTACCACTGGTCAGATCCGAAGGTGCCTTTTAAATTTGAGTCCTTGCCCTTTCCCCAAAAGGTGTCTACCACAATTTCCTCAGGCTGTGTCCAAATCGCTAGCTTTTTGCTTGTGTTAATTATTAATGTGACCTGTTTATGTACTCATTACTCAGCTAACCATTAATATCTGTTTGCACAATGATGACCTTTGCAATGGAGTACCTGACGCTTGGCCTGTGAATGTCCAACATTTTTCAAATAGTTAAAATGCTCGCGGCAGCACATTTGGACTGGCTAATCAGTCGCCACAAGAGGAAGCCCTTGTAAAAGGCGGTTAATTCATGGAGGATCAACAAATCAGATGTTTGGAGCACGTAAGAGATTTTATGTGCACCAGTAGTTATTGCACCACCTGGTGAAAACCAATGGGAAATTCATCTTGGAATCCAGAGTAAGTTGTTCTTACACCAGAGCAAGGACTCCCCGTAGTTAATTTGGATTTTGCCATAAGACAGCCATCTAGCTAAATTAGGGGGTCCTCTGATTTAGGGGGTCGTTAGCTCAATATTTGTGATCTGTCACAAATATTCTTTGACTTTTCCCTGCCTTTTCAAAACACCAATTCCTGGGATGGAACATGTTTTCTCAAGAAGTTGGTGCTCAGCATCTCCACAAATCTTGGGGATCTTCAAGCAGAGGCTCGACGAGCACCTGTCGGGGATGCTCTGGGGGATTTCCTGCTGCAGGCAGGGGGTTGGACTAGATGACCTACTAGGTCCCTTCCAACTCTAGGATTCTATGAAATCTGAAGAATTTTTACAATGGTTCCCAAACTTTTCAGCACTGTTATCAGGCAGTGGCATAGCTAAAACTTTTGGTTTCCATATTCATTCCTCTTTACAGTGAGGAGCCTGGCAGGCAGTGCAAGATCCCGAGACTTGCTCCTGCTATCCCTTTGGGGATAACTGATGGTGGCAGCTGAGAGGATGAAGAATATCTTCCCAACCTGGGCTATGTAAACTAATCTTGGTCTCATCTAAGAAAAAGAGCACAAGCCTGGCTTGACTTAAGTCTTCTTCCTGCCACACTCCAAAACATCTTTCTCCTCCTTCCTGAAACATCTCCCAGTATTAACACTGCTCTCAACATGTGCAAGCCACAACAGTTGTGCCTGTGAGTGACATCCTAAGCTCTCTGTTGCATTTGCTCCTTCGTTGACTCCCAACCTGGATATGATGAGTTTGAGCTGCGTCCCTGGAAAAGTGCTTGTAACTGTCACTTCCCATTGAACAGATCACCCCAAATATAATGCGGGGTGCCATCTGTCCAAAGCCATTCTCTTGCTATCAGGTGTGGCCTCCGGAGGGGGAGGCTGAGGGCTCGCAGTACACTTTCTACATTTCTGCTCTCCGCTGCGGAGCCGATTGGGGCTTGATGGCTATTCCTGCAGAGAGATTTGTCCATGCTATAGCCCATTTCCTGATGCACTGCGTTGTCGTACAGGGTGGTTATACAGTACTTCAAGCATATAAATGCCTTTCGGGTTCTCTCGTACCGAATGATAACTCAACTTGTCTCCCTCAGTGAGCCAGGCAATAAATAGAGCTTTTCAACTCGAAGGGAGGCATTTCTGACTTACTTAGATCTTCCGGTGTCCCGGGCAAGACAAGTGGGCTGAATTACCATGCCAGCCACTACATAAAGATTGTCAAATTAAATACAAAAACCAATGTTTAAATAACACAATGGTGAAGCATAAGAAAAACTGGGAAAAGCTGTGGCTGACACGCTGACCTAGACGCAAAGCTCTGTGAAAGGTTTTAAAAAGTGTGCTCTGCACGGGTAGCAGAGTGTCAATGGGGAGGGAGGGTGAGAGGCAAAGGTAGGTTGGGTAAAGTAGATTTACAAACGCTCTTGAATAACTATCCCCTGATGTGTTGGAATTCATGTAACAACCCACTTACAGCTGCATGTCTTATCATAGAATCATAGACTACTAGAGTTGGAAGGGACCTAGTAGGTCATCTAATCCAACCCCCTGCCTGCAGCAGGAAATCCCCCTAGAGCATCCCCGACAGGTGCTCGTCGAGCCTCTGCTTGAAGATCCCCAGTGAGGGAGAGAGTCCTAGATTCATTTTCTATACTCTCTGATTGAAGTTATCGACCCATCGCATGGGTATCAATAGGATCTAAATGTATCCCATTTGGAATTGAACCCTACCTTCCCCATATAGTCCATGACGACCAGTTATGCCCAGGGTGACCATATATCCTCTTTTTTCCAGGACATGTCCTCTTTTTTAGCCTTGTGTCCTGGGAAAAATCTGTATTGTCCTCCTTTTTGTGAGCCGGCAGCATATAGCCTTCTTGTAATTAATTTTAAATTTTTAGATTTTTAAAATTTTAAATTTTTAAATTTTTAGATTTTTAATTTTAAATTTTTAAATTTTTAAATATTATTTTTAAATAATAGCTTTATTATTTTATAATAATTTTATAATAGTTTATTATTTTATTATAATAGATTTATTATGATAAATTTTATAAATAGTTTTAAATTTTAGATATGAAAATACCACATTTACTTGAATCTAATTAACCTTTGATTCTAATGCGCACCCTGATTTTGGAGACTGAATTCAGATTAAAAGATTGATTCGAGTAAATATAGTAATATAGAGCACAAAATACAAAAGTAATATAGAGCACAATCCTCCCCATGATTACTCAAAAGTAAGCCCCATTGTGTTCAATGGGTCACTCCTAAGAAAGTGTGTTTAGGATTGCAGACTTCGTATTTAAATAAACCACATGAAAGCAATATAGGTGTTTTTAGCTTTAATGCATTTAGCTTTAATTTTATATTTTTAGCTTTTATTTTATCATGTCCTACTTTTTCTTAGGTGTCCTAAATTTTGGGTGGGCTTTTTGGTTAAGACATATGCGGTCCTTCTGATCCTGTCTGATGTAGAGATTAATGCTTTTTGTGTTTTTAGCTTCAGTGTTTTAACTGCTCTTAATTGTATGTTTCTTTTTAATGTTTTAATTATGTTTTCTTGTAAGCCGCTTTGAGTCAGGCTAATGGCGCAAGAAAGGTGGGATCTAAATTTTTTAAATAAATAAATAAATAAATAAATAAATAAATAAATAAATAAATAAATAAATAAATAACAGAAGCCCTGCTGTCTCAGTCCCAGGCTGGCAGCAATAAATCACAAGGAAAGAACAGGGTTTTCAAAGGTGTATTTGGCCTGCGGATCTTATGTTTGGCACCCTTGCTATATAGAGCCTTAGAGCGCAAGCCTAACCATGTCTATTCAAAAGTAAGCCCCATTGTGTTCAATGGGTCTTACTCCCAGGAAAGTGACTTTAGGATTGCAGTCTCTGTACACGGTTTAAGGACAGGTCACGTTTGCGTAGACCTGCTAGAATGCTTTTGTAGTGCCCCGTTTACTGCTAGGTAGACAACGTACCTGGAAGCATTGAGTAGATCATATTCAGCAGCTGACAATTAATGGGATTTCATATTTGATGCCTGCTAGAACTGACAAGATGTGCAAGAAATACTTGGATTGGAATTCTGTATTACACTACCATGTTTAAATGGAAAAGCTGATATTTTGTATCAGGAATTTAGGGGGCAGAATTGGAGGTATTTAGGACAGTATTTGCAAGTTTCCATTCCATCCTCCTGGCACAACCAAATGAATTATTCATTGTCATCCTTCAGTCTCGAAAGACTCTGGTATCATGCTCTGATTGGAGGTCCCAAAACAGCAACTGGTGTGGCTAAAAAGGCCCATTCGAGAGTGGCAATCCCTTCCACACTGGCCAATAAAGTCCGTCCCGTGTCCAACTCCCAGATTTTGCTGTCTCTTTGCTTCAGCCTGCTGAACAAGTGTCTCTTTGAGTTAGAGAAGGCTATGCTGGGTTTCTTGCCTCCATGCTGAACAATTGGAGGTCAAGGTTTCCCAGTTGTTAATGTCCATTCCTAAGGCCTTTAGATCCCTCTTGCAGATGTCCTTGTATCGCAGCTGTGGTCTCCCTAGGGTGCTTTCCCTGCACTAATTCTCCATACAAGAGATATTTCCGAATCCGACCATTAGCCATTCTCACAACATGCCCAAGCCAGCTTAGACACCGCTGTTTCAGAAGTGTGAACATGCTAGAGATTCCAGCATGTTCCAAGACTGCATCACTTGAGACTTTGTCATGCCAGGTGATGCCAGGTGATGCCAGGTGAATACGTCAAAGACAGCGCATATGGAAGGTGTTCAGCTTTCTCTCCTGCCATGCATAAAGGGTCCAAGACTCGCTGTAGTACAAAAGTGTGCTCAGGACACAGGCTCTGTAGACCTCGATCTTTGTATGTTCTGTTAGCTTCTTATTAAGCCGTACCCTCTTTGTAAGTCTGGAAAACGTGGCTAGATTCACACTGAGTTATGACTTCTTCTCAATTCACTCAATGGACCTATAAAAGCCTGCCTATAAGGAGCTCAGGCCTAGGGAATGGCACAGGCTTGGTCCTTGGGAAGATGGATGGATGGATGGTAGATAAGAAGGCCATAATCAGACCAAATTCAAGTGGAGGTCACACTGGGTGATCTGGAGGCACAGAAGGAGACATCAGACACAATGATGGGTTGAATGAAGTCAGCAGAATTGGGAACTTCATATCAGACAGTATCACCTGATTGACTCTCCAGGCCAGTGTCACTTGATTCCCCTGGCCAGGAGCATTCCTAAGCTTTGTACCAGCTGGAAACATCTGCTGTACATTGGGGAGGCAGTTGGCATCAGGGTCTCATGGGCATCCCATGGGCATCTCTGTTTGCATCCCAGGGTGTCCAACATTAGCAGAACTCTGACAACTGAGGTGCTTCTGTGCCTGAAAGCTGCTTCCCTCCCTGTGGAAGGGTAAATCTGGCCCTGAGTTGTACCATTGCGTAAGATGAATTAATCCATTAAAGTCCATCCTCACAGGGTCAGCGTGAGGGTCTGGGAGAGATATCCAATTAGAGGTCTCTCCCTCTCTCTTTTTCTCTTTCAAAGTCCTTGTCTGCTTCCCTCGCTATTTTGAAATCACCCTGATGTAAACCATACATCACACGGAGGTCAGAACAAAATACCAAGAAGACCACCGTACCAATGACAGGCCAGGCATGGCGACAGTTCTCATTTATTATCTGGCAGTCATGTGAGTTTTAAAGCCACCAATCATCATCAATGGAAGAAGGCAACTACCTGCCTGACAAAGAAGATGCTTTCTGCAGCAACGTAATATTCAATTTACGGTCAAGGCTGCTGACTTTGGAGGCAAAAAGGAGGATCAGAGCAAGAATTGATTTCCTACCTCAAAGTCAACTTGGGTTTAGAATGATAGTGGTGGTTGCTGTGATAGTTGAAAGGAACCCACCTATTGTTAGCTGTTGTTTTTAATGATTGTTTCATAGGTTTGTATTATTTGGGCACATATTAAGGTACATTCACCAGGATGATGTAGTGGTTAGGGAGTTGGACTGAACCTGGAAGAACAGGTTCAAATCCACCCTCAGCCGTGAAACTTTCTGGGTGACCTTAGGCAAGTCACTTACTCTTAGCTTCATCTATCTCACAGGGTTGTTGTGAAGACAAAATAATTAAAAACTTTGTAAGCTGCTTTGTGCATTTGCTTTGGCATGAGAGATGCAGGGTATAAATCCCTTTAAATAAATAAATAAATAAATAAATAAATAAATAAATAAATAAATAAATAATAATAATAATAATAATAATAATAATAATAATAATAATAATAATAATAATAATAATAATAATAATAAAATAAGAGATAGAGAGAGTCAACCAGCTCCAAACTGGCTCTGGATGCCAGGCAGGGCTGCCTGCCTGCGTGCCCCAGAATAGATTAGGATGGGGGTGTGGACAGTGAAAACTCAAAGATACCCCCAAAGTGCCAGGACCAATTGAATCACTGGGTAAATATTCTCCCTTTTTAATAGCTAAACCATAAGGAACCTAAATATTTTACAAAAGCAATTGATATTTATTAATTGCTACTACAAAATCCATTTACCTTCCATCAAGCTCAACTTGAGGGTGCTGCCTTTCTTAAGTGGCTGGAGTCAACAATATTCAGGTAAATAATGGAGAACATTCCAAGATAGTATTAACACAATTGATTTATTGATGATTGCACAATGGAAGGTTATCTTTTGTTAATTGACTTGGTAAATAAGTACAAAAGAGTCCCTGGAACACAAACACACACAAATCCATTAAGTGTTGAAAAACTCCGAGGCTGAAAAAAATGAATGTAAGTTAGCGGCTCCCTGATCCAAGACTTCTTGAAGCTTCCTCACCGTGAGCCTTCGCAACTCAACAAGAAAATGGCTTGAGTGTAATTAAGATAAAATGAAGAATACTCAGCTCTTTCTGTTCGGCCTGTCGGAGTAAAGCCAGGCAGATCAATAGAGAGGCAAAGGAGCATGACCAGTGTGGTCGTTGGCTTTCATTAAGCTCTCTTACAGGGTGACACCCCAGTGAAAATGAGGAGGTTGATCAATTAGACCTCCAAGCTGTCAATCCACACGTGAAATGGGGACTGAGAAGAAAGGGCAGGTCTTGAACCAAACTGGGCAGACACAAAAATAGTCCAACTGGAAAAGTGAAAGAGGAACTCATAAGCCCTAAAGTCCTTGCATACAGTTGTTGTTGCTTTTTTCCCTTTCACATAACACCAGAACTAGGGGACTAGGGGATATCAGTGGTATGCTCCAGCAGGTTTGTACCTACTCTATAGAACCAGTGGTTAACGAGAGATAGGACATATAAAGTTTAAAAGTAGCCATTTAAAAGTGGCTGCCAGATGGGCATAGAACCGGTTGTTAATTTCTCTGAATCTCATCACTGGGTGACAGCCATTAAAGTTGAATGTTGGGTGGGTTAGGACAGACAAGAAAAAAATGTTTCTTTACCCAGTGTGTGGTTGGTCTGTGGAACTCCCTGCTCTTTGCCTTGAAGAAGGGTTTGGACAAATTCCTAGAGGAAAGGCACATCACAGGTTACAAGCCATGAGGGGTGTATGTAGAGGTGAACAATCTAAAAGTGCCAGATGCAAGGAGGGCACCTGGATGAAGGTGTCTTGTGTGCTCCCCAAGGCATCTGATGGACCACTGTGTGATACAGGAAGCTGGACTTGATGGATCTTTGGCCTGATCCAGTGGAGTGCTTCTTATGTTCTATGTGTTCTTATGTAGGCTTCAGCAACAGATGCATCTCAAATTTATGATGCCAAAAATCCCCTACAGTCTCAAAAGAGACTGGCATCCCAGCCAGGTGTTCTATTGGCAGAAAACAACTGATGGGCATAGGAGACCCAAGTGGAGCTTCAGTCCAGTGGTCTTGCTAAGGGCGTGCAAAGCACCAAGTTTGGCACCGAGGCTCACCAGAGCATACAAGTGTCCCCTGGCACCTCCTCTGGAGACATTCTGGGCAGGTGAGCAAAACAGGTGAATGCATATGGGCGGTCAAGACAAATGCCTCCGTTTGCTCCCACCACCTAGAATGGCTCCAAAGGGTAGGCAGAGGATGGCTTATGCACTGCAGTGCAGTTCCCTGCAAAAGTTGTGCTTTGTAGCCCCTCTTGCTATGCCACTGCCTCAGTCCAAGCATTTGCAAAAAAGCTGGCGTGCAAGAACGGCTTGTGCTGTATCTGTTCCTGACCTGTAAAATATATGACTTTCCTCTCCCAGTGGAAGTCTCTTGGCCTGGAGGAATCAGCTGCATCATGTCCCTTCCCCCCCCCTCATTGCTTTGGCAAAATGCTATATAAATACTCTATAATGTTAATATATACTAAAATAAAGGCATCACTGACTTCTAAACTCAATAACTATTAAGACATCATATTTTAAAGACTTTTAAATTCTTGTTGGGTGCCTGTGTGTTTACATTGTTGGAAAGCCTAGGAACATCCCCGGGCCTGTTAAAGGTCATACAGGAACATAAAATAACTGAGTTGCAAACAAGAGCAGGCCTGCAGATATTTCATGAAAAAATGGCATGTGTCATATTCTGATCTGTCTAACTATGGCAGAGGGGAGAGCATTCTCCTAATTGCTGAAAGCCCCATAGCTCGCCTCTCCTCCTAAGAGGTCACACATGTGGGTCCCCCAGTACTTGGGAAACATATAATTATCCTCCGTTTTTCCTTTGCTTTTCCATTTTTCCAAGTCTAAGTAGACCTAGCAGGTTGAAATGGGCTTACCCTGGGACAAAAATGACCCCAGGAGGCCTCCAGAAGCCAAAAGTCACCCATGGGATACAGTAGGAGTTGCGCTGGAGTAGATGCATCACTGTAAAGGAAGATGAGCAGGATTGGGTTTTCCCAGCGAATAGTACTGGGGAAAGCTAGGGTCAGACTGGGAATTGGTTTGGGGCCAAGGGATTGTCCTCCCATTAGTTTCAAAGTCTGTAGCAGCTTTCTATTCTGGAAAACTGAATCCTAGATTTTCTCATAAAATCTGAATTGATCTGACTTAATTTAATTTTTATTTTAAGTTTCTATCCTTAGAAACAGAACATTGTTCCTCTGCAAACTGGCTGCATGGTCCAACTGGTTTCTGAAAATGGTCCAGCAAAACCCTTGGAGTGGCCTATTTTGCTGTCTGTCTAAAGGTTTGAGCCATCACTTTGACCCAGAGACTTTGCTAGAGCAGTTGTTGCTGCCATTACCCTTGACCTAATCATAGCATTTAAAAGCGCCACGTTGAGTCCTGGCCACAGATGAGCAGGAAAGCATCATCTGTCATAAGAGTGATGGCTATAAATTTGTGTCTCCCCCTTCACCGCTCCCCCCCCCCCAGTGTCCCATACCCCACCCAGGTCTACGAGGACCATGTGTGAAATTCCTATCAGGTTCAGTTACTTCTGAACAGTGGGGGCCAGAATAGTTGAACTTCATAATCTGTAGGAATGCTTCTTAGCTGGCTTGATATAGCCATTCCGTTAGGCAGGGAGGAGGAAGGAGAGAGGCCGGCCGGCCACAGAGAGCAGAGTATCGGGTGGCAGGCACAGGTGCTGCTGTGGAAGATCTCCCCAATGCAATGCCATTCATTTCAAAAATCACAGGCTGGCCTCATCCTTTGGATGGCTCTAAATGAAGGGAAAGAGGGATCCCATGTCATGAGGTTCAGTGACATAACACACCCCTTTCCCCGACACGACACAACACCCCTTTGAATGATGATTAGGTTGATTGAGAATTGTTTGGCTATTTCCAAAAACAGTCAATTTCTAATGCAGAACGTTATTTGCGGAGCTCCCAAATCCGTATTTTTTTCCTTAAACTTCTCCAAAATGGTGATCCAGAAGGCCTTTAATGCAGTGTTTCTCAAGCTGTGGGTTTGATAAACACCAGATGGGTTGCAAGCCAATTTCAGGTGGTTCTCCATTCATTTCAATGTGTATTTTATTTTTAATCTGCTGGATTTGATGTTATCATGTTATGTGTCTGTATCTGAGAAATGTGCACCTCTTGCTACATCTCAAAATTTTATTAGTCATCATGGCTGCTTTCCACTATGACCCAGTATTTGGAGCCAAATTTCAGCAGGCAGCAGTAGCATCAGTGAGCATACTCTAAAGCAATGGTCTTCAAAGTGGGGGGTTGGGACCCCCAAGGGGGTCCCAACCACAGATCAGGGAGATCACAAGAGGATGGGATCCACTATCTTGGAATCTGGCACTGGGCTTTCCTGGGACACAATGTACTTCCAAGTAGAAGAGCATCCCACTAAGGATGGATGGAGGAGCATCCCAGTAAGTTTGACAAGGGAACCCAGACTGATTTTTAAATCTGGAAGGGTGGGGGGTTTCCAGGCTGAAAAGATCCATATGATGATCTTAACATGGCTAGAATTGGGTTCAAATCCTCAATCACTCATAAAGCTCATAGAATGGCTTTGGACCACCAGCCACCATCACTCAGGATAAAAGTGGAAAGGGAAAGGGTGACCATATAGGATGGAGGACAGAGTGCATGTACCTTTAACCATAGCATAGCAGAGGAAATTTAAGCAGGTTTAATGCAACATAAAAGGGTTTAAAAAGCAGCACCTGCCTAAATTCCCTTTTTTTATGCAATGGTTAAAGGTACAGCCACTCTGTCCGCCATTCAATGTGAACCCCAGGAGGGTTAATCCTTTGGGTGAGCAGATTGATCCCCTTTGATGTGATTTTTTTTTAATTGTGAAAATAAAAATGTGTCTGATGGAGCGGGAGGAATCAGCCCAATTCCAAGGAAAGGTTCAGATATTTTTGCATTCTGTAATGAGAAACTGATCTGGTTCAGTGTAAATTCAGAATTTATGTTGCAAGCTAGAAGAGATGGATTCTGCAATCACCCCGAATAAGAATACAAACATCCCTAAGTTTCCAGAAGGACAGGCAGGTTAATAGAATATACTAAAATCTATATGCAATATAGTCAATGCTGTGACTGCTTCATAAGCCCCACTGCAAAATCTACCTTGATTCTTCCGTCACCCCTTCTCACCTTGGTAGTGCCGTAGGCGTTTTTGACAGTCTGCCTTTCCCCCTTTCTGGACCCCTTGCAAACCTCCCACCTTGAAAGCTTAACTTTTCTGGCCTGTGCAAAAGCACCACCAAACTAATACCGCCAACCTGGATTTTATATGATTAGTTAGTGAAAACTTGCCAACTTGAATTTGCAAACTGCCAAGTCAAGTCAATTTAGTGTGATGCTTTGGTTCTGCTGGAAGACCTTAATCCCCCTTTAATCTCCCCGGTGCCCTTGACATCATGGAATCTAGTTACAAAGCTAATGTCATCGGATGAGCTGTGTTAACCATTTTGGTGAAACACTCTCGCACGACGATGGGGCCAGTTTACCACAGGAGGCAAAGCCTCCCCCAAATATTTTCAGTCTAATGAACTTGGCAGGGATCATCTTGCAAAATGTGGAGGTGGAGAGAGGAGAGGAAGGGGAGAGCAAGCCAGCCGCCTGCTTCATTACGGCTCTCCAGGTCTGGCGTGATTTGGGATTTCTGTGCTATCCAAGCATCAGGTTGGTGTATTTTATTTCAGGTTTGATTGATTGGATAAAGAGATTTACATAGTCAAAGCCACAAACAGCTAAGGGTTATTAGAAAGGCAGGTGCCCTTTTAAACTCTTCCTCTGCCAGAAAGGAGGGGAAAAGAGGGGCGGGGGAGTGGCGACAAACAGCTGACACTTTTCTAACAAGGGAAGGACTCTGATCTACCCCTGGAACAATATCCGGCAAGCAAAGGAAAGGGGAGAATAAGAACATGACATTGTCCGAAAGAGAAAGTGGCATGTGCCCAAGATGTTATTATTAGCAGCACTAATGGAACTAGTAGAGACGTAGGATGCAATCCCAAAGACACTTTCCTAGGAGTAAAACCCATTAAACACAATGGGGCTTCCTTTTGGGTAGACATGGTTAGGATTGTGCTCACAGTTGTACTGTGTCATTGGCAATAAAATCCTATTCATACCTACTTGTGTTCACTTATCTCAAGTGATGCAGAAATATAGTTTTTGATAACTCAAGTTGACTCAAGTCTTGGATGCAACAAATGCCAACTTGGCACATGACATGGTATCATTGACTCAGGAAAGAGTCTGGACTTGAGTCCTGACTATCCTGAGTGTGTGTGTGTTCTTGCATACTTACCAGCCCTCTCAAAATCTTTTTTTCTGAACATTTCTGCTCAAGGCCTCTCAACTAGTGACTCAAAACAACTCAGACTCATAACTCCAAGTTCTTGAAATATTTTCAGGTCAAGTTGCAAATGGGTGTGTTCTATGACTTAGGGCATGATCCTAACCCATTTAGGCCAGTCTAACTTAGCGTAGTTTTCTGTTGTGCTGTGGGGAGCTTGGCGTATGCTTGGGTATTGGCATAACCCATCCCAGGAGTGGGACAGAACTGCTTTATAGCACTTTTGTGACACCCCCTGGTCCTCATACGACTTATGCCAGGTCTTATCTGGCCTAACTGTAGTTAGGAATGCAGCCTTACCAGCCAAGTCAGACTTACCAGCTGACTCATGATTCATATCCCTACTATAGGTAGGTCCCAAGGGTTTCAATGAGACATGTAAATGTGTATATCAACGTGAAATAGGTTAATGACTTGACTTGACCTAGAAGCTGGAGAAGGCAAGGCAGCTGAAGTCTGATTCTCTGAAAACAGGAAGTCCTCTTTTGGCAGCCAGGCAAAGGCAGAAACACAGGCTCTTGCACCACCTGGAATCACAGAATCTTAGAATCCTAGAGTTGGAAGGGACCTAGTACGTCATCTAGTCCAACCCCCTGCCTGTAGCAGGAAATCCTCCTAGAGCATCCCCGACAGGTGCTCGTTGAGCCTCTGCTTGAAGACCCCCAGCAAGGGAGAGTCCACCACCTCCCTTGACAATCTGTTCCACTGCAGAACCACCCTCACCGTCAGGAATTTTTTCTGGATATCCAACCGGAATCTCCTTTCTTGCAGTTTGTACCCATTGGTTCTAGTTCTGCTTTCAGAGGCAGCTAAGAACAAATGAGCCCCTTCCTCCCTATGACAGCCCTTCAGTATCTGAAGAGGGCAATCATGTCTCCCCTCAGCCTCCTCTTCTCCAGGCTGAACATCCCAAGTTCCCCCAACCTTTCCTCGTAGGGCTTCCCTTCCATCCCACTGATCATTCTTGTCGCTCTCCTCTGGACTTGCTCCAGTTTGGCTGCATCTTTCTTAAAGTGAGGTGCCCAGAACTGAACAAAGTACTCAAGGTGAGGTCTCACCAATGCAGAGTAAAGAGGATCTATAACTTCACATGACTTGGAAGCTACAGTCCTCTTAATGCAGCCTAAAATGGCATTTGCCTTCTTTGCAGACACATCACACTGCTGACTCATGTTCAGCTTGTGATCCACGGCGACTCCAAGATCCCGCTCACATGTTGTGCTGCCAAGCCAAGCATCCCCCATGTTATACCTATGTTTTTGGTTTTTATTGCCTAAGTGCAGAACCTTGCACTTCTCCCTGTTGAAATTCATTCTGTTTGATACAGCCCAGGATTCCAGTTTATCCAGATCCTCCTGGAGGTTTCTCCTATCTTCTGATGTGTTTGCTACTCCTCCCAGTTTGGTGTCATCTGCAAATTTGATCAGGCTCCCCCGTATCCCTTCCTCCAAGTCATTGATGAAAATGTTAAAGAGAACCGGTCCCAAGACAGAGCCTTGGGGGACCCCACTAGAAACTGACCTCCAGGTTGACACAGAACCATTTACTAAAACCCTTTGAGTGCGGCCATCGAGCCAGTTGCAGATCCACCTAACAATTGCCCCGTCTAGCCCGTATTTTTCCAACTTCCTAATTAAAATGTCATGTGGGACTTTGTCAAATGCTTTGCTGAAGTCAAGATAAATGACATCCACAGCATTGCCATGTCCAGGAAGCTCATAACCCGATCAAAAAAGGAGATCAGATTTGTCTGGCAAGATTTATTCTTGGTCAATCCATGCTGGGTTCTTTTGATCACGGAGTACTTGTCTAGATGTGCACAAATTGTGTGTTTTATGATTTGCTCTAATATCTTGCCCGGGATTGAAGTCAAACTGACTGGTCTATAATTTCCCGGGTCTTCTTTTTTCCCCTTCTTAAAAATTGGGACTACATTTGCCCTCTTCCAGTCCAGGCTCTTCTCCACTCCTCAAGGATTCCTCAGAGATGATCGACAAAGGCTCTGCAAGGACATCTGCAAGTTCCTTAAGAACTCAAGGATGCAGCTCATCCGGTCCAAATGACTTGAATTCATTTAGGCCAGTTAAGTGGTTTCGAACCAGTTCTCTGTCAATCTTAATCTGCTCTTCTGCACCATCCATGTTTTCATTACCTCTTTGGGGATGTAAACACATCCCCGAATCAGTCAATGATCCTGCACCCCCATTTGCATAGCCCTCCTTCTGTGAATAGACGGACGCAAAGTAGGAGTTGAGCAGCTCTGCCTTCTGCTGGTTTCCAGACACCTGTTGTCCATCCCTGTCCAAGAGCAGCCCCAGCCCCTCGTCTCTCCTCCTGTTCCTTTGGGCATATCTAAAGAAGCTCTTTTTGTTATCTTTGACTCCCCTGGCCAGCCTCAGCTCATACTGAGCTTTAGCATCCCTGACCCCCTCCCTACAGGACCGGGCTACCTGCCTGTACTCCTCCCTGGTGATCTTTCCAGTCTTCCACTCCCTGTACTTCTCTTTCTTTAACTTCAGCTGATCCCCAAGTTGCCTGTGGAGCCAACCTGGTTTTTTCAGCATTTTCCCCCCTTTCTTTTTTATTGGAATTGTTTCTGACTGTGCTTGTAGAAGCTGCCTCTTAAGGAGCTCCCACCCATCTTGGGCCCCTTTCCCCATTAGATCATCAACCCATGGGATCCCACCTATGACTCCTCTAAGCCTGTTGAAATCAGCTTTCCTGAAATCCAACATATAAGTTTCACTCTGCACTCTTTTTATTTCCCACATTATTCTAAATTCCAGCAGCTCATGATCGCTTTCCCCTAAAGTTCCCACTATGTTGACCTGATCAACCAGTTCTTCACGATTTGTTAAGATCAGGTCAAGGATGGCCCCTCCCCTTGTCGTTTCCTCCACCTTCTGGACCATGAAGTTATCTTCCAGGCCCATCAGGAATCTACTGGAGCTTCCATGTTTGGCTGAGTTTGTCTCCCAGCAAATGTCTGGGTAGTTAAAGTCCCCCATTACTTTTAAACAGTTATTCTCACAAATAACCCCTCCCCACAATTTTTTTTTAAAAAACTGCACATAAAAAACTTTGATGTCAAGGAGAAGAATATACCATATTTACCCAAATCTTACAATCACCTTTTTCAGTCGAATTTAGTCTCAAAAATTGGGGCATGCATTACATTTGATGGTGCATTAGTTTCGAATAAATACAATATTTTGATTATAAGTATAAGTCAGTTTTGTTTAACAGTTTACTATATTGAAATAGAAATGTAACATAAACCCATTGTTGTATTAAGTAGTGCATTTAGGTAAAAAAATCAAAACAAAAACCCATTGTCATTATTTTTGTCATATAACTCATGATATGCAGTAAAATTAAATTTTGCACCTGATTCTTTGCAGCTGCATATTACAATGGCTGGAAAACATTTTTTTAATCTCAAGACTTTTAAAATTGGGGTGTGCATTAGATTTGTGTAAATGCTTTCCCAGTTGCTAATATGTCCCTGGAACCGTTCTGGTGTTCCTTCAAAGATACTCAACCTAATGAGTCTTTCCTTTGGCCGTGGAAGTTCTAATGATGGACGGCAATCTATACAAGATTCAACTATGCGAAGGTCTTCACCGTGCCTTCTGCTGAGTCAGACCACCATCAAACCAAGTTCAATCCTGTCTATGCTCATTGACTTTAGTCTCAATCTTACCTAAAGATACAGTTAGTGACTGAACATGGGGCTCTACTACTAACCTGTGTCCCCTCTACTAAGAGACGGACATCAAGCAATTGGCTATTTTCCACTTCAAGCTGATTCCCACGTCCCCCCTTCTGCTGTCACCAATGGCATCCACCCCATTTTAGCCGACTCAGCCTTGCTCAGGAACTCTGCGGCATAAAGATGAGTTTATGTTTAAAAAGGAAACAGCTGGACTGCACAAGCCCATGGAGTTGGGCAGCTCCAGTTTCATTAGCGAAGGGAAACTGGGGGGCCTCGGAGGAGAACAACTGGGAGAGGAGCCACGAAAGAAGAGGAGTGGGGTGGGCAGAGGGTGGGGGAATGGAGTGGTAGGAAATAGAAGATCATAAAGAACTAATAATGAAAAATGGAAAGTGAGAAGGAGCCAAGAAAAACAAGCAATAAATAGACTGAAAGGGGGGAAGGAGGAAACTGACGTGAAGGGCTGGAACAGGAAGGGAACAATGCCCTGTGTAGGCACTTCGTGCTCCCAAATATTAATAATGCCAAAAAAGGCTGATATGCTTATGGAAAATGGAAAGCAAACACTTTCTCAAGGTAGGATCTAGTGTCAGATGTCAGACTCTGGCTGCAAGCGATGGGATGAGATGCAGGGATCTTGCACAGTTTTCTATGAACCTTCAAAAACTCTCTTGTCAGAACACTGACCTCTGCAGCCGAAGGAGCAGGACCCATGATCTCTAAGCGAGATGATCCAGGCCCAGTTTTGATCATGCATAAGCTTGATTCACATCATTATTTCACAGTCACAACCAGCTTCCAGCAATAATTCCAGATTCTGGTTTGTTTACTAACCACAGTTAGAACAAACCAGTTTCCTGTTTTTTGGGCATAGGAGGGGAACGTGCCCCTCCTCTTGTTGGACCACAGTTCACTTGAGGAGCGCCTCAGCCTTACTCCCATTTAATGAGGATTATGCAATAAAACAGATGCATATTTTACTATATGTTCATTTGAATGGCTTATTCCTTAGAGTGGGGCAGTGGGTTCAGAGGGTTCTCATAGGTTCTATGGAACTCTTTGCTAATGAGCGCCTGGTTCTGAGAACTGGTTACTAATGGAACATAGAACCTGTTGTTAATTTATTTGAATCCCACCACTGGAGAGGGGCTCCAACACTGCATGGAGAAGGTACAGCAGTTACCACTTCCAGGTAAAGGATTTCATTTACTGGGTTCAAGAAAAATCCCTGATTAAAATCCTGCATGGCCTTCATCAGCTGGTACATAAGAACATAAGAAGAGCCTTCACTGGAGCAGTGCCCCATCTTGTCCAGCTTCCAATACCACACAGCGGCCCACCAGATGCCCTTCTACATCAGGATTTAGATTGTAAGCTCCTAGGAGCAGAGACCTGCCCAGTTTATTAATGTAAATTTGTTAAATTTGCCCGAGAAAGGCGGGATATAATTTTTTTAAATGAATAAAATAAATAAATAAATTTATAAAAGGAAATAAATTTGTAAAAATTTGTAAAGAAATTGTTAAAATTGTGTTAATACTATATAGCCAAGACCACAATCCTCTGAACATTTGGAAACTAATGGGAAATCCTACTGGGATTTGTGTGTATGTGTGTGTTGGGGACGAAGGAGTAATTCCCCCCAGACATTCCACAATAATTTGCTGCAAGAATAAGTGATACCTTTATTCCAAGTCTAGTTGGAGAAAGTGGAGAAAGTGCAGGAATTAGATAGCAAAACCAAACTTACTAAAAGGAAGTTACCTTGAACATTAGTTGAGGTTATTTGTGAGTAAACCACAAGCATGGGCTGTCACTAGCAACAACAACAGAGCCTATTTAAATTCCCAGAGCAGATGACTGTGTATGAGTCTCATCAGAATTTTTATTTTATTTATTTATTAGATTGGTGCTCTGCCTTTCTCCCCGAAGGGTACCCAAGACAGTTAACAATAGAGGCACAATAAAATACAATTAAAAACAGTAAGATATGATTGAAACCATAGAATACAATTAAAATAATATGAAATGTCATGCAGTCAACAATAAAATAACAAATAAAAGACGGTTTAAAAGGTAGCCCTTATGAGACAGTCTTTAGGCCCTGCTGGAAGGTTGATAGTGATGAAGCTGATCTTAATTCAAAGGGGGAGGGAAATCCATAGTGCATAGAATATGGAGAATAAACTCCATAGAATATGGAGTCTCCATGAACCTAACATGTTTCAATCTTTGTTGGGATCCAGAAGAGATACCCAGATGTGCAGTGCATACTTCCCAGAAAAATAAAGCAGGGAGGTGTGTTTAAACTGCATTATAACTAGAGGGCTGTATCTCAGTGGCATAGCTCAAGGGGGTGCAAAGTGCTAGGTTTTTCAGGGAGTCTTACCACATTGTGAAAACATCCCCTCCCCTTCATAATCATTTCAGACAGGTGGGGAACAAAATAGCATTGTCAAAGTGAGTCTCCCTACAAAACCTAGGGCACAATCCTAAGAAATTTAGACTGGCCTGACTTGTCTGGCCCATGTTTCTGTGAAGGTGTGGGGAGGTTGGCCTATGCCTGTACATTGACCTAAACCCCCCAGGAGTGAGGCACAAGTGACTTACAATACTTTTATAACACCCCAGGTCAGCACAGGACTTATGCTGCAGCTTAGGCTGGCCTAAATTGAGTTTAGGATTGCAGCCTTAGTGCTTTGCCCCCCCTTGAGCTATGCCACTGCTCTCATCCTGATCTTTTGCAAGCAGCTGGTCAGCTTGTCTCCTGCAATTTCTCGGTGATCCAAATTAAGTGTGAACATGCATGGCAATCATTCAACTACAACTCAGGCTGTAATGAGTGGGGGGGGGGGAGCGTCCTAGTCTCCATGCTTCCCTAGGAGTTCCAAGGGGGGGGGGGAATGTAGATGGGGAAGAGAAGAAGGAGCCAGGAGTTGCAGTCGCAGATGCTCTTGCCCATCCTTTCTCGGGGCATAATCGATGCATTGTGAGAAAACCCATGAGGGATGCCAAGACTCTTGCCTGGGGATGGGAGGGGGGGCGCACACACCCATTTTCTCAGCTGCCCTTCAGGGGATCTGCCATAATCCAGGGGGCTTTATGTGCAGCAGAGATGGCCTTGTACTTGGAATGGGGGCTGTCCTCATTAGGGTTTAATGGGAACAGTGGTTTTAAAGGGGGGGGGGGGGTCCTGCATCATGGAATGTGCATTAATCTTATTAATGACAACAGGGTGAATGGCTGGCAAAACATTAGTCTGGAATGAACCTCCCTTTCCCCCTCCCCCCAAAAACAGAAAGCGCCAGGACCACCAAAGAGCCCAGGAAAGTCTGCATCCAGAGAAAGGATGCAGGATTTCCGACGATTGGATGTTGCTCTTAATTAGGAGGCCGCCTGGCAGTATTGAAGCACACGTGTGAGGATGTGGCGCTCCAGCCAAAGCCGTGTTTTCTATTACGGAGCACATTCCTCGCTCAGCCAGAGCCCCACGCTGCTCTGCTCATGTCTTGCAAACCCCCCTCTGCCTGCTTGAGGCCTTTCCCTGCTTGGCTTAAACTCCAAAGCTACTAGGAACATATGTGTTTGGATCCCATATGGGTTGCCTTTCTTCCAGGGAGGGAACAAATACATGATGTGGTTTAAAACACACTCACACAAGCACACAGACACACTTTCCTCCCCTCTCTCATAATTCATGGGTTTTGACTGATCCAATGAAATTGATGGGCTGGACAGAAAGAAGGCTTTTCTTCATGCAGTGCTTATGGAACTCCCTGCCACAAGATTCTGTGACGGATGCAGCTGACAGACTGATCCTAACCAGGATCAAGCCAGCACTTATGACAGCAGAACAGACGGCACCACTGCTGGTAACCCTTTCCAGAGCATAATTGCCACAGAAGGCAGCACTGGGGGCATGCTGGGGTAGTCCTTTGCCCCCAGTGGAGCCAATAAGCCAATTGTGGAAACTGGGACCTCCAGAGAGCTTATCAGGGAGAGGCAGAGGGTGGGTATCGGCAGCATAGGTCAGCCAATATTCTGTCCATCAGAACTGCCCTTATTAGCTAAAAGAGACAGAGATGGGATCTCTACATAGAGAGGATCTGCCAGTTACTGAAGGCCACACACAAAAGACTTTCTGGAGGCAACTGGGGAGCTACTGGGAAACCAATATGATGGATGAGATGGACGTTAGAGTCCAGCAAGCCTCTTACAGCATTCATTTGCATCCTGTGTTCTGTTGTATGGTCTATTGCCCTATAATTTAGTTATGTGATCTTGTTTTCATTTTGATATAATATATTTACTTGAATCTAATGCTCACCATTTTCAGCCAAATTTAGTCTTCAAAATCGGGGTGTGCAATAGATTCAATGGCGCATTAGATTCAAGTAAACACGGTATTTTGATTTACTATATTGTAATTAAAAATGTAACATAAACCGATTGTTGTATAAAGTAGTACTGTTAGGTAAAAAAATCATAACATAAACCCATTAAATTAAATAATTATAAATAATTTATAAATTATTATAAATAATTAAATTATTATTGTCATATAACTCGTATGCAGTGAAATTAAATTATGCACCTGCTTGGTAGCTGCACATTACAATCACCAGTAAAACTTTTTTAAAATCTCACATCTTTTAAAACTGGGGTGCACATTAGATTCAATGGCGCATTAGATTCAAATATATATGTATTTTGCTGGCTTATGTGAATATTTTAAGTCTCCAAACTGTCTTACAATTAATAAATATCCATATTTATTAATTGTAAGACAGTTTGGAGACTTAAAATATTCACATAAGCCAGCAAAATACAGGCTCCTAGAACATGTTTCTGTGCAGAGCATACATGCAGGCATTAGGAAGCAGACCCCGACCTGGAGAATGCCATATGTTGGGAAACTTGATCTGGCGATGGGGAAAGCTGGATTTGATTCAGACAGGTGCCTGAAGGCTTCCTACGCAGACACTACTTGCCACATGCTTGGGGAGGGGGTCTCCCTTCCGGTGTGGGAAGGTGAGCTGAGGTGTCTGGTTCTTGAGCGGCAGAAACTAGAGTCCCCAGCAAGAGGCAGGCTGGAACTGGTCTCTCTGTTCAGCACAGCAGACAGGTGCAGGGCCAGCCCAACCCAGCAAGTGGCCATGCCGGGCAAGAGGAATTCCAAGAGAACATAATATTGCCCATGTGCACCCTCTTGCAGACTCCTGGGGCATCACAGCAATGAGTGGCAAATATGCTCTCCCATCATTAGTGCATCCTCAGTTGTCATCACTGTTCTCTCACTACCAGGGAGCAAGGAAAATGGTTTACAATGCATCACACTTTCAGGGCAGTCCCGCAGTACAGAAAAGGGAAATCAAAATGGATTTCTCTAGAGGAAGCACTAAAACAGCCATTGTCAATGCATTTTCCTCCTCTACGGTCCCTTCTGTGTTCTTCGCTTCTTCTAGAACTGTGGTATTCAGCCCAGAACCCCCTTTCAAATTTAAAATCTGTCTAGGACCTCCTGTCAAACTTATTGGGATATTCTTCTATGTCTACTCAGAAGTGTGTTTAATGAGACTTCCTCCCAGGAAAGCCCAGTGCCAGATTCCAAGATGATAGGTTCCACCCTTATGACCCCCAGACCCAAAAACACGACTCCCAAGGGGGTTCCGACCCCCACGTTGAAGACCACTGTTCTCGAAGATGTGGTTTCTTTGGTGTGAGACGTCTGGCTTCCAGGAGACACTTCCAGGTTCTGCATCTCTACCCAAAGCAACAATTTGCTGATTAAGGAAGAAGGACAGACAAATTGTTGCTACTAACAGTTGCTCTCGAAACAGAGCTGTACAACCTAGAAGAGTTTTTCAGGAATTTTCAGCTCTTGTGCTCCAATTTTGCAGCACATTTGATAAGTTGAGTTCCTGTAACACACCGGGGTGTCTCAGCATAACTGGCTGGAAATTGCTACACTAAGGCTGCAATACTTAAGACACTTTCCTGGGAGTAAGATCCATTGAACCCAATGGGACCTACCTTTCCAGGCTCAGGATGCTCTAGTCAATCCAGGATGCCTACCCCTCCTGGAATGGCTCAGAAGGGCAGGAAACCCCTTGCAGTCTGCAGTGAGGCTCCCTGCAAAACTTAGTGTTCCTCAACCCCCAACACAGCTCTGCTGTCACTGCAATCCTAACCCCTGGTTAGGATCACAAAAGTGGGGTATCACAAAAGTGCCAGAGGGATCCTGTGAGCCACTCCTGAGAGGGGTGGGGTTAGGGCAGTGCACAGATATGCACCAGCCTCCCTGCCCCACTGCAGGAAAAGGAAGATAGGTGAGTTGGGCTGGCCTAAATTGGTTAGGATTGCACCCCGCGGAAGGACATGACGGAAGGTGATAAAATAATATACTGAAAGTGGAGAGGGTGACATTTTCCTCACTGTGTCATAATGACAGAATTTGGGGTTTTAGTTCCAACATCCTGAATAATGGCAGAGTTTGGGTAACTCAGGGAACTTGACAAGAGGAGTGGAAAAAAGTCAGGAAAAAGTTTAAAGAACATCAAGCAGTTGGCCCCGGTGGGGGGAATCTGGAGCGACTTACGTGTTCTTTAAAACAGTTAACTCAGTGAGCCCATGTTAAGCATTAGCAAGAAGGGAAAAACCACATTTTTTTCCACCAAACATTTCTAGAAAAGGTCATTTTAAATAACAGGACTGTTATCATAATGACTTCTGACTGGAATGGACCATAAAAAGAATCCTTGCCATGGAGGGGCATCTGCAAATTTATAATGCCCCTCAACATTGATTTAGCCAAAGCCGTGCAAAGAGCGTTTCTTCCCCCACCGCAACTCCCTGTAAAATATTTACAGTTTTCCACTATAGAACATGATCCTTCATAAAAGATGATGTCTTGAAACAAAGAGATTGGCAAAAGGAACCCTTGGCTGTTCACAGAAGGATGGGACCTGAGCGGTTTCTGTTTCTCTTCCCTGGAAAGGCCAAAACGAAGGGCATCCGAAGGTCCAGCCATCAAGCTCTGCCTGGTGACTTAGAAGAGCATTGCTTGTGCAAGGTTTTGTGATGTCAGTTTTTGGAACAGCTGGCCAGGAGCATTTCTTAACACTTTGCCTCCTCTGCTCTGGAACACATAAAGCTATTTCTGCGGAGTCTGTCTAGTTCAGATTTCCCTTCACCAACAGGCACCTGCTTTCCAAGGATCCGGATGGGACTTTGTCACAGTCCTACATGGAGATTCATCTCCAAGCCACATTCATCTCAGTTTCTTTACTGATGAGATTCATGTGCTGCCTTTTCATGGATGTATTCTGACGCATCGATGGCTCTCCATTTCCAGTGACTTATAATAGTCACTGCAATAGATAGTATTCCCAAGACAAAAGAAACAGAGAAAAAGAAAGACACATCCTGGAATCATGTGGCTGCTGCAGGAGACAGTCTAGGCCAGTGATTTTTAACTAGTGTGCCGTGGCACGCTGGTGTGCGGTGGATAGTCCTAAGGTGTGCCGTGGGAATTTGGGGACTGACAGTCATTAATAGGAAAACTGGGGGATTTGAACAGTCTGGTGCGCCCTGTCAATGGGAAAAATAAGCCATGGTGTGTCTTGACAATTTCAGTGTCTTGTTAAGTGTGCCATGAGATGAAAAAGGTTGAAATCACTAGTCTAGGCCAATGATTTTCAACCTTTTTCATCTTCTGACACATTGAGACGGGTGCTGAAATCGTCAAAGGCTCCCATAATTTGAAAATATGAACAAGATTTACATATTTTCTCTTTTTGCCACCGGCAGCTTGTTTTTGTGCAAGAATTTATTTTCAACAGGGTGACCAGATGCCAAACCCAAAATTCTGAACCCCAAGGCCAAAATTCCTAATCTCAGGCCAAAATTCCTACCCACTGAAAAAAATTGCCAAAAAATGTATTTTTTTTGTTTTTGTTTTTCTGTTTTTTGACCATAACTTTTGATAGGAAGGAGATATCTCCAAACTGATTTTTGCATTGGATTCTGCTCTTCAATACGAATCCATCGACCTAGGCATGATGGGGTACTGTGCACTATCACCAAGTTTCAAAATGAAGCCAAAATGTAGCACAGTGATGCCAAAATGTAGGACACCCAGACAGGAGGCTAAAAATCAGGACAAATCCAGGTTTTTCCGGTCATCACCCTGATTTTCAGTTAACACCGTTCTAACTCTCTTGACATATCTTCTTGTGGTAGTATGGGGAGGACAGTGCATGCTGGTGCACTGGCCTGACCACCCAGGGGTGGGGTAGAAGTACCTTATGGCACTATGGAGACACTCCCAGGTCAGCACTAGACTTATGCTGGGGCTTAGGCCAGCCTAAATAGAGGTTAGGATTGCAGGTTCTCAGAATCCACAACAAATACTTTTTTCCTATCCTGCCACTGTTGCCCATTGGAATTAGCTGCTAGGTCAGCAAATTTCAGATGATGTGCCAAGGCACACTGATGTGCCATGAGAGTTTTGCAGGTGTGCGGTGGGTTTGGAGCACAGTTTTGGCTGAAAATCTCTCCCTGGTTCATTGGAAGAGGGAGAAATCATCATCTCCCTGGTTCACTGGAAGAGGGACAGATGATTTGTTTCTACAGACAGTTGCCCTAAAAATAGAGCTGCTGAACCCAGAAGAGTCTCCTGAAAATCAGAAGGGACATCACAAGAGGCAAAGACTATAGGGAAGATCAATGGTTCTAAAAGTGGGAGTTGGGACTTCTGGGTGGGTCACAACCATTTCAGGGAGGGTGATGTAAAGGTGGAAGTCACCATCTTGGAATGTGGCGCTGGCCTCCGCCATCTTGGAATGAGGCACTCAGGTCACAATCCATATTTTCCTGGAAGTCAGTCTCATTGAATACAATGGGGCTTACTTCCAAGAAGGCATGGAGGAGCTTTGGCAACACAGCGATGCCTGTTTGATGCCACTTCCAGCCATGACATCACTTATAGATTGATGACATCACATTTGGAAAGTGTGGGGTCCTGGGTTAAAATGCTTGAGAACTATTTCTATACAGGTCACAAGAAAAATTCTGAGAATAAGTCCACCTAGGTGAACTCTGTATAACTGGTGGCTGGGCAATATCCACAGATCTGGAACTCAGTTGATTAATGTCTAATCTAGGTACTACGTTTCCTCTCTTCCCTTTCCAATTATCTATTTATTAAGCTTATAGACAGCCCGTCTGGTTTTAGGAGATGATTTCCTTGCTAAGGATTAAGAATCCACATGTGAGTCTCTAGCGAGGCACTTCAATGGAAGAGATGGTAGACCTGGAGGAATGTAATGTAAACAGAATAATGTGCTTGCAGAATTAGCTCACGTCCCAAAATATGTATTTACTTTATACACCATAATGGCTTTTGAAGAACCCATTAGGACACTTCTGACGTATCGCTTATTAAATGCCATGCTATGTATTTAGCGAGGGTAGGGCGGTTACTTCAGTCTTTACAAAGCTTATATTTAGGCCCAAAGTAGACACGTCTGACAGACATGTCCATCTCTTCCCACCCAATACACACACTTGTTTGTTTGTTTTTCCTTTCCAAGTAAGAACTACTTTGGAGGTGGAGAGACTGAGCACCATCCTTTTCTCCTTCGACTCTTTTTCTATGTACCCAGGTGCTTTTCAAAACCCCGTCTCTTTTCTATGGGTACCTGAATTCTCTCCCCTGTTTAGGATATAGCAGCTGGAAGCCATTCACTTACCCAAAGAAAAGAGATAGGATTTTACAAAGAGGAATGGATCAATGGGAGAGAGTTAAAATTAAGGAGCTGCCCTCTTATGTATCATTCCTTGGATCATAATCACAGCCTCTCGAGTCCACTCTGTGTTTGAAGAACTCATGTGAGAGGTACATGCAATGACAGTTGGGTCAATTTGGGCATTTTACAAAACTTGTGAAGTTTTTTTGGCTCTGAGGATTACACTGGACAATGAAGTTGGGGTGGTAATTCTATCACTCCATTGATCAGCTCCATTGATCACTCCACTGATCAACAAAGAATGGAACTTGATATTAGTCTTGACACTTGGTTCATGATGCAAGGACACAACAGCATTGGTATGTTTGTCTACAGATTATAGGAAAGGAGGACATTTTTTTGGAGGCCATCCCATCCCAAGTATACATATGAATACATACAGTTGCTGTCTGCTGAATTAAACTTCATCAAGGTCAGCATTGTCTGCACTGACCAGCAATATCTCAAATAGAGGTCTCAGGTGAGGAAATCTATTTCCTATCCCTTTTATCTATAGCAGTGTTTCTCAAAAATGGGGGTCAGGACCCCTTTTGGGGTCGCCCAGAGCTTTCCTGGGGGTCGCCTAAAGACCTCTGGTGCAAGGGGCCAGGTCAGGCTTGCCAGACCTCCAGCTATAGCTGCACGCGCACTGGGGCTGACTGGGGCTGACAGCCTCAGGGCCCAATCCTATGCATGCCTACTCTGAAATAAATCCCATTATAGTCAGGGGGCCTTTACTCCCATGTAAATGTGGATAGGATTGCAGCCTCAGGGCCCAATCCTATGCATGCCTACTCTCAAATAAATCCCATTGTGTTCAATGTGTGCATAGAACACACATTTCATTTGTAACCATGAAAATACATCCTGCATATCGGATATTTACATTACGATTCATAACAGTAGCAAAATTATAGTTATAAAGTAGCAACGAAAATAATTTTATGGTTGGGGTCCCCACAACATGAGGAACTTATAAAGGGGTCACAGCTTTAGGAAGATTGAGAACCACTGATCTATAGGGATTGCATCTGGAACTTTCTGCCTTCGAATCATATGCACTACCATTGAACTATTTCCTTTCTTCACCACTGATCCCACTATAATCCTTGCACCAGTCGGTGTAGAAAACTTCATTGTGAGTTTTGTACTTTCACTGTAACTTTTGTAGGGCCTACAAAGCTCAGGACTGTCTTCCTCTGAAATCTGATATGGCTTCTTCTCTTTCCTCCTTGTAGAAACTTCTAAAAACCTCATGTGCTTATCTCAAAATAGGGGGATGATCCAATGGCTGTGTGCATCCAAACCTACATTATCCTTTCTTCATCTAGTGTCCCAACTGCTTTCTCATCTTCATGGGTCCCCCCCAATGCTCATGCACGCACAGGAAGAGAAAAATAAAGGTATCAGAAGATACCGAAAGTATCACAAGATCCAATTATCTCATGGGATGGAGGGACTTCAAAGTGGAGAAGAATAATTACAGAAGAGAGTTTAAGGAAGCATGAACAGAAGTGAGGCAGCCAGGAAAAATATATCCCTGGGAGGTACGTGATTTTAATTGTCTTCCATGATTGCAGTTTTCCCTTTCATAGTTTCGCCTTGGTCAGAATACAAATAATACATTTTCTTGTGCTGGCATCCTTTGAAAGATCTTTATTTTTTTTTTTTGCAAGGTCAGAGGAAGATGGGAGGTCAGGAACATGAGAAGGTAGGTTTGAGGTGCTCTGATATTGTGAGACTACAATCCAGAGAAACTATGGGATCTTTTACACCAATGTAGATACGGGGCCATCTATGGGAAACCTATGGGATAGACAGAGCAATCCAGAGTAAGTGCCTCTTAGGTTGCAATCCTAAAGACACTTTCCTGGGAGTAAGACCCATTGAACATAATAGGGCTTACTTATGAGTAGACACGGTTAGGATTGCACCCTTATATCTTCCTATATAAGTTGTTCAGATCAACTTTCAGGCTTTCAAGTCAAATTCCTACAATGGGATGTTTATCAGTGGCTTCTGGCCAAGAAAGCTCAATAGACCCATCAATGACATGCAGTGGGTAGTATTACCTGACTATGCTAAGTTCACTGATAATGCAGTCTTATGCATGCTTGAGAAGTAAATCACATTATGGTCAATGGGACTTGCTCCCAAGAAAGTGTGTATAGGTTGATCTTGAGTGAGCCTGAGTGATCTTGATCCATTCAGTGTTTCTTCATTTATTCTACAGTTGAGGTTTCTTTTGAGTATAAAAGGGAAGGAAGGGACCTGTAGTGCTGTTCTGAGATGTGTGAGAAAGAAATGCAACTAATAAATAATTAGTACTAATAATACTAATACTAATAGTAATAATAAACAACTAATAAATAATAGTGCTTCTTGGGGCCAAACTACTTGTATTGAATGAGTTTTAAACATTGCATGTTGATTAACCAAATGCAGCTGCAATTGAATTTGTTGGGAAACTGGTCTAAGGAAAGAAGATGCACCACTGTCTGCACCTCCTGGGCATTTAATCCTTTCCTTCCACAGTATGATCTCTGAAGATCCCCTTCTGAAGGTGTTATCGGTTCCAGGAGTGGGACTCCAGTCAGCAGTGGCATAGCTAGAGGGGGATGGAGCAGTCAGTCTTGGAGGGAGCTTCCGCACAGAATGCAATAGTTTTTTTTCCTGCTTGGAATAGCTTCAAAGGGGAGGACCCCCTTTCGTGCAGAGATAAAGCTCCCTCCAAGACTGACTGCTGTAACCCCCCTCTAGCTATGCCACCATCAGTTGGGGCCATGGAAATGTTAAATTTTGGAAAGAAAGAATTACACATTTCATGCATGACACATTGAGTAGCACATCTGGTTGGACCTTTAGAGCAGCGTTTCTCAAAGTGGGAGTCGGGACCCCTTTGGGGGTTGCCTAGAGCTTTCCTGGGGGTCGCCTAAAGATCCCTGGTGCAGCGGGCAAGGTCAGGCTTGCCAGACCTCTGGCTGTAGCTGCGCGTGCACTGGGGCTGACTGACAGCCTCAGGGCCCAATTCTATGCATGCCTACTCTGAAATAAACCAGGGACGCCTTTGCTCCCATGTAAATGTGGATAGGATTGCAGCCTCAGGGCCCAATCCTATGCAAGCCTACTCTGAAACAAATCCCATTGTGTTGAATGTGTGCACAGAACACACATTTCATTTGTAACAATGAAAATGCATCCTGCATATCGGATATTTACCTTACGATTCATAACAGTAGCAAAATTACAGTTATAAAGTAGCAACGAAAATAATGTTATGGTTGGGGTCCCCACAACATGAGGAACTTATAAAGGGGTCACGGCGTTAGGAAGATTGAGAACCACTGCTTTAGAGGAACGCTTTTCCATGTCTAAGAGTAAAGGGAGCTTTCAATGTGAATTCAGGGACAGATGCTCCTGTGGTTGGAAGTTTGGGAAACACTGACTTTTATAAAACATGTTATTTTTTCTATATTGTTCCCGACATATGTGAGGTTTTCTTTTCAATGACACTGTCTATATGAGCATATTCTAAGTTGCTGGGAAAAAAAAATGCAGTCTGAGCTGGTTTGTCCTTTCAGAAAACAATGATGAGATTTGAGAACCACAAGAAAAACTGGTTTGGGGATACAGGCTTTGGAGCTGGAGGCACTGCAGGGTGGGTAGGCAGAGCAGGAGTCACAACAGGTTGCTGTTGATCTTTGATCTGCCCCGATGCCACATATTGGCGCACCAACAATGTCTAGCCTTGTTTGTGCAGATTAAATACTTATACAGTGGTACCTTCGGAGCATAATTCATGAGCACAGTTCATTCCAGCAGCATGCTTGTAATCCAAAACATTTGTAAATCAAAACAAATTTTCCCTTAAGAAATAATGGAAACCCAGACCAACCCACAAATATTCATATAAAAAGGATTACAGTACTGTTATATAATACAAAATAATAAACAAAATACAAAATATAAAGGAAAATAAAACAAATTAACCTGCACTCAAGCTTCAGGTTAACTCAAGCTGCACTAAGGCTCTCAGGTCTCTCAAGCTGCAGTCTACTCTCTTACAGAAGAGTAACCCCACTGATTATAGGGGTTCTTTTAGAGTAGTCATGCAAGGTTAGGACTCTCAGGCTCCTTTCCATTACCCCCTTACATAGGAGTGAGCCCCATTGTTTGTAATAGGCTTACCTCAGATTAGGCATGCATAGACTGGTCTCTCAGGAGAGCCTCGTGGGTGTTGGTAGAGCACAGAAACCGGCCATACACCAGCTGGGATTATTATTTTATGCTTGTTTATCAAGACATTGCTTCTATATCAGGGCTGTGGGTGGCGCAAGTGGCTAAAACACTGTGCCTGTTAAGCAGCAGGCCAGGGTTCAAGACCCGGCTCAGCCCCACAAGACAGGGTGAGCTCCTGTCCTTAGCCCAGCTCTGCGACGCCAGCTGGATCCAATTGTATAGGCTCTGCCTTTCCATTGGACTAATTCAGTGGCGTGGAGAGGAGGGATTTGCTGCTTGGGTAACAGCCTATCCTCCATAACAATCTAACCCAGGCTTTCGTGCTTCGCATGCAATGTATGCAACACCGAGCACGATACCATAGTCTTTCAAGACTGACGGAGGCCTGCTTCTATATCAAGTTAAAATTTATTAGAAATGTTTGCTTGTCTTGCAAACTACTCTCAATCCAAGTTTCTCTCAATCCAAGGTTTTACTGTATGTTAAGAAAAGGGATTTGCGAGTATTAATCTTTTTAATCAATTAATAGTGATCCATTTCTTGCCTTTCTTCTATTGTGCTTATGAAGCTCTGCCACTTTCTCTGCCATTGTGCAGTCCTTGTCTGGGACTCTCAGAAAAGCAGTATATAAATAAATAAATGATTGATTGATGGTTGATGGATTGACCACATGGACAACCTGTGCTCTCTTTGCCCCTGTTCTGAAGCTAAAGTCTCAGCAACATTTTTCCAGGTTGGATGGTATTTCTCCAAGTTATCAGTTTTGCTGAACACAGTTAGTGCCACCAGGCCAGATGCCCACTGCCTTCCCCTCCCATATCCTTCCTTGGAAGATCTGGCCTTCCAAGTCATTATAATCAGCCTTCAGGCCAAACGATGTCTGAGAGCGATTCCTCTTGCACAGCTATTTTTAATTTTTTTCATCTCATGGCACATTAAGAAGGTGTTGAAAAGGTGGAGGCACACCATCAGTATTTTGACAATTGACAAGGCACACCATGCTGTTTGTGGAGGGCTCACACTATACCCAATGGCTCTATTGCTAAATGAGCTTCTTGAAAATCCCCACACCACACCTGCAGATTTTTTGCGGAGCACCAATGTGCTGCAGCACCATGGTTGAGAGTTGCTTCTTTTGTAACTCTCCAGGGAGCATTGAGATATGGGAAACCTTCTTGCACCTTTAAGGGGTCCAGACCCTTCTGCTTCCAATGAACCCCCTTGTTTCCCATTACAGACTAGTCCCTTTTTTCTATTGGTAGGATAGTGAGGGAAGCTGACTGTGGCTGTGAGCCCATAACGGCACTTTCTCCAAAGAGTACCTTTCCATTGACATGTACATAGCCATTTGCTTGTCATGACAATGTAACCTCAACCCCAGGAATGTGCCTGCACATGTCCCAGTTCACGGAGTGCAGGAGGAATATGTTTCCTCATGTCTCCTGGTTGCTGGTGACACTTCCCTCTCCTTCCCTACAATAATTTCCAGTCAACCACACATCCTGCCGTCCTTGCCCGTTCTGTGTGTGGGTACCTCAGACCAAGTACAGTCCCTGTCAGATGGAGAACGCCCCATAACTGGCTGTCTTGTGACCCTTGGCACATGGGTGACTTTCCTTGAGTTCCTTGGGACTCACTTCTGAAGTCTCTCTCTCTCTCTCTCTCTCTCTCTCTCTCACTCACTCACTCACTCACAGACACAGACACAGACACAGACACACACACACACACACACACAGGTTGCAATCCTAATCACCAGTTAAGCCGGCATAAGTCCCGGCACAATGCCTGGGTGCATTGAAAAAATTCGCATTTTTGTAACATTTTGTATCATTTTTCTTCCAAGGAGGTTAAGCTGGTGTATATAGTTCCTTCCCCTTCACAACAACCCTGTGAGGTAGAGTTGTCACTGTGCGCACACTCCTGTGTATGTGTTAGTTAGGCACCAGAGGAATGGGGAGCAGATGAGTTGTGTTTGCCTATGGGCACAATCCAGTGTAACTACGGGGAGTCCTTGCTCCGATGTAAGAACAATTTACTCTGGATTGCAAAATGAATTTTCTATAGGTTTTCACTAGGTGGTGCAGTAACTATGGGTGCATGTAATGTCTCTTACGTGCTCCCGTACTTACTCTGAATTGTAGGGTAAATTGGAAAGGATTGCACAGACGAATATACACAAAAGGAACCTAGCCTACTACTCAAGGTTGTTTTCAGGGGAAAAAAATAGTGATGTGCCTTATTTGGCTTTCCATTGGATTCCCATAGTATTCCTGGCAAGTAGGACAGCACCAACGGAATAGGAAATAGCTTCTCAAGTTGAAGTATTGGATTAGTATTTCATCTGGAATCCTCCTACGCTGGCCTTAGGATTCCCCACTGTAAACATAGCTCAGCTCCCTCCGTGGATCTAATGTGGGCGGACGTAGACCTGCGGATAACGTGGTGTTATTGGAGCTGAGGCTTCCAGGCAGCCTACACATTTCAAACATGACACCTCGGTCACCCCCTCTGGCACTCAAACCTGTTTTCGGTTTACAGTGGCTGCGAGGGGAAAGGTGTCATACACAACTGAGAAATTTATGGGCATCTTGTTGCCTTGATCACATTTACATTTGGAACCCATGAAGAAGTCTATGATCTCTTTGCAAAGGCAGCTCCATCAGGGTTGATTATTTACATTGAAAGAGCCCTCGAGGGACAGGAGGCGAGCCAAGAATTCAAGTTTCATGCTTCAGCCACCTATGTGATCCACCTTTAACACACTCCCTAGCAAAAATAATAAATAAATTATGGAATTGACTAGATCACAATGTGCATATATTGAAAGATTTCTATACTGCTGTACTTTCCCAGGCTTTCATCGGAATCATAAAAAGGCATTTCTTTCACCCCACTGATGCTACTGTAAAACAGCCGCCCAAAATTCAACCCTGACTCAGCGATCTGGCAAGATGAAAGTTTTGAAGCACCTCCAGAAGTAACACTTCAGCCTTCCTTGATTTGGATGCTGTCACCCAAAGGGTTAGCCATTTACTCACTCTTTTTCTCATACATATACACCCTCACCTACCTCAAGGGGTGGTTGTGAAGGGGAAGGAACTATATACACCGGCTTAAGCTTCTTGGAAGAAAAATGTTACAAAAATGTGAAACCTAAATGAATCTGCTGGAGACATTCTTCTCTGATGTGACTTTTGTTGGCTTACAGACCTCCTTCAAGGGCTGCCTTCTTGAATTTCAACTTTCACCCCAAGGAAGTGTGTCTTGCTTATTAATTGCAACTTTTTCATTAAATGCCATATGAAAAACTTTTCTGTCCCACCAGGTTCTTAGGTAAAAGGTCCCCCTGAAGGTTACCTGCCAGTCGTTTCCGACTATAGGGTTTGGTGCTCAACCCCTTTTACAAGTCTTTAGTGCCAGCATTGTCCAAAGACGCTTCTGTGGTCATGGGCCGGCATGACTATACGCCGAGGCGTACAGACTGCTGTTACCTTTCCCACCAAGGTGGTACCTATTTATCTACTTGCATTTACATGCTTTCGAACTGCTAGGTTGGTAGGAGCTGGGCTTAGGATAGGAGCTCACCCCGTCTTCTGGGGACCCAGGTCTCGAACCCTGGCCTGCTGGTTAACAGGCACAGTGTCTTAACCACTTGTACCACCATAGCCTGGTTGTTAACATGTTATCAGTTCTTAACATGTTGTTAGTTCAGTCGTGTCTGACTCTTTATGACCCCATGGACTGCAGCTCGCCAGGCCATTCTATCCTCCACCAGCTTCCGAAGTCATCCAAATTCATGTTCAGTGCTTCGGTGACAGTATCTCACCATCTCCAGTGTGTGCCAACTATTTTGCCAGCTCGAATGGAGGAACTCTGTGTTGGGCTATTCAGCTTGACATGGAGCATGAGATCCAATGGAGCAAGCCTTTGTTGATTCACCTGCTTCTGTCCCTGGTTCCTCCTCTTGCAGTCATAAGACAGGATGGTCTGATTTATAAGAACATAAGGGACTGAACCATTCTGCACACTTAAACCATCCTGCAAAGTGAAAGTGGAAAACATTTCATTTCCTCCTATAGAGCTTATAGCAGTTTTGGGGAGAGTAAGAGCACAATCCTGACCATGTCTACTCAAAAGTAAGCTCCATTGTGTTCAATGGGTCTTACTTCCAGGAAAGTGTCTTTAGGATTGCAGCATAACTTAGATCTGGATCATGGCTATCTCCACCTAATGGTTAATCAGTATAACTTAATCAGTATAAATTGATTTAAATAAATAAATAAATCTGTGTGCGGCTCTGGCTGCTTGTCATGTACAGCGTTGGATCAGAGCCAATATTTTCACAAACAGGGCAAACAAACTTGGGCAAGCTCTCTAGATAGAACACAGGCATTCGTAGATTCCTCAATATTTCTTGCCACAGGATCCCCGGATCCTGGCATACTCTTCTCCTTGCCGTACCATAGAAGCGGGCGTACGGCAGATGAGGCTTTGCTCGGCGTTGTCTGTGTGAGCCATGTCTGCTTTGTACATATTTTATTTAAATCAACCAGATGAGATTTTGCTTTCCAGAAGTGACAGCCACGGAACATGTGTTCCATTGGTTGTGTACATTCCAGTTGACATGTTTCAAGTTACATTGCGAGACAGACTTTGATAGGAGTTATCTGTGGTGGAGGAATTTATGACCATTTTACTGTCTACAGCATGTTTACATTTCGATTCTGTGTTGAACAGTTGCTGAGCTCACTTGTTGTGTCTTGCCTAAAGTTAGATCGTGAATTCTCCAAGGCTGAAAGAGCATTTTTCCCCTCTCTGGGTTTTTGAAGAAAGGACTGGCAAAGGCAGAGGATATACACAACCAGTTGGCACCGCAATAGGGTTGTCACATGCTGGCTTTCCTCACCTCTGATATGAGTACTGAACTGTTTATATTATGGGGGTGGCAAGGCCTTCTCTAAAAGTGGCCAGTATATATGTGCAAGGAAATAAATACACATATACACAAAAAGTGGCTTGGACCAATTGCTCCCAGTTATTGCTCCCATTTTGGACTAATTGCTCCCATTTTGGACCAATTGCTCCCAGTTGAGTCCCATGCCCAAGGGAGCCCCATGATACCATAATCTGCAGTTTTATATTAACATGTGCTTAGATCCATCTTGGTTAATTAAGAGCACAATCCTAATCATGTCTACTCAAAAGTAAGCACCATTATGTTCAATGGGTCTTATTCCCAGGAACTTATCTTTAGGATTGCAGCCGTAGTCACGTGCATTTTTAAAGTAGACATTTTGTTATTTGTGTTATACAATAGAGATATAAAGCACCTTAGATTTTATTTATGTCTCTTAAGTTCTACACACCTTGATTATGAACTTGGGCACTGCAAAAAATAGTTTCCAGTTGGGCCCGACAACTCTTGCACGCAAAAATGGAGATGAGGTTTTAAGAATCAGATTTTGTGCCATGATTCCTAATGTTCAGAGTACAAGTTCAACTGAAGAATTTTAGATCTCAGTGGATCCACCAAAATTTCAGAGTAATTTTCTGGCCTGGTGGAACCACTGTTGTCATCTGACCCAGCATGGAGAATCCCAGTAGCCTCATTAGGATAAAGGAGATCTTAGGTGCAATACTAACCAATTTATGCTGGCCTAACTTCCCTGGCATATCTTCCCGTGGTACTTTAGGGAGGTGGCCAGATGCTTGTACACTGGCCTAACCCCTCCAGGAATGGGACAGAAGTTACTTGTGGCACTTTTGTGACACTCCCAGGTCAACACATGACATACCAGGGCTTATACCGTCCTAACTGCAGGTTGGGATTGCAGTCCTTGTCTGCATTAAAACGATGCAACAGGAAAATCTGTTCATCCTAGATACATTTTTCTTAACTTCTCCATTGATTTTCCATTTGTTTGTGCTAGAAATACTCCCAATGTGATATTAAATGTAGGTGTTAAGTTCTTTCCTCCCTACTATTTCCCCCCCTCTTCTATTCAGTCTTCTTAACTGGGTCAGTTGACCTGTATCGTTCCAGTCTTGAGAAAGATAGGCAGCGTGAACCTTAAACTGTCATAAACGCTTATAAAAGGCGACCTCACTCCGCAAGACTGTGACGAGGGCTTGACAGCATAACACCCACCATCTGATAAGCACAGGTCAAAAGTCAGGCAATTGCTTGCCTTTTAGTTTGGGTGTCAAAGAGCCCAAAAGCTTTTTATGTTGTAATAAGCAAATTAACCAAACACTTATAGTGCCACTGGCTGGTGTTAATTCTGGATCCTTTGCATTCTTGGGGATGTTTTTCTCAAGGAGACAAGCCACACAAGCTTGATGTAAGCCTGGAAGCAGGATAAGGCTGGAGATTTTCCCCCTCCTACACTCAGTCAAATGAAATCAAATTGTCTTGAATGTCTTGCGTAAAAACCAGCTAAATTTGTTTCTGGTGGTTACCGACGTTGTTTTGTATCACGTGTCACCGCCAGGGTCCAATGGACCCTGTACTATACAGCTTGGTACATATAATGAATAAATGTTGCATCAAGTTTTAGTATAATTATTTTTATTGTTTATAAATAAGCATTAGCTATTAATTAGCTATTATTATTATTCCATTTTCTTTGTAAACTGCTTTGTGAACTTGTTAGTTGAAAAGTGGTATATAAATACTGTAGATAGATAGATAGATATTGTGAAATATTGTGAAATTATGAATTTTTATTATAATTTTAGCAAAAACAGAATCCTGTGACTTGCAATTTGATGAGCCATAACAGAGAAAAACCAGTGAAGAGCAATATGGGTCTGATGGACCCTGCCAGTATTTGATGCTATAATTTGAATTTACAGTAGAAATGTAAATTCAAAAAAATCATGCTTTTGGATTTATAACTGTCTACCCTACAATCCAGAGTAACTATGGAAGACGTAAAAGGCACTTACTCGGAATTGTTCTATGCATTTCCTATAGGTTTACCATAGGTGGCACCTTAAGTACATCAGTGTAAAAGGTCCTGTAGTTACTCTGGATTGTAGCCCAAGTAGCAGTAAAAAAGTCACAATTTCTTATCAAATAATAGTAATAAATTCCATTAAAAAATACAACACTAACTTCTGACAGGGGTCCCATAGACACAGAATGGTGTAAGGATGTTAAGAGACACCAGTGGCTATAACATACTTGCTCAGTGGGGGTTGTGGGAAATATTACAAGTTAAGTAAGTCCTCAACTAACAAATGGGTTCCATTCCAGAACGTTGTTCATAAGTTGAAATGTTCATAAGTACAACACCATTGACTTTAATGCATTTTTTCACATTTTGAAAACAAAATGTGGTGGGCTAATGGTGCTCCTTGCAGTCGATGTGCTTGCTCTATGGGAGTCCTATGCAGGCAGAGGGTGCTCAACACTTGCCAGCAGAGTCTCCAAGCATGAAGAGATACCGATGTATCCAAGCATGTAGCGATACCGATACCGAGTATGCAAAGGGGTGCTCTACTCTTGCAGCAGAGACTGCCAAATTGTGTGCGGAGGTGTCAGATATATTGTGGAAAAGGTCCCAGATGCGCACTTCTGCATTTGACGACTTCTGATCCATTTGTATCTTTGAAAGTTGGTATCTTGCAGGAACATTTGTATCTATGAAAGTTTGCATCTTGAAAGGTCGTAAGTCAAGGTCAGCTCACTGGCTTTGAGTCCTGATGATGGCCTTAGGTTAATGGTCATACTGGATGACAGTGGCATGGTGATGGAAACACTGGATTAATTCATATGGCTTGCCCAAACTCTTGTTTGGTGTGATGTCTAAATTAAGTCAGTGAGGAATTAACAAAGGGAGGGAGGGCAGGACAACAAAAGAAAGAATAATTCAAGGTTTTTCTAATATTTATGTTTGAAAATCCATGAAAGGAAATGGAGATGGGAGGTTTGATTAGTGAATCAGAGAAGCCCTCGGTCATCTACCGGGATCAACGCTTCACCTCTTTGCACCACACAGATGCACAATCTTCTGAAAGGATGGGGGGGGGGCAATACTCATTCCATCGCTGTGACTTCATTTCCTACCAAAATGAAATAAAAAATGCAGGCGAAAACTGCCTTATTTACAAAAGCTATTACAGTAATCTAAACCTCCCATTAAGCTTTGCTGGCACAGCAGTTGGCTCAATCACAAACACATATTGCTGTCACTTAGATACAAGATAATTTACTATTTTTAAGATCTTATGGTAGAGTGAGCTCCATTCTTTGGTTCTTCCCCCCTCCTCCCTCCTTTTCTTTAGTACTCTCTGCTTTGATGCTTTCTAGGGCCAGTATTAACCACCAAGCTGAGAGGACCTTTCATGTCATGATTGTCTAGACCAGTGATTTTCAACCAGTGTGCATGGCACCCTGGTATGCTGTGAATGGTCTGCAGTTGTGCTGCAGAAATTGGGGGGGGGGGGGGGAAGGATCATCAACAGCATGGTGTGACTCATCAATTGTCCAAAAATAGACAATTTTAATACCTAGTTAGTGTACTCAGAGTTGAAAAAATTTGAAAATCTCTGATCCAGGCATCATGTTGGAGCATCATGTTGTCCTCCTAAGTGAGCGAAGGACAAACTAGAACCGGTGTGGAATCTCCATGACTAGAGTTACAAGTTTTCTTTTTCTTAAACCCTTTCCCACTTCTTGTTCCACCTTCCTACACACTTGCCTCTGCTTGGGACAGAACCTACCTGTTCCAATGGCCACAGGTACACATCTGGCACCAAACGGTACAGGTCTTCATGCCAGTGCACTCAAGTTGTCAGAAGTTGCCACAAATTACACTCAAGTTGTCACAAATGTGTTTTATGGTATGTTTGCGGGTGGCGTAGACTGCTGGTTGATTGTACACTTTGTGGCATGGTTGCTACACACACTAGGCTTGTGGTAGCTTATTGGAACATTAGGGTGGCATTATCAATGTTCTAATGTAAGTAGAAGACATAGGGAGCCAGCCCTTTTTGGGCTACAGCAAGGGTAGTGAACTTAAACTCTTTGCACCCTCTATTCACCTAATCTGGGGTAGGTCACCTCCCAGTTATTTGCACCAGGAGAGATGTTTCCTTAGGAGATATTCTGAGAGTGGGGAAGCAGAGTGCATGGCACACTAGTGTGCTCTGAATGGTCTGCAGTTGTGCCACAGAAATTTTGAGGAAGGAATATTTATTAGTAGACCAATGACAATATGAGCACCACATCAACAGCATAGTGTGCTTCATCAATTGTCCTGAAAGTATCTCAGGATCAGGGCACATGGGCAGTGGTGGGCTCCAGCAGGTTCACACCTACTCTATAGAACTGGTTGTTAATGAGAGATAGGACATATAAAGTTTTAAAATAGCCATTTAAAAATGGCTGCCAGGTGGGCGTCAAACCGGTTGTTAATTTCTTTGAATCCCATCACTGCACATGGGCACAAATGGACCCTCTTCCCATGCCACAACTCCAATTCTGATCCAACTCTGACCCATAGTTGCTGTGAGTTTTAAGGAGAAGGGAGCCCAAATGTGTGACATCTGGTGACGCTCTTTCTATTCCCTGTCTTGCACAGCAGGGTTAAAACACGTTCGTAACCTGCCTCCTGCAAAGCATCGTCCTGGATAACCCAACGCAGCTGCAGAATACCTGTAGCTGCTGGAAAGACATATTTCAACAATTAAATACAAGCTTGCCAAGTCCTGATGCTAAGATTTCCAATCTGCTGACAATTACAAGAGCGAGTCCTGCATTGCTTAATGTATTTCAGTCAAACTGCGGAGAGCCTTGTCTGCTAAATTGAAGCTCAGCTTTTCTCTCTCTCTCAAGGACAGCGATCGTCTTTCAGGAGCTTTTAAACAGTGCAATCTTTGGGATTAAAGACAGCATGTCAAGGCAGACTTATTAAATGGTGGTTTGTTACAAATTTGAAAATCGGTATGTAGGTTTTGTGGAAATATATCATATTCTGTACTGAGCCAGCAGGAAAAGGAGGGGTGGAAGATGAAGAGAAGAATGTCAAAAATCTCATGGTGAATATTTCATCTCAAAGTCCACCGTGAAACTGTTACAGAAACACATCTCACCAAAATACAAAGCGCCACTCTATCGCCACCCCAAAATATCTGAAGTGCAATGTTTGATCAGTTCATTGGTTGGATTAATTGCCAGCATTTCCATTTATTTTCTTGAACATTCATTTATTTCCTTTTCATTTAAGAGAAAGAAATGGTATCTTTACCTTGTCGGGATCCTGTTGGCACGTCACCGCAAGGCCACCTCTCTGCAGGCCATTTTATTTATTTGTTGCTCCATTTGAAAAAAGGGACCGGCACTGTGAAAAAGGCATCTGGAAAAAACAAAACAAGAATGACGTTAAATCAAGAATGAAATTAACAAAACAAAAAGTCAAATGAACAAAAAGCAATTTAAATGAAAAAAGTGAGAATAAACTAAAATGAAAAGTATTGCCCACCTCTATCAAGGGCCTGATCCTGAGCCAGCACCACCAGCCGCTGCATTGCCTCAGCAATTGCTGGGTCAAAAGTGCCATAAGGCATTCTTGTGCTAGTGGAGAAGAGGTAGTGCCGGTGTGGAGGTTGACTGTCATGAAGACAACACTGGTGTGTGGTCAGCAGAAAGTACTGCCAATGGCCATCACAGAGGCTTTTCAGGGTGGGAAGAGGTGGGGAGGAGACAGAACTGGATAAAGAACAGAAGGGTGGCCCATATAAAGGATCAGGCCCAGGAGGGAGTGGACCAGCACTGTACAGTACACCAGCACTGTAGCCATATCCAGCATGGGACTTCTCGGTTCTGCGTCTGTTAAAGCACATTCAGCTCCATGAAGACTCACCGCTGGCTACAAAGCTCAACACAAGGTGCTCAACACATGGTGTTGAACAAATAAGTTCAACACATTTGTTAATCTGTTGAAATATTTGAACGGATTAAAAAATTGTCCACAATTCACCTTAGAACAGTAGAACAAAGTTCCACTGTACTAAATAAGGGTCTGATTCTCACCCCTAATGGTATGACTAATATGTTTTGTAGGTTCCTCCACTGACTAGTCTTGAGTTAAATCTCTCTATTGAAGATCTGTGCCAAAGAACATTGTGAAAGAACCAACATGGAAGTTTTTGACAGAGAAGAACCTGTTCTAGATCCAGACGCTATCCAGAATAGATTCTATCCAGAATAGAATTTGATGGGTCTCCTTTCAAATTTCACAATGAGGTCCTTCTGGGTGAACTTCCAAATCCATTCCAAATGCCCAGTTTTACCAGTTTAATAGCAACCATACTCTAATTCAGCATGATGGTCAGAAGATACATGAGTAACAGGTAAAGTGTCAGAATGAGTATTGGCCCTTTCCATGCTTTGAGAGCTCAATCCTATGAACTCAGTGGAAAGTCCAATAATAGTCAATAGGACTTAGTCCCAAGTAAGCGTGAATAGGATTGCATCCTGAATCTTCCACAGAGTAGCAGATAATATGGACCCAATTAGGTAGCTACCCGGGAGAAAATTAAGCTTCATTTAATATGTTGCTGAGAAGTTATTGGGGTCTATCAGAGCATCTAGGTCTACATAAGGAAAAATGTCCCAAAGAGATATTTCATTTGGACAAGCTTTATATTGGTGTCTCTTTGATTTAGTGTGAGTAGCTGTGAGATAAGGTCTTATGGCCTAAACTCTGAGAAACATCCTTACTCAGAAGAATCCTCTAAACATTCACATATGCTTAAGGATGGTCTGGGGTTAAATGCTTTCCTCTGTCGAGATCGGAATAAAGAACGCAGAGCCCAGCAGATGTTTCCAGCCTGGTCTTAAGTATTCAGATATCAAATATATTCCAAAATCTGCAGTCATGGGTAACTTGTTGACAATTTTCACAAGAAGGGACAATGTTGTTTCAACAAGTTGAGCAACCTTTGAAGGTCAGGAGAACTGATGGACCTTCACTTCAAGAGCATGACTTGATTTGTGAAGCCTACACAAAATAACACACTACACACAATAACAAGTAATGAATTTCTATACAAATAAATTGATACTGTAAAGATACAGATATTAAGACATAAAAGGAATTACTTTCAGGTGACTAGTTTGGGTTTTCTCTGTTGGGTGCAGCAGGGTGACCAGATGCCAAACCCAAAATTCCTGAACCCCAAGGCCAAAATTCCTACCTGCTTGAAAAAATTGCCAAAAAATGTAATTTTTTTGGTTTTATATTTTGGTTTTTCATATTATGGTTTTTTGGCCATAACTTTTGATAGGAAGGAGATATCTCAAAACATTTTGCATTGGATTCTGCTCTACAACATATGACATGATGAGGTACTGCACACCATCACGAAGTTTAAAAAATGAAGCCAAAATGTAGCACAACCGGACAGGAGGCTAAAAATCTGGACAAATCCAGGTTTTTCTGGTCATATGGTCACCCTGAGAAAACTGTCCCTTTTATCATTTAATGCATGTGTTGCTGAACTTTTTTGATTTGCATCCTTTTTTCCTTGTTTCTTATTTCCTTTTTCCTTGTTTCCTGTGCTTTTTTATTTCCTTTGTTAATTATCTATATATATAAAAGAGAAAACTCACTGACTGACTCACTGCCTGTCTGACTCATCAACTCCCTGCCAAAACAGCTGGGCCTAGAAGAGTGAAATTTGGGGTGTGTGTTCCTTCCATATGGGGTGCACTAAGAATTAGTTTTGGGAAATTCCAACTGGAAGGGGGTGAAAAGGGGCGCAACGCGTTTTCCTCCCTATACTTTGCATTGGAGAATTGATGACTCAGCAATATTCCGCCCCAACTGCTAGGCCTAGAAGCAGGGAATTCTGGGAGGGAGTTCCTTCTGTCACCTGAACACCCACCAAGAACCCATCTGGAGAAATTTATTTGTGGATGTTGTTCGGAGAAAAAGGTTGCACTGGGGAGGATGCTGCGCATGGGGGATGATGAGCATGGGGGACTGATGCACACGGGGAAAAGTTGCACATGGGGGAAGTTGTGCATGGGGGAAAGTTGCGCATGGGGTGCTGATGCGCATGGGGGGAAGTTGCCCACAGGGTGTTGATGTGCACGGAGGACTGATACACACTGGGTATTGATGCGCTGTGATGAAATGCCGTTGATGCGCATGGGGAAATGTTACTCCCACAATGTGGGTACGCTTTTTGCTAGTACAGTATATATGGGGAGAGGGCAGTGATCCGTACTGTGAACATGATGGAAACGGGGGTTTAACTCATCAAGGTCTTGATCTGGATTGGGCTACCAGGAAGAAAGGCTCTCATTAAACCCAATAGCCGTTATCCTGCCTCATCAAGTAACAGCCATAAGGGTGAGAATCTGTAACAGGGAAAATCCCATTTGCTCCATAGACAAAACTAAATCTCTTTCTGATTCAGGCTGCTTTCTACAGACTTTCCACAGACTTTCCACAACACATCCAGTTTGGCCCTTGCAAGTAAAGACCAGCAGATCCAGTTATCCATGGTCCTCCCTGCCCACAATTACCTCTCCCCACAACCACTAACTTCATTTATGTTCTTACGATTAAGTAAAATTTTTACTTGCCCCCACCAACATAAGTATGATACATTTTGATACACCAACATAAAATGATACATTTTTATGTGCCACCACCAATATAAATAAAATTAATTGGGGGGGGGGGGGGAGAGAAGGGCACATGGAGATCCACCTTATCCAAAACTTCTGTATCTGGAGGATATATTTCCAGATATTTCCATGTACTATATATGATATTGACTTCCACCTGTTCATTCTGGACCTCTGAGCCAAATACAGTATAGTCTATAAGTCAGTGATTTTCAATCTTTTTTTGTGGTACACTGATAAACTATTCAATTTTTCTTACGGTGCACTGATAAACTGCTCAAATCTAATGCTCACCTTCTTCAGCCGAATTCAGTCTCCAAAATCAGGGTGCACTTTAGATTCTATGGTCAATTGCAGGCCCCAATCAGTCTTGAAAGACTATGGTATCGTGCTCGGCGCTGCATACGCTGCATGCAAAGCACAAAAGCCTGGGTTAGATTGTTATGGAGGATAGGCTGTTACCCAAGCAGCAAATCCCCCTCTCCACGCCACTGAATTAGTCCAATGGAAAGGCAGAGCCGATACGATTGGATCCAGCTGGCGTCGCAGAGCTGGGCTAAGGACAGGAGCTCACCCTGTCTTGTGGGGCCAACCCAGGTCTCGAACCCTGGCCTGCTGGTTAACAGGCACAGTGTCTTAGCCACGTGCGCCACCCACAGCCCTATGGTCTTTTTTTGTCAATTAGATTTGAGCAAATGCAGTCTTTTGATTATAACTATATGGTGTGCATTAGATTCAATGGCACATTAGATTCAAGTAAATGCAGTATACATTTTTCCTGTGTAATAAACTATTCATTATTCATTTTTAAAAATTAACTATGCACACTAGCCAGGGGCTCACATCTCCCAATGTCTGTTCGAATACATATATGATCGTCTCCCAAATTCCGGCAGCACATCTACAGACCATTTGTGGCACACCAATGCACCACAGCACACTGGTTGAAAATTGCTAGTGTAAGTCGATGTTTGTGATATTTTTCTGCTTATGATTGATGCAGACAAGTATGGCAAGAGGGGATACCAAACAAACAAAGACTTAAATCTAGATGCTAACTAGGAGGAATCTCCTCCATATTTTCTCATTTCTTATTCTCTTAATTTTGCATCATGCATCATCTCTAATTAGCTCAACAATGCATAGCAAGGCAAATGGGCTATAATTCATCATGATTTCCATTTTCCAAACAACAGTCAATTTTTAAAAAAGACATAGTTTTTATTTTGGACCATCGGTAAAAAAAGAACCAATGGGGATTAGCACAACCAATGACAGTCCTGAAAGGCTGACTATTAGATTGCAAGCAAAATGGGACCAAAGTAGGTGACTGACCCCCAAATCCAGAATAATTATGGGAACAAGTAAGAGACTTTATGTGCACCCATAGTTATGGCACCACCTACAAAACCTATGGGAAATTCATATTGGAATCCAGAGTAGGTTGTTCTTACAACAGAGCAAGGACTCCCCATAGTTACTCTGGATTTTGCCCTGAGTTTGAATGGCTGCAGTCTGACCACTGCTGTTGTGAGAATAGAAGCAGTGAGATTAGAAATAAAGACTACAATCCTAATGACACTTTGGTGGGAGTAAGGCCCATTGAACACGATGGGGCATACTTTCAGTAGACATGGTTAGGATTGTGCTCAAAGACTATTTGGTCTGTAGTACCTATACCTCTGTTTTGATCCCTCCTTCCCAGAATGGCTCCAAAGAGAAGGAGTAGGGGACATATACATTGCAAGTTTGGGTGCTTGCAAAACTTAGTGCACGTGACCCCCTTAAGCTATGCCACTGATACTACACGTTGGATAAAGTGTAAGTACTTCTAAGGGCTTAATTATGATGCATTCCTCTTCCCAATGTTTTTTTCCCCTTCCTGTTAGCAAGAGTGGATGGTGGCTGATTCTTGCCCTGCAGCACAGCAGTAATTTACATCCTTAATTCATATTTTATCCTTTCCTGATGTATCTGTGGGTGTCCGCATTATGCCTGTAACTGTCTAATAATCTTAGATTCTAAGCCCTCCTAAGCTCTTCCCTCAAACATAATATATTTTGTGGCAAATAGTTCCACATGTTGATAGTGGTGGGAAGGGGGATCCCTTTTATCTCTCAGAAAAACTGGTTGTGCTCTATTTTTTTGAGGTTGCCCATTTTTGTGCTGTAAGGTAAATTTTACTTTGCCTCCTTTATATCCTTGAATTTGTTTTCACAACTCCCTTGCCCAATAAGGCATAAGGCCAGTGGAGTAGCTAGCAAGCATGCAAAGCGCTACGTTTTGAAGGGAACATCTTATCCTTCAAAGTAATTCTGGATCATGACAGCAAGGTTGAGGTGGGTGCCAAAGACCCAGAGAAAATACAAATGCCTATGCTTTATTCCCCCACCCCGAATGGCTCTTGCACAGTGAAGTGAGGCTTCCTGCAAAACCGATGCTTTGCACCCCTTCTAGCTATGCCACTGCATGAGACAAGCAAGTTCAGTTTAAATGGGCCACAATTTATTCATAATATACAGACTGGCAGCTGTTCTCCAATGTAAAACACTCCACTGAATTTTTATTGGGGGGGATCCCTTTCTTGGGGGGGAGATGGCCAGCTACATCTATTCCCTCTACAAATGTCCCATCCTGACTCAAGCTCATATATCTTATGTCACAGCAGAAAGTCACAGCAGGAATCCTAGACATATCCAGGATGTTTCTCCCTTTCTCATAAAAGGAGTGCCACTAGATACAGTTGATTGTCAGGAATTTCCAGGCCAACAATTGAAACGCCTTCTTCACACAACATACCAATAATTTTGTGGAACTCAGATTGCAATTGTAACCCCCATTTAGGCTGCCATAAGACCCAGCACAAAACCAGCACAAATCCCATTTTGGCATGGCAAGTCATAAAAGTGCCATAAGGCACTTCTGTGCAATTCTTGGTTAGGCCAGTGCACAGATATGTACTAGCCTTTCCACACCACCACAGGTGCGGATTGATAGGTGAGTTGTGCTGGAAACTGGTTAGGATTGCACCTTCATTGCCACAAGCTTTGAAACTGATCATTTGAAGGTTGTCTTTAAAAGGGAATTTGAGTGATGAACGGAAGAGGAGAAGAGAGCTTAATGCATATTTTTTATTTTTAGTTTATTGGCCATAACTTTTGATAGGAATGAGATATTTTACCAAACCATTTTTTGCATTGGTTTCTGCTCTTCAGTATGAATCCAACAACATATGACACGATGGGGTACTGCACACCATTGCAAAGTTCCAGAATGGAGGACAAATTTTTGAGGACATGTGGACAGGAGGCTAAAGTAGAGGACAAATCTGGAAAAATCCAGTCATAAGATCACCCTAGGTGTGGGGTGTTTGGTATATGACTGTGCACAGGCATAATCTTGCCAGGAGTGGTGCAGAAGTGCCTTATGGCTCTTTTTTGACACCCCCAAGCCAACACAGTACTTATGCCAGGGCTTAGGCTTGCTTAACTGAAGATAGGATTGCAGCCTCTTTAGGTCGTGGTGGCTACATGAAGTTGGATACTTGTGCATGTCTGCAACTTAAAGAAAAAGAGCAGGGGATGGCTGTTTGCCTTCACATCTTGCTTGGGAGGGAAGGCTCCAGAAGGCCCCTGCTTGGTCACTGTAGGAAAGAGGATTGTGGTCTTGGTGGGCTTTTGGTCTGAGTCAGCAGCCTTTGCTAGTCAGACCAACCCCCAAATCCAGAGTAACTACGGGAGCACATGAGAGACTTTACGTGCACCCGTAGTTACTGCACCACTTAGTGAAAACCTATGGGAAATTCATATTGGAATCCAGAGTAAGTTACACCAGAGCAAAGATTCCCCGTAGTTACTCTGGATTGAGCCTGAAGAGGAGTAAATTGAATATGTGCAATTTACTGGAGGGTTTCTTTGTTCCAGGGATTGATCAGGAACAGAGAGCTGTAACCTTTGCGATATAAAAGTTGGGGCATGTGTTCCGTTTTAATCCAGAGGAGAACCCAAATCAAACTAGATTTCAGACATCAAAAGTCTGGAGGATTCTGCTTTAAACAGCCCTTTTATTACTTTCTTCTTCCTTTTTTGTCTCTTCATCTTTTCACAAAAGCTGGTTTCAGGTTTGGGCCTGCTAGTTACGGGGAATGCGTTGCCTGCTCATTTAAAAACATGGCTGAGTTCTGCTATTCAGAGGTTGGAAACCTAATTACAAACTGGGGAACTTTTCTTCACTCTACAAAATATACAGAGGGGAAGGAGGAGTGTGCAAGAGTGCACATGCACACACACACAAGCGCACACGCACACAGAGTGACAGACACTCAAAGGCCCCCAGAAAAGAAAAGAGTCCCTAAGACCTAATGAATCCAAACTAAACGCCTCTCCACCGAAATGTCAAACATTTCTTTCAGCACAAAACAAGGCTTAAAGATTTCTCTCCTTTTGTCTCTGGACTAATTCCTTAAGTAGAGAGAAGGATTTTCTCTGGGGAGTGTGATTGCACAAAGACCCAAATAGCAAATAAGCAAAAGACTCTCAAAGAGTGAAAGAGTATAAATAAAATTCATGACTCCTTAAAGAGTTTACACTGAAAGAATGTAGGGGGATTATTTACAATTAAAGCCGGGTCTGTGGAATACAGTTGCTTTTGCAGGGAGAGAAAATGAAGAAAAGAAATTTTAAAGAAAGAAAGAAAATTAAGTGCACGCACAATCGCACTGCACCTGGAGACACGGTTAATGCCAAAAAAATCTACTTGCCCCCAGCGCTGGGTATTTTCTATACTGTTGTTTAGGAACTTTTTCTGATATAACAAGGTCTCTAGACACAAGTGCAAGGCACTGGGAAGCCACCTAAATAAATATATAATAAATATACATTTTTCAATGTGCAAGGGAAGGTGACATGATTGGAACTCCCGATATCTTTTTTTCCGTTTCCAAAAAGGAGCCGTGAGGATGATCTATTCTGGAGCCATGACGCCAGGGGAGAGCGTATTGAGAACTTTCCATAATGCATTCCTTCTCCAAGCTGCTCTCAACTGACTAGAGAAGAATATATAGGTGCAAAATTGGGGGACAGAAGTAGTGGCATAGCTAGAGGGGGTAAAAGCACCACGTCATGGAAGTAGCCTCTCATCTTGGGTGGTGGGAATGGTTGGAATGGCTCTGAAGGTGAGGGAGAGGGTCTTTCTTCCCACCACAGAGAGACTCCCTGCAAGTGCTCTGCACCCCCTCTAGCTACACCACTGTACAGAAGTGAATGGTTGAAGGGGGTAATCAACCTCAGTACAAAGGTGAAAACATTCCTTGTAGACCCTGGTGGACAAAGCACATATACAATTAATAATAATTATTATAAAGCAGTACAGTAAGTCCCTACTTACAAATATTTGAGATGCAAACTTTCATACATAGAAACATACCTTTAAGATATGAACTTTCAAACATACGAACAAATCAGAAGTACAATAAGGGTATTTTAACAGAGGTTTGGTAAAAATATTTTAACAGTAAACAATATTAGCGGTAAAAAGTTCTTTTTAACAATATAAATATTCATCAACATCAACCTTTATTAGGCATAATATCAGAAAAAGACATATAAAACACAATGATGCAAAAAAAAATTTAAGTGAAGGTATATAATAAAACTGTACACAATACAATATGTAACATAGGAGAACATTCAGGAGACATGGTATTTAATTTACATTATTTTTTTCTTTTTTATATTGGGCCAAACATGAATTAACATCAATGTGTTGGACTTAACAAACTAATCGACTTACAAACGAGCTTCCGGAATGGAACTCCAGAAGTATATACATACATACATACATACATACATACATACATACATACATACATACATACATGTATGTATGTATATGTATATGTATATATGTATATATAGTATATATATAATATATATATGTGTATATGTGTATATGTATATATGTAACTATATACTTACTGTATATAGTTTGCTTTATCAACTCATGTGCCACATTAAGCAAATCATAACACAATTTGGTGGAGGAGAAGAAAACGACTGCAGTTCAAGAATGAACACATCGAAATAAATATCAGTGCTCATAATTCAGTGGCTGAAAAATAGATGGCTCAGTTTGCATCTTATATGTGCATTTTTCTGCAAGATGTGAACCTGATTAAATGCCACATGTCTTCTGACATGCGCTTCCTCAGCCGTTTAAAAAGAGGGATCCAAGTGTCTGTGCATGTTTTGTTCTACTACTGCCTCTAGTTTGTTGTCTATACATGAGCCTATGGATTTTTCTCCCTGCCTCTCCTCCATATATTGGGGTAGTTTTAGAGGGAGTGCCTTTTAAAGGAAAGGGTGGCATTTCTCTTTGGCTTCCTTTTAATTTTTGGGTCCGGCAGGCTTACTTCAAGCGCCTTGAGTGACAAGCACAGAATTTAAGATGCTGCTGAATTTGCCACAAAGTTTTGATTGAGTTTTCGCCTGCCATGCCGAAAACATTGGTGGAGGCTGACAAAATGAAAAGCCTCTCCTTTTGAGCATCTGCTCCCCTCCCTCTCCCTCTCTCCCCCCTTCCACCTCCTTTCCCTTCTCATCACAAAACTTTGCTACTAAGAAAACCAAGCTCCATGGAAAAGAATCTGAATTCCAGCTGGGCAGTTTTCAAAATAAGATGAAAAGTTAAGCAGGCAATTGGTGTGTATTTAGAGCTGAAAACACCTTGCCTTCTAAGAAGTCTTGAAGGAGTTAATCCCTTCTCAAGATAATCCACTAAAGACCATCCTTCATTATGATGTTAAAAGCAAGGATCAGTGCTGGGGGAGTTTAACAATAGGGCAGGGGTACTTTTCAATCCCAGCCACATTCTTCCCAAGTTAGAAACAGAAACTGCTGTTATTCCAACCAAGGAACAGGATAGGATTCTCTCTCCGTGTTAAATATTCAGATTTAAGGCACAGTAGGGAATGTGTGTGCAAGAGTGAGTGTGTCTTGATTGTAGGAGAATAGTTAATTCACTACGAGCACAAACCTAACCATATCTACTCAACAGTTCAGTGGGTCTTACTCCCAGGAAAGTGTCTTTAGGATTGCAGCCTTAATTAACCAAACTCCTCATTTATTTATTTTCCATTCCTCAATTTTAAAAAAATCAGTCATTTACAACATAAAATTATTTTCAGAGTTCATACAGCCCAATGGGGCTAAAGCTGGTGGATCTCATGATGGGACCCCAGGGCAAATGGCTGATGACCCCGCATGTGTGATAGCAAGCCACTGAATGTCTTCAGTCTCTTGTTGCGGGTTAGGTGGGGCAGTCAGGGGGTGATTGTGGGGCAACTGGGATGAGCATTAGACCAGGAATGGTCCAGGGGCAAGACGGAGAGGATTTCAGTTACAAGAGCCCACCTCTAGAAGCCTGGTTTGTTCCTAAATAAGAATATCTCTTGATCAACTTCATTATGGGCGCAATCCAGAGTAACTACTGGGAGTTCTGGCTCCGACATAAAAACAATTTACGCTGGATTGCAATATGAATTTCCCATAGGTTTTCACTAGGTGGTGCCATAACTACATCGACGTAAATGTCTCTTACGTGCTCCTGTAGTTACTCTGGATTGTAGTGTTAGTCTGGTCAAGTTGCAAGTGGTAGAATCCCAGAGTACTGAACTTTATAGTGAGTTTAATTGAAGCACTTCTCAGTCAAAGAGGCTGAGCTGGAACAAATTTCCAGATTTGGGACAAATGTTGCTGAATTTTTTCCATTCCCCCCAATTTGGTTCAAAGAGGCAGGGGAAAGACATGACAGAGCCATAATCAATTTCATAATTTGAACATTTTGTGTAAGTGCTTTATCTCAGATCATACAAGTGATGTTATGGATGTTGGAGATGTCCTTCACCAAGGAGATGGGCTGAGCTCGTAGTGCCGGATGTCTATCGATCTTTCTGAAAATATTTTCCATTTACATACTGCATTCATCCAGAGTAGCAAAATATAAATAAGTTTGGGTAATAGTGTCAATTCTCTGAATTATTGATTATGCTTCCAATGTGACTGTTAGAAAAAGAGAATGGCGATCATTTCAGGCACAAGGAAAAATATAGACTCTAGATAAGCAAAAATCATTGCATATTTTGGATATTTACAGAGCACATTCTTAACCATGTCTACTCAAAAGTAAGCCCTACTGTGTTCAATTGGTGTTACTCCCAGGAAAGAGTCTTTAAGACTGCAGGCTTTAAAAATATCCCTACCAAAGCGAAGTACAGTTGCTCTAATTCTCTTCCCCAAACTGGGACAGGACCATCAAACTTGGAAGTATGTGAATGCAATCCCAGAAACCGGGATGGCTTGGCACATGCGCAGTGCGTCTCCTGAAGCTCGGCTTTAGGAGACTTAGTGCGCATGTGCCAGGCTTGGCGCATGCGTGCTGAGTCTCCTGAAGCCGAGCTTCAGGAGACTCACCGCGCTTGCGTCCAGCTGGATGTAAGCACGCTCAGTCTCCTGAAGCTCGGTTGAAGCTCCTGAAGCTCGGTCTCTCGCTCCTGAAGTCTCCTGAAGCTTGGAGAAGCTCCTGAAGCTCTTTGCTCCTGAAGCTCGCTCCTGAAGTCTCCTGAAGCTCGGTCCCCGCAGTTCTGCCAGCCGTGGGTCTTTCCAGTTCGCTAGCGTCCGCCGCGTGGGAAGATCCGGTTTGGGCGAATAGGCCCGAAGCGGCATCTGCCCACCTGTGGTCTTAAGGCTGCAATCTGAAGTCCTGTGCTGACCTGGGGGTGTCACAAAAGTACCGTAAGATATTTACGACATTTGGGACACCTGGGAGGAGGATTGTGACACCCTGGGGAGGGTTAGGCCAGGATTAGGCCGGTCATACACTTGCCTGCCTACATCACCAAGACCAATAAGTTGTGCTGGCTGAAGTTAGAATTGCACCCTAAGGAAACTTGCCAAGTACTTCCTACTCTGATGACATTACACTCCAGCATGATCAGATTCCTTAATGAGTTTCTAATTCCATGATCTCTTGTTATAATTTCTGTAGACTGAAATTGCGTGTCAACTAGACTTTGGGCAGCCCAATCCTGAGCTTTCCAGTGCCTGCGGTGCAATGGCATTAACTCTACAATCAGTGGTGGGCTCCAGCAGGTTCGCACCTACTCTACAGAACCGGTTGTTAATGAGAGATAGGACATATAAAGTTTAAAAATAGCCATTTAAAAGTGGCTGCCAGATGGTTGTTAATTTCTTTGGAGCCCATCACTGCCTACAATCCAGAGTAACTACAGGAGCACGCAAGAGACATTTACGTCAAAGTCGTTACAGCACCACCTAGTGAAAACTTACGGGAAATTCATATTGCAAACCAGAGTAAATTGTTCTCACATTGGAGCAAGGATTCCCCGTAGTTACTCTGGATTGCGCCCTAAATCAGCTACCAAGCTGGGGAACAGCTTGAGGGTTCCTCAGGGAAAGACAACATAAGTACCAGTTGGTATTGTTAGGCAGTGGCATGACTTATGCTTAAGACCATCTCCAAGTTTGGGGTCACCATGTGGTGGCAGTGATAGCTATGGTAGTGGTGATAGCTATATTAGTGGTGATAATTGTGATAGCGATAGCTATGGTAGTGATAGCTATGTAATATGCTATGTGATAGCTATGGTAGCTTTGGTAGGGGGTGGTTCACTTGGGGTGGTTCACTTGGGGCCCCCTCTAGAAAGTGGAAGCTCATAGACATTCTTTGGTCCTCTTGAAAGAGTTGTAGGAAAGAATTCATCAGTGTAAGAAACTAAAGTTTTAGCAGATTTATTTATTCTATTCTCAGATTTCCATTAGCATCGCAAAAATGCATCCATACAAAGGCTTTAGGATGATGCACATTTATTTAAATTTAATCACTGGGTTAATTAAGGTAAAGACATTTAAATGGGCCAACTAAAAAGTCTTTTAATCAATAGATAGGACCCAATTTTAAGGCAGCTGGACAACTAGGACCCTGGCATTTTTTTCTAATAATCATAATTACGCTCTTATTATACAACAAAACAGACATTTCTCTAAACAGATGTCAAAAATCTTTCAGTTCTGGAATTAATTTTGATTGGCTCCAAGACTGAAATCATCTTGCTTGCATTTTTAAAGGAATCAACACCACTTGATGAAAGGGAAAAACAGAAAAGAAAGAAAGAAGAACAATAGGCTGGATAAAGGAAGCTGTCTGGGTGGGGGGACAACCTCTTTACGTTGACAATCTCTTCAAGTCACGAGCCAAGTTGAACGGATGGAAATCTACAGTTTTATTCCCCCCATCTGTAGAGACTTTGCTCAACCATTCTTTCTATTTGTCTCTGAAATGCCTTTAAGATTCCACATTCCTTCATCCCCTCTTAATGAGAATGATAGCGAGTGACTTTTAAAATATAATTATTAACGAATTCTATCTTTTGTGCATAGGTTTCAGCTTCTCTTTAGCGAGTCAAGGAGTCATTAGTATATTGCTAATTTTAAAAAGGAAAAAAGAGACAGATCTTGTTGGGTTTCAATGACTCTCCCCCCCCCCAAACCTCCTTTGCTTGAACCAATAACTCAAATGCCTGATTATACCAATTAAAGACCAATTTGAGGAAAAGCCTCTAGCACTGGAAAAACAGCTGCCATTTAGCCACAAATTATGAACCTTATATGTGGGTGGACATGAAGCACTTTTCGAGACAAATGGATGGAGAATGAGGGGGACCATTGTAGGGAATTGAGCTGCAGGGGGTATTAATTGACTGCATTGCGGAAGTCAAAAGATGAGAGTGCCCCTTTTGATTTCATGCCCCTATTTTTTCACACCTGTAAGCTCAATTTGATTAATTGCAGCAAGGACACTTTTATTCTGAATAGCAGCAAAAAAAAAAAAGTCAGCTTATGTATTTTAATTTTACAGCCAAGGCGTACGTAGAATACAAAAGAGAAGATAACAATAATAGTCACAAATAACTGCACAGACATGGTACTGACTGAGGGTATGATCAGAGATATCAAAAGTATTACATCTCTTATTATTTATTATTATTAATAATAATCCAAAATGAAATCTTATTGATATAAAGTGGTCTGGACTGAGTTCAAGAAGATGAAAAGCAAAAGAGTAAATCCGTGGACTGAGAGTGTTTTGCAAGACAAGCCAACATTTCTAATAAATTTGGACTTGAAATACAAGTGATGTCTTGTAAAATAAGCAAAAAGAAGAAGGCTTGGCCAGAATATGGCTGGTCTCAGCGCTCCACCAGCACCCAAGGTACCACTGTGTAGGTCTTATGGGGAGGAAAGCCAAGTGGGTCCAGTTTCAAGTACCATCAATTGTACTTCAGACAAGCTGGATCACAGAATTGGGAAGGGACTCTCAGGGTTGGAACAGGTCTTTGAGAACATGTAGTCCTACCCTTCCTTGAATCAGGATCACACAAAAGCAGGAGATCCTTCAGATATTTTGGGCCAACTGCCATAGGATTTCAAAAATGATAACCCCCTACCCAAATATTTACACCAGCCCCCACAGCTGTTACCCAGCAGTCAAGAACCTTCCAAAAATAAGAACATGAAACAATAGTGGTAGATTAAAAAAAAAACAAAATATCAAGAAGGCCCAAAATGTGTAAAGCGCTGTTCTGGTGTGAACTTTGAACTAGACAATTCTTTCATCTATTGTGTGAGTAGGGACTACTCATAGACCCTATTATCATAGATCAGTATTATATAGGGTTGCCATAATTCTCTTCCACAAAATTGGGATAGGATCCTCTCTCCCTTTTCCCAGTATGTGAACACAATCCCCCCAAATTGGAATTGTCTCTATGACAATCCTATGGCACATATCCTATGGGATCATAGGGGACATATGGCAACCCTAGTATTACGGAATCCTAATAGGGACTGTGGCACCAGCCCTGCACTGTGGTCCCAATCGGAACTGAGACTGTTGCAGGAGTGCTGTTTGCATTTATTAAAAAAGCAACAACAACCAAGCATGAAAACCCTAATCATGAAATAGGCAGATCATCTAGTATGGCCATAGCTGTCTGGAAGATAAAAATATGCTACATGAAGTTTTTGCAAGAGAAATAAATGTACTGAATTTCCTGCCAATCACGGACGGCTCAGATGGAGCCCTGAGGTCACAAACCAGAGACGTTCACACTGGTTGCTCCTGGACTTTTATGACATTGTGCAAGGGCCGTGTTTGTGTCGGAGTCCTGGCCTCCAATATGTCCATTTGGCCACCCCTTGGCCTTTGCTGATAGAATGAGATTTCTGTTCTCTGCAGGCTGGATAATGCATTCCTAATAGGCCTTTTTGCTACCTCACATTTTAATTACTAAACTATTCATTCAGATCGTTCACACAGCAAAACAGCTGAAAAAAAAGCTTTGGCTTTCTTCCTGACAAGAGATGCACTCACTAAATGATACATTAAAGGGTTTATGAACTGGGTCTGTGCAAGGCAAGGAGGGGGGGAGAGAATCCTCTGGCAAACTCAACATCTTTCAGAGTGACGATTATGTGCAATTATCCACCTCAGCATAAAAGGCAATTGTGATGTCACAGAAGCTTTGATAGTATCAAAGGTTTTTTTTTTCCTCTTGAGACACTTTGATCTCCATTCATCTGCACTCCAGGTATTGCAGATTTAATTGCTATGCATGTAAATATGAATCTCTGATGAGGAATTCTTAAAAAAATTGCTATTTTGCATCAAAAATTCTTTAAATAATTTAAATTCTTTAAAGAATTTTTCATGCACTTCCAAAGTCATTGAGTAAGGCTTCAATCCTATATACCAGAGATTTTCAACCACTGTGCGTGGCACACTGGTGTGCCCCGGATGGTCTGCAGGTGTGCTGTGGGACTTTGGGGAAGGCCATTTATTTTCTAGGATTATTTATTCCATTTATTTTCAGTCCCTTACCTGCAGCATGATGCACCTTGCCATAGTGTGTCTTGATACCATCAGTGTGGCATGAGATGAAAAAGGTTGCTATAAACACTTATCAGGGAGTAAAGCTGTAATCCTAAACTCCACTGTCCTTACAATCCAGAGTAACTAAAGGAAGATGCACTTACTCTGGATTGCTCTATGCATTTCCCATAGATGGCACTGTAACTACGTCAGTGTAAAAGGTCCTGTAGTTACTCTGGATTGTAGCCTTAGGCTGGTGCAAACCCTGGCGTACATCCTGTGCTAATCTGGGAGTGTCACAAAAGTGCCTTAACTCACTTCTGCCCTACTCCTGGGAGGGTTAGGCCAGTGCAGAACATGTGCCGACCTCCACAGGCCACCACAGGAAGATATGCCCGGTGAGTTAGGTTAGCCTAAATTGGTCTCATTGAACTCACTTCTGAGGGATAGCATAGGATTATGTTCTTAGATGTGCAGAACTGTTGCCTATTCCAAAGGTGTGCTTTGAGCCATTAAAACACATGATTAAAGGCTCTAGTTAGATCAAAACACCCATCCAGATAAAGCGGTCTGCAGCATCTCTGCATGATATACTGCCCAGGCTTTTCATCCTTCCAAACAGCGTCCTTTGAGGAAGGATAATTTTGCAGCATTTTTGCCTCAAGTGTGATGAATGGATCATTCATTGCTCTCAATACAGAGGCAATGTGGAATTGCCAGCCATCAGAAGAACCTCCCTGTTGTGTCTCTGCATGAGTCTCTGCTCTGTGCATTTCTGCATCCCATCAAGTCCAGACTGGTTGCATATGTGGAAATTCAAGGACAGAGGAGACTTCTTGGGGACAATTTCAGGACCCAACTACACATTTTCAATTGCATGTTGGCTCATGTCTCTCTTCTTTCGCTGCAATATGTGGGGGAATCTGGATTGTGATGGAGACAGGAAGAGAGAATGCCGGGCCATGGTGCAATTTCGAATGTCTTTGCAGGGAGGGATCCAGATCTGAATTATGTCATAGGGTTTCCCAACTCCATATTCCTGAACCTCCTTGCAACTATTAAAATAAAAGAAAGGCAATATAAGTGCAGAATCGAGCACAATCCTAACCATGTCTACTCTAAAGTAAGACCCATTGTGTTCAATGTGTCTTACTTTTAGGAAAGTGTCTTTAGGATTGCAGCATTAGTCACATGCCTGCATTATGCAGTTGGACTTTAGCTCTGATTTTTTTTTTACCAGTTTCTAAAGTAAGGCTGCAATCCTAAAGATACTTTATTGGGAGTAAGACCCACTGAACACAGTGGGTCTTACTTTAGGCTAGATGTGGTTAGGATTGCGGCCTAAATCTTGTACGGCAGTGTTTCCCAAATATTTTAGCATTGGGACTCTTTTAAAATCTATTGAGACTACTGAGTTTTCCAAACTAAAAGGAGATCCAGAAAGAAATAATATTTTATCTATACAGTGGTACCTCACTTAACAAGCGCCTCGCTTAACAAGCGTTTCACATAACAAGCAAAAATTTCCAAGAAATCTTGCTTCACATAACAAGTTATGCTTCACTTAACAAGCAAGCATGCTATGGGCACGTGTGCTATGAAGCCCTGACACTCCACATGGAGGCTCTTTAAAAGGGCTGCCGGCCAGCACTGCTGCCTCTAACTGCCTCCAACTTAGGGGCAGATGCCTGGGGGTGCCAGAGGCAGCTGCCCCTTACTGCCCCCAAGTGCCCCCACCGACCACCTTGAACCTTCAGCAGCAGCCCAGGTAAGCCTCCCAGGAAAGTGTCTGACTGCAGCCTCTTAATCATGTCTACCCAGAAGTAAGCTCCATTGTGTTAAATGGGTCTTACTCCCAGGAAAGTGTCTTTAGGACTGCAGCCTAAGTAGACTTCATAGGATCATGCACAATGAATGCATGTTTTGAATTCAATTCCAGTGTTGTCATCATTTTTACATCCAGTTAATATTTTTATATGAATATTTTGGGGGTTATGGAACCAATTGTCTGAGGTTCCATTATTTCCTATAGAAAAATCTCCTTCACTTAAAGAGTGTTTCACTTAAAGAGGATGCCACCGGAACGAATTAAGCTCTTTATGCGAGGCACCGCTGTATATATAAAAGAGAAAAGTCACTAACTGACTCATCACCATCCTGCCAAAACCGCTGGGCCTAGAAGCGTGAAATTTGGGGTGAGTGTTTCTTCTGTGACTGAGGGGTGCTCTAAGAACCGGTTTTCGGAAATTCCATCCGGAAGGGGGTGAAAAGGGGCACAACGCGTTTTCCTCCCTATACTTTGCATTGAGAATTGCTGACTTAGCAACATTCCGCCCCAACTGCTGGGCCTGAAGCATGGAATTCTGGGAGTTCCTTCTGTCACCTGAACACCCACCAAGAACCCTCTGGAGACATTTAACCCTTCAGGGGCTGAAAAGGGGGCAACGTGTTTCTGTCCTACACTTAACATGGGAGACTGAACAACACCCAGCCAATTGGGTGCTCAATGCCTGGTGCACTGGGGGATGTTGTTCGGAGGAAGAGGTTGCACTGGCAAGGATGCTGTGCATGGGAGGAAGTTGTGCATTGGGGGAAGGTGTGCATGGGGGGATGTTGCGCATGGGGAAAGTTGCGCATGGGGATGATGCACATGGGGCTTGATGCACATGGGGGTTGATGCACATGGGGGAAAGTTGTGCATGGGGGAAAGTTGTGCATGGGGAAGTTGTGCATGGGGGGAACTTGCACATGGGGGAAGTTGCACATGGGGAAGTTGCGCATGGGGGAAGTTGCGCATGGGGGAAGTTGCGCATGGGGGATGATGCGCCCAGGGGAAAGTTGTGCATGAGGGAAGTTGCGCATGGGGTGTTTATGTGCAAGGGGTGTTTATGCGCATGGGGTTGATGCGCCATGAGGAGAAGGCATATGGGAAAATGTTACTCTCACAACATGGGTACGCTTTTCGCTAGTTTATTTATATTAACCAAAGGACTCTCAAATATTTATCTCCATATATTTACACATTCTTGCAAATTTCAGGAGCTCAGTTCCTTGCAGGGCAATTACCATCTATTTTGCAAACTGCAGAAGCGGAGCTCTTTGCAGGGTAATTAGCAGCTATAGAATCTGAGTTTTGAATAGCCTCAGGCTTAAGTTGTTATTGGATCTTTCCATCATCTTTTGTTAACCCACCCAAAATCAGGCCATGACCCCATCAGTGGGTCCCATCCCACAGTTTGGGAACCACTGCCTTAATGGCATAAGACTGGAATATGCAGTGGCAGTCGTAGGATTTGCATCACCTGGTGTAGGAGGCCAGCACTTCACCCCAATGATGGACCTCCTCTGCTCCAGTGGGAAGGGTAACAACGTGAGTGTGGGCATGGTGATGTACCACTGCTGGTTTTTTTGGCCTTATCATACTTTTGATAGATTAGAGATATTTCACCCTTTTTATTGCACTCTCCTGTAAATTATGCATCTAATTGTATACAGAGTATATAACATGATAGTATTATTCCTAAAAACCACAATTTCCACAATTATCGTCATTAGTGTTGCCACGCTCCCCCCCCCACATTATCACCTTACAGACACTTTATTGGTTCCATGCTGTGTCATAATAGCATCTCATTCACTCTCTGAATTCACTCTCTGAACAGTCAGTGTCATTGATCTGTTTTCAATTAAAGAAATGTACTTTTTGTTACATAAGATGATTGCATTTTTGTTTTCTTTTTTTGCCATAACCTTTGACAGAATTGAGATATTTTATCCTGGGTTTTTTTTTGACATTGCATTCTGTAGTAAATTACAAACTGAATGTATATGACATGTTGGCATTATTCCTACAAATCATGACTAGCGATTTTGTCCACTAGTGGTGTCACTCCCCTGTGGGTTGTGGGTGTGGGTGCGGAAAGCAGTTAAGATGCTGTGCGTGTTAACCAGCAGGCCAGGGTTCGAGACCCAGGTTGGCCCCACAAGACAGGATGAGCTCCTGTCCTTAGCCCAGCTCTGCGACGCCAGCTGGATCCAATCATATTGGCTCTGCCTTTCCATTGGACTAATTCAGTAGCGTGGAGAGGGGGGATTTGCTGCTTGGGTAACAGCATATCCTCCATGACAATCTCACCCAGGCTTTTGTGCTTCACATGCAGTGTATGCAGCGCCGAGCACGATACCATCGTCTTTCAAGACTGACGGAGGCCTGCTTGCTTGGTGTCACTCCCCAGTGTTTGTGACCCTCCTGCATGCATCACCCACTATGGGTTGCACCCACTTGACCCCAATGCACCCAATGCCAGTTGTAAAGTGGATGGCAATCGGCTCTTGGAAGTTGAGAAAATGATGCAATGTTTGTCTCGCTGTTAATGCAGCAGGGACAGTTGTGCTAATTTATGCTGGCCCATTTTTATCTGATAAGTATACTGTGTAATATATTATCAGGGCATAAGTACAGACTTCATTACTTCTGGTATTATATAGATATTCTGCGATGGATGGGGAAGGTGAGGCGGGGAGAGGAGGGGAAGCTGGGTTTGATCAGAATGGATTATGTGCAGGTTTATGTCTCAGCAGAATAAATTTTCACAATGAAAAAAATTCATCATTCTACCCGTTTAAAAAAAAGAAAAAGAAACCTCTTGTTGAAAGAAAAATAGCTAATTGGTACTGTCAGGATATAATTCTTCCTGCTTTCTCAGTTCTTTCCATTCTTTATTCGTGTGTGTGTGTGTGTGTGTTTCTGTGTGTGTGTGTATGTGTATGTGTGCTTCCCTTCTCCATTTGGCATTAGCAGTGCATCCTCATCATAGGAGAAGATAAGTGTAAAGAGAAATTGAAGTTGATTTGGCATGACACAAATGTAACGTCAAATTGATGTGGCGTTGCAGTTGCTTTGAGGGTGTGTGTGTGCACGAGACAGAAAAAACAAAAAAGATGAAGAAAGGAGGGAACAAATAGCCCAAGCAGGTGTGCATGTGCTGTGACCCAAAGGGCTGGCCACCCACGAGACTGAGGAAGGCAAGTTGAGAGGGGTAGCAAACATGCAGGGGGCATTTATCAGGGCATCAATTATAGGAAGATCTAAAGTATTGCCACTTAAAAGAGGATTGTCACTGGGCATTTTCTATTAAAATTGAACAAGACTGTTGTTGGAGGAGGAGGATGGTGTCTGAATCACGAGGCAATCTGGAGGATGGCAGCCAGATTGTAAAGTCACTACCCTGAGGACCGCTTCAGAAGAGAACCTGGAATCATTGTGGGAGACGAGAACCCAGAAGTGATGTGCTTGGAAGGAGGCAATCACACAGTATGCAACTCCTATAGAGATACAGCACCATGGATGGATACTTTGGACTCATAGAAGCCTTCATAGATTTAGCTTTCATGTCCTATAAGCCAGTTGTTCACAGCACATCCATTTGGGAATTACTGCCATGGACAAAGATCAAAAATGTGAAAAGGCAACATGTGTCTCCTCCCTATACATAAACAGCATGATTGCCTTTCCCATTAATACTGCACAAAATGGCAAAACTCTCTGTGAAAATTCCCATTTGGAAAGTGCCCTGAAGAAGCAATTCCACCGAGTAGACCAGACGAAGCTGAATTTGTGGACAAGACAAAACAGTGGGAGCCTTTGTCTTGCAATAACCTCTGAAAATTGAGAAGCTGGTGGCCTGGGGTGAATCTCAGGGCAGAGAACAGACCCAACCTTCAAGACATGGCTGGGTGGGTGTCATCACGAGATTGCCTTAGCCGAACCCTGAACGTAATCTCTCTTTTATGAGCGCATTGCAAAGAAATATTCCTCCATCATTACCCTGAAATGAGAGCAACTACCTGCTTTGCATCTCACCATCTGGGGCAGGGGAACAGGAGTATTAAGACTGATTGATGAAATTAGCGATTAAAACAAAAAGAGGAAAGAGGAATAAAGAAAACTCCAATTAGAAGTATCCCGGGGTTATTAGAGATAGGAATGCTCATATCCAATTAAGATGAAAACCATTTTGCCGGTTTTTATGCGGCACCTCTGGCAGTTTGGGATTATGAGTTTTACCAGACTTCAGAACAGAAAACTCTGAGTGATACGTCAGTGAAATAAAATGTTGAGACACAGAGATTAATTGGTATGAAATAAGATGCATCAAAAGATGTTCATTAACCATACGAATTGTGTAGTGTTGTTGCCAGGATGAAAATATTTTTTTAACACGGCCTTTTCAGAGTGCGAGTAATTTAGCAGTTGTGGTTGTCAATTTCATTTCCATAAATGCAGGTTTATGAGAAACACCCAACGTGCAATTAATGCAAGCTTGTTTATGTCTTCTGTATTCCTCTAGACTGGGGAGCAACGTTGGTTGGGGCTGCATCTTCTGCTGTCCACCCACCCTCAAGCATGACATGGGCTGCAATTCTAAAGACAATTTCCTGGGAGTATTTTCTTTTGAATAGTCATGGTTAGGATTGTGCTCTTAATTTCTTGAATTAGAGACAGTCAAGCTCATAGGTTGCCATAAGGTCCCCAATAAGGTGCCATTGGTCTTGAGCCTGAACTCTAAAATATGTGGTCCCTTATTCACTCAGGGTGACCATATGACCAAAAAAACCCGGATTTGTCCAGATTTTTAGCCTCCTGTCCAGGTGTCCTACATTTTGGCTTCATTTTGAAACTTCATGATAGTGCACAGTACCCCATCATGCCATATATCGTTGGATTCGTATTGAAGAGAAGAATCAAAATGCAATAATCAGTTTGGAGATATCTCCTTCCTATCAAAAGTTATGGTCAAAAAACTGAAAAACAAAAACAAAAAAAATTTTGGCAATTTTTTAAGCGGTAGGAATTTTGGCCTGTGATTAGGAATTTTGGCCCTGGGGTTCAGGAATAATCTGGTCACCCTGTTATTTTCTGGATCACCTGGACAACTCCAAGATTGACTGTAAAATTCTATTCACCAGTTAAGCTGGTACAGAGGTACATCATCATCATCATCATCATCATCAACTTTATTTCTATCCCACCTTTCTCCCAGAGGGACTCAAGGCGGCTTACAAACAATGCATAAAAACACAAAAAATCAATACATTTTAAAAAAGTTTAAACCAGCATCTTAAAACAATAAATAAAAACAACTACATTATTTATTATTTATTATTTATTATTATTTATTATTATTATTTATTTAATTAATCTATATCCCGCCTTTCCTCCCCTGCAAGAGGGAGCTCAAGGTGGCTGACATCAGGGAATAAACATCATTAAAATAGATCATAAATAAAGATTAAAACATTAAAAACAGATTAATCTGATTAACTGATTTAAAAACTGATAAGCGGTCTTCGAGGTGTCACAAAACAGGGCTGTGGTGACACAAGTGGTTAAGACACTGTCAGTGCAGTCCTAAGCATGTCTACTCAGAAGTAAGTCTTATTGTATTCAGTGGGGCCTACTCCCAGGAAAGTGTGTTTAGGATTGCAGCCTGTGCCTGTTAACCAGCAGGCCAGGGTTTGAGACCCAGGTCTACAAGATGGGGTAAGCTTAGCTTAGCCCAGCTCCTGCCAACCTGGCAGTTTGAAAGCATGCAAATGCAAGTAGATAAAGAGGTACCACCTTGGTGGGAAGGTAAAACTGCATTCTGTGCACCTTTCGCAGCCCCACGACCACGGAAGTGTCTTTGGCTCTAAAGGCTTATGTACAGGAATGAGCACCACACCCTACAGTTGGTCATGACTACCACAACCCACGGGGGACACCTTTACCTTTTTATGTGGCGCAAATGGGAGGGTGTAGCAGAAGTTGGAAGGGGATTAACCAAGCATAGGATGGCAGAGCAGGGGAGGGATCAGGTACAGGAGGAAATCAGGATCAGCAGATGACCATCTGCCATATCCTAACTTGGGCCTTGAAGCCCAACATAACCTGATTTTCTTTTCCATTTAGTGGACACTGATGGGTGCTCTGCTGCTGCGCTGTCACAAGCCACAACCTGCCAAATGGGCAGGCGGAAAAGGCAAGATGGATTTGTGAGGTTGCTCAACTCTGTGTCTGGGGCCTGGAAGTTCATTAAGGAAAGAAATCATCCCAGGCATACCTAAGCATCAGAAGGCAGTAAAGACGGCGGTAATAATGTATTCTGGTTCCACTCGCATTAACCCACTTAAAAAGCCGCCTCCGACAGATCAGCAAGCTCTAAAAACACTGCAGAGTGCCAAGCAAATGAAGGGAAGCAACATAAATATGAATATCATTTGCATGGAGAAGGTGCAGGAAGAGCAATTTCTGTGACACATGAGATCGCTCAGTGGGACTCATGTCATGGGTGCCCTACTGTCTATGTGGTGCTGAGCACCCACTGATCTCCAAGAAAGCAGAACTTCAGTGCTGGTGACAAGAGGACAATGATTACACCTTGCTGGATTGGTCCTTTCTGTGTCATTAGTGCAAACCAAAGCTTGTCTGCTCAGAAGTAAGTCCCATTGTGATCAACAGTACTAACTCCCAGGAAAGTGTGGTAAAGATTGTAGCCTATCACACCATGTAGACCCTTCATATGTAGAGGGGCCCCTCCACCCCACTATATAACCCCAGCTTGCCCTGCCTCCAAGATCTGTACAGCTGAGAGTCACATTCAGGCCAGCTTTAATCCAATTGGTCCCAAGTGAACCCCATATCTAATGGGGCCCCATCCTAATGTCTTGAAATCAATTTTGTACTAAAATGTGCAGAGATTCATTTGGTCCATTAACTCACGTGCATTTTTAGTGCACATTTTGATTGCTTTATGTTCTACTATGTTAGCTATTTTCAATCTTTTTCATCTCAGGGCACACTAGCAAGGTGCTAAATTTGTCAAGGCACACCATAAGTTTTTTTTATAACCTTTTTTAAGTCACACCATGCAGTTTTAGAGGGTTCAGATCAGTGATGGGCTTCAAAGAAATTAAGAACCGGTTCTCTGCCCATCTGGCAGCCACTTTTAAATGGCTATTTTTAAACTTTATATGTCCTGTCTCTTGTTAACAACCGGTTCTATAGAGTAGGTGCGAACTTCCTGGAGCCCACCACTGGTTCAGATGCCCCAACTATCTTCCCTCTCCAGACTTCCTTGGCACACTTGCAGACCATCCACAACACACCAGTGTGCCATGACTGGCACATGATGCTGAAAATTGCTGTACTAAAGAGAAATAAAGGCTAGAAAATATTTGTTTCATAGCTGTAATAATAATAATAATAATAATAATAATAATAATAATAATAATAATAATAATAATAATAATAATAAACTTTATTACGGTCTAAAGACCAGCCACACATCGCTGTAAGATTCTACAGACTTTGGCTGTGAAATTGCAGTCCTGCAAAAAAAAATTTCCAGAAGCACCCTGATTGTGTGTGTGTCTCCCAGGACATGTGTGACTACGGGCAAAATCCAGAGTAACTACGAGGAGTCCTTGCTTCTGTGTAAGAACAATTTACTCTGGATTCCAATCTGAATTTCCTATAGGTTTTCACTAGGAGGTGCAGTAACTATGGGTGCACATAATGTCTTTTACGTGCTCCCGTAGTTACTCTGGATTTGGGGGCGAGTATTTCTCCCATTCAGTAGCACCTTTTCCATACCTGTTTTGGCTTCTACTGTCACAACTGGCATGAAGGGCTGCAGTGGCTCCATGGGTAAAGGTGACATGCTTATCAATCCGAAAGTTGGCAAGCCAGTGATTTGAGACCATGTGTATTGCATGTACTGCATGAGTACCACAAGACAGAATGGGTACCCTGGTATCACACAAGAGTGAGCAACCTTGAAGTACATTTTAGTCTCAGACTCCGTTTTACTCCTTCTAAGCACTGATTCTTAAGGACTGGCAACTTGATCTGATTTTCAACACAACAGTTAGAATTTCTTGCTGCATAATCTGTGAGTTTTGAACATTGTGTCGGCCTGTGGCTCAGTTTCCTTTCATTCTCATATCTTTGAAGGATGCCGTCTGCAAAGACCTTGCCATCAACACACACTGTCCCTTCTGCAATAATATGTTCCTTTCCACTGATACTGGTTTAAATTAACTGGTGTTTAATATAAATTCACTCGCTGCTATAAATGTGCTTCTGTTATTAAAGCTGTGATTTTTTTTTAAACTGACAAAGGGAAGGTTTTCCTTTTCAGAGATTTTATTTCAACTTTGAAATCCATTACTGCAAGTGCATGAATTAAAAAGGGGGAAGGATGGGATGGAGTCCAATGATTTCTATGAATGCTTATGAGAAGTGTATGTGGGATATGCATGTGTTCAGCCTGAAATGAAATGGAATTAAATAAGAATCAACAAATATGTTAGCAAGACCTTGAGGGTTTTTTTCCTTTTTGATTCAAGATGAGATGAAAAAATTGTCACAACATCTGAGCTGAAGAAATATTTCTAAAACACCACCAGTTCTACTCTAAGGAACATGGCACAGCGGTTTCCAAAGAGTTTCATACTTAAAAGTCCTTATTGTGATAGTATTGCCATTGTTGTGATGGTTTGAACATTGGTCTAGGATGGGGAGGGTTTAAATTTCTATTCGGTTATGAGTGATCCTAGATTCCTCTCTTTCTCTGCTTAGGAACATCATTGTGAGCGTCAATGGAGAGGCATGAGATATGGATGCCACTCTGAGTCCTTTTGAGGTGGAAGGCTAGGAAATGGTACCTGGAGGCCTCTAACCACATCTGCCCCATAAAACATCATGAGACCTGATAACCAGGGTGACCATATGCCTGAACATAAAAAGTCAGACAAGGTCTTGGATCCTCTCAACCTGGCCTTTCTGGAGGACAATGGCACTTTTGCCTACTCACAAGTAAAACTATGATATTGGGCACTTTCCCTTTCCCATAGAGCTCAATGCATATTTTTTATTTTTAGTTTTTTTGGCCATAACCTTTGATAGGAAGGAGATATTTCAAAACCAATTTTTACATTGGATTCTGCTCTTGAAAAATAATCCAACGACAAATGACACAATGGGGTACCGCACGCCATTGTAAAGTTCTAGAATGAAGCCAAGATGGAGGACAATGAAGCCCTTTTGGTGGACACCCCACCCAGGAGATTAAAAAAGAGGGCAAATCTGGAAAAATCTGTTCATATGGTCATCTGTATCTAGGACAGGGTTGCCAACTCAACCTGAAGTTACTCCTAGCTATCATTTCCTCCAAAGTGAAGTAAATATCCATGATTGCTATCAGACTTGGTGCTTTCGGGTGTCAGAGAAAACCCCATAAGAACATAAGAACAGCCTTCACTGGATCAGGCCAAAGGCCCATCTAGTCCAGCTTCCTGTATCACACAATGGTCCACAAGATGCTTTAAGGAGCACATACGACACCTGCATCCACCCCTTTGAGAAAGGTGTTCCCAAGCTTTCTGAATGTAATTTTTACCGTTCTTTATTGGATCGCTTTGCTGTGCCGTTTCTTTATGGGATTTCTTGCATGATTTTAAGTTACTTTGCAAGTAACATTTTGCTGAAGAGGCTGTCCTGCATTTTCCACACTTTGAGGACAGCAAAATCTTAGGCTGATTTTCCATGCAAGAAACTTCTGTAGATTCATGAAATCACAAAAAAATAGTTGAGATTAATTCCTTCTTACAGTAACTGAGATCAAAGACATAAGATCTTGACAACTTCAATGTCTCTAAAACAGGATCCTAGATGTCCAACATATTCTTCAGCTTTTTTGGGGTGGTGGGAGTGAGGGGGCAAGAAATATGTGTTTACTTTCAAAGGAACAAAACATGCTGAGAAGGAGGCCAACCCCAAGGAACCTTTGCCTGACCTCCTCACCTTGCCTCAGTTTCACACATCAGCCAGGATTTATTTATGGCCTTTTCAGGAGAGTTGCAGCCCCAGTGCATTTCACACACTCATGGCTTTCTGATGTGCTTTGGAACTGAGAATCTCACACTGTTCCCATCCAGAAGGAAGATCTGACCTGGTTTTTGTCATGTCATTCAAGAACCAAGTGCAGTGATTTTCATCCTCTGTGCTAAGACACAAGTGCGCCAGCGTGGTCTGCAGGTGTGTCACAGGACTGTGGGAAAGATCACTGAATAAAAGGGCAATTGGGGGATTGGAGCCTCCTTCTAGCAGCATGATGTGCCATGTCAAGGGTCAAAAAACTGAAGGTCCACCTTGACAATCTGACCCTACAATCCAGAGTAACTACGGGAGCACGTAAGAGACATTACATGTACCCATAGTTACTGCACCACCTAGTGAAAACCTATGGGAAATTCATATTGCAGTCCAGAGCAAATTGTTCTTACACTGGAGCAAGGACTCCCTGTAGTTATTCTGGATTGCGCCCTATGTCCCAACTCAGTGTGCCATGAGATTAAAAAGACTGAAAATCTCTGATGTAATGGGGAACTCTGGGTTGCTTTCTACTTGAGCACATGCAGAAGTCACTGGAAGCATCCATACATCCATCCATCCATCCATCCATCTATCTATCTATCTATCTATCTATCTATCTATCTATCTATCTATCTATCTATCTATCTATCTATCTATCTATCTATCTATCTATCTATCTATCTATCTATCTCGGCACACTCTTGACACACTTGGCACACTCTCTTGCACCAACCTCTCTCTCTCTCCCTATCATCTACCTACCTACCTACCTACCTACCTACGTACCTACCGCTTTTCAACTAAAAAGTTCACAAAGCGGTTTACAAGAAAATGAAAAAAATTAATAGCTAATTAATAGCTCAATAGATTAATAATTAATTAACCTCTGGCAAGATTGGCACTGGAAACCCTCCAGAGCTCTTGCTGGACAATGCTGGACAATCCTGAGCAAGGCAATCAACTTTTTCACACAGTCTCACTGCATCATCTTCTTTTGATTGATTGATTGATTGATTGATTGATTGATTGATTGATTGATTGATTGATTCTCCAGAAGCAGCCATATGCAAGAAAGATTTGAACCACAGGCCTTATACAGCGGAAGGATTGCTAAGGCCTTCCTGGACATTTGGCCCTGTTCCAAACTGCCCTCCAAGCTATTGTTAGCAATGCAGGGAAAGTCTTAGGGCAGCGTTTCTCAAAGTGGGGGTCGGGACCCCTTTGGGGGTCGCCTAGAGCTTTCCTGGGGGTCGCCTAAAGACCTCTGGTGCAGGGGGCCAGGTCAGGCTTGCCAGACCTATGGCTGTAGCTGCGTGCACACTGGTATTGACTGACAGCCTCAGGGCCCAATCCTATGCATGCCTACTCTGAAATAAATCCCATTGTAGACAGGGGGCCTTTACTCCCATGTAAATGTGGATAGGATTGCAGCCTCAAGGCCCAATCCTATGTATGCCTACTCTGAAATAAATCCCATTGTGTTCAGTGTGTGCATAGAACACGCATTTCATTTGTAAGAATGAAAATACATCCTGCATATCGAATATTTACATTACAATACATAACAGTAGCAAAATTACAGTTATAAAGTAGCAATGAAAATAATTTTATGGTTGGGGGTCCCCACAACATGAGGAACTTATAAAGGGGTCACGGCATTAGGAAGATTGAGAACCACTGTCTTAGGGGAATAAACTGCAGCGTCTAACAGCAGGTTAAGGAAAAACAGTCTAAAATTAATTGGTATAGAAATAAACTGACAGTGCAATCCTAACCCCTAGTAGTTAGGCTGGTATACGTCCTGGCACCAGACTGTGCTGGTGTAAAAGTATTGTAAAAGTGCTGTAAGGAATTTCTGTGCCACTCCACTACCAGTGCATAGACATGCACCACAGACATGCACCAACCTCCCCACACCAGGGAGACAGGTGAGTTGTACTGGCTTAAATTGGTTAGGATTGTTCCCTGAGAAACTTCTTGGTGCCATTGCCCTGATCAGTGGCGTACCTAATGATCATGTAGCCAGGTGCAAAGCTCAAAATGTTGCCTATGAAGTGATATTATAACTGGAAGTGCTGGGTTTTTAAAAAAAAGAAATGGGGGAAAAACGTGCCTCCTCCTCCTCAGCAGTTCACCACTAATTTGCTTTGCTAGTGACATAATGGAATCACTTATTTGCTATCTGGAGTTGAAGAAGATTTTGTCCCCATCCCCCAAACAACAAAAACAAATTTAATTAAATGAAAAAATGAAAATTGTATCCGTTATTGGTAAGGGAAATCATGCTGGGGCAAAGAGGAATGGTTATTCTTTCCCTGCTGAATATGAGGAGCACCACTTAGAAGTGCATGTATACCCAGTAAGCACAAGTAACTGTATTATATGTACAGTGGTGCCTCACGTAACAAGCGCCTCATGTAAAGTATGTTCCACGTAACAAAGGAAAATTTCTCTAGAATTCTGACTCACATAACAAGCTTTCACTTAACAAGCGCACTTGTTGGCAGTTGGGGCAGATGCGCTGGCCGGCAGCCCTTTTAAAAAGCATCAGGGCTGCCTAGCGCACCTGCCCATAGCAAAAGCAACACTTCCGCACTGTTCCTCCTGTGGCCGGAGGGAGAGAAGAGCAGTGGAGAAGAGGGAAGCAGCTCAAGGTAGCCAGAAGGGAGCAGGGGAGAGAGAGGCTCAGGATGGAGAGGAGGAGAAAGTGGGGAGACACTTTGAAGGTGCCTTGGATTGCAGCCTCCTAACCATGTCTACCCAGAAGTAAGTCCCATTGGGTTAAATGGGTCTTACTCCCAGGAAAGTGTCTTTAGGATTGCAGCCTAAGTAGACTTCATAGGATCATCCACATTGAATGCATGTTTTGATTTCAATTCCAGTGTTTTGTCATCATTTTTACATCATTTTTACATCCAGTTAATACTTTTATATGAAAGTATATAATACTTTTATATGTCATCATTTTTACATCCAGTTAATACTTTTATATGAATATTCTTTGGGTTTTGGAATCAATCATCTTAGCTTCCACTATTTCCTATGAGAAAATCTGCTTAACATAAAGAATGTTTCACGTAACAAACATGCCTCTGGAATGAATTAAATTTGTCACTCGAGGTGCCACTATATATGAAAATGAGAGCTAATTCATATTAACAACTTATTAGTTCCATACTTTATCAGAATGGCATTTCAATGGCTCTCAGATCAACCAGTATCATGGGAATATTTTGAGCTAAGTAAATCCACTTTTTCTTCCACAGGCTTTTGTGTTTTCATTTTCTGGTTAATTGGCCATAACATCTGATGGAATGTAGATATTCCAGTGCAGTTTGTTGCAATGCATTCTGCATTAAATGATCTTTCCAACAATATATAACATGATGGGATTATCATTCATACATAACCTGTTTTTTCACAATTTCAGCCACTCGTGTCAAGCTCAGCTTGTAGCCCCCCAAAGCTTGCAGCCTGGTGCAACTACACCCCCTGCATCCTCTCTAACTACGCCCCTGGCTCTGACATTTCCATGCTGTTCTCAGTTTTGGATGACGATGATCTTCTAGTTCAACCTGCTACAGTTCTAAAGCTTAATTGGATGACTTGTTTTAAAAAGGAAGGCATTCCTGAATGCTTCTGACTTCCCTTGCCCCCACCACCTGGCTGGCAGAGACCTCACTCGACTTATCAAACTATCATCAGTAGTGACAGCACTCTGCAAACAGCAGAAATGTCAACACAACTGTCTCGACCAACAGGAATTTATCCTGAATCTGTTCCTTTCTTCAAGAAAAGGGTCTGCATTTAGTGGGAGGAGGAGGAACATATAACATCTTTGCAGTTTGCTTGGAAAGCAAAAAACTCTGGAAGAGGAAAATGAGATCTACTTGTATAGATCTACTTGTCTACTGGAGATCTACTTGTATAGATCTACTTGTCTACTGGAGATCTAATTGTCTACTGGAGATCTACTTGTATAGATCTACTTGTCTACTGGAGATCTACTTGTATAGATCTACTTGTCTACTGGAGATCTACTTGTCTACTGGAGATTTACTAGTATAAATCTACTTGTCTACTTGAGATCTATTTGTATAGATCTACTTGAGATCTATATGTCTATTTTCTTAGCATATTTTGCAATCAGATCCTGCGCAAGAGTCGTGCAGAGGAACTTGGACCTTTTTGAGAAGCTTTAGATTGCTTGTGGTGCAATCAGAAATGCTTTGTCCTTTGCCATGTAGACCGTCACCCACCTACCCACACACCCCACACACCCCACACACCCACCCACACACAAACACACACACAGGCAAAAGGTTTTTGCTCTCCTTTAGGAAAAAGAACTCTGTACGTGTTTAGAGACACTCGTTCCAAAGTACCAGAATTTCTGAAAATGAAACCATCTCACGTTAGTGGTCAGCCTACCATGAGATCTATAACACGCCACAACATCAAAACATACCCATATTTACTTGAATCAAATGCACTGTCAAATCTAATGTGCACCCCTTATTTTAAAAATCTTGACATTAAAAAAATATTTTCTGGTGATTATAATGCACTGCAGTATACAGCAATGAGTTATATGGTAATAACAATATGACTTAGGGTTTATCTTATGATTTTGATGTAACTGTACTACTTTATACAACAATGGGTTTATCCCCCAAAACCAGAGTAACTATAATGTAAAGAGACTTTACGTGCACCCATAGTTACTACACCAACTAGTGAGAACCAATGGGAAATTCATATTGGAATCCAGAGTAAGCTGTTCTTACACCAGAGCAAGGACTCCCCGTAGTTACTCTGGATTTTGCCCATTGTTACATTTTTATTGCAATACTGTAAAATATTAAAATACTGACCTATACCTACACTAAAATATTGTCTTTACTCGAATCTAATGCACAATCGAATCTAATGCCCACCCCAATTTTGGAGACTAGCTTTACAATCCAGAGTAACAACGGGAGCACGTAAGAGTCTTTATGTGTACCCGTAGTTACTGCACCACCTAGTAAAAACCTATGGGAAATTCATATTGCAATCCAGAGCAAATTGTTCTTACACCGGAGCAAGGACTCCCTATAGTTACTCTGGATTGTACCCTTTATTTGGCTGAAAAAGGCGTGCATTAGATTCAAGTAAATACAGTATTTCCATTATTAAAACTTTCACCCCCAAATCCAGAGTAACTACGGGAGCATGTAAGGGAGCATTATGTGTACCTGTAGTTACTGTACCACCCAGTGAAAACCTATGGGAATATTGGTAGCCAGAGTAAATTGTTCTTACACCAGAGCAAGGACGCCCCATAGTTACTCTGGATTTTGTCCTCAGTTAAAGGCAGAGGACAAACCGAGAGGGGATGATATGTTTGGTAAAAGAGAGCCTGTCCAGAGCTTTTCCTCCCTTCCCTTATATACAGATATCTTTTTTCTTTTTTGGCAAAAGGATGGGTGAGGGGAGGGTCAGCAGTTCCTCCCCAAGTGCAGAAGAGACACAACATATTTCTAAAATGTAAACTTGGCCCTCTGCCAACCCTTTGCATTTTAAGTGATTAACAAATGTTTCCCTTCAAGTGGACACCTCTTGGTCTAAATATATTTGACAAGAATGCAAAGAGTCAACTGGAGGGGACAAAGGGCAGACCACAAGCATTTTCGGCAGAGGCCTCTGGCGGGGCTGCCAGACCTGCGCCACTGCCTGCTCTTGCCTGGTGCCAGCTGAGTTCACGCTGCCCGCCTATGGGCAGGCTGCCAGCTGCAAGCAGCCTCCCTGCTGTTTAACGACAATGGATTTACTGCTTCCCTGCATATTGGTGTTATTTTGTGTAAACAAGGTTAACACTCCTCTTAAATTAAATACACCACCTGGTGACTCAATGGGTGACCTTGGCAATTGGGTTTCACCTGGGCGCCAAAAAGGCAAAACACGGCCTGCCCATGACTACAGCATTCCTGCCTGCTTTTTACCATATCTGATATTTAATTTCTTAAGACATGGGAGCCAAGACTCAGCATGTGTGGATGGTGAATGGAAAAGTGTCCCTTTAGGAGTCCAACCAGTAAAGTCCCATTAAAAAGAACATCAGAAGAGTCCTGCTCTTCTGCCAAAGCCCATTTAGTCCATGCCATGCCAAGGCCCATTTAGTCCAACTTCCATGACCAACCAGATATCCCCAGGAACACACGACACAACAAGAGAATTTCATCCTGTTGCCACTCTCTTTTACCTGACCTTCTGAAGAAGCCAACTTCTAAACCCAGAAGGTTGCACATATCCATCACAGCTTGTAACATGTGATAGATTTTCTTCTGGAATTCTGTCCAGTCCCCTTTAAAGGCATCTAGGTGAGATGCCACCACCACATCCCATGGCAAGGAGTTCCACAGATTAATTATACTATGTCCAGTGATCAGTATTGTGGACAAAAAAGAAAGGTATGGAGGTTGTGCTCCTCCTGGTGCAGTCCACCAAGTTCTTCCTCTTGAATCTGTCTAGGTACACCCCTCTTTATCCCATCCTTCCAGTGCCCTTGCCCTGAGCCCCCAAGTTTATTCTAGTGGTTTCATCTTCTTGCCCATCTTCTTGTTTTGCATCAGGAATTGACCCATCCAAGGGTTTCAATTTGATTTTTTCACCTCCAACACCCTGAGAAGTTTGCAAGAACGTGACTCTGAGGGTCTTGTGTCATTAGGAGTTGCTATTGAAGATGAACTTCACCAACTGAGAGGGGTGGGGGAAAGGGGCACTAGCTGAAGGCCCAGGCAAATCAGAGGTCCCACTCATCCCTGGAACCCTCAAAACTGATGGTCACGGTGGGGCAGATAGGATCCCAACAAGGACCTAGCTCAAGTCTGTACCCCAATGAAGCCAGCAGTTTGGCACTGGAACTAAATTGGCACTATTGGCACCACACTGGCATCCTTGCCAAGTAAAGTCAACATGGTATATTCCTCTGTTCTTTGCAACCCTCAGTGGTGTGCCTGGAGTGTCAACATGTGCCCAAGTTATGACAAAAGCTAGCACTGGTAACCCTTTAAAGGACTCGTGTCTGGTCAGGATCTTGCACTTCCAACTGCAAGAAGGTGGAGAGTCAAGATCCTTTTTCCATTCTTCTGAACTGGAGCTAGGACTGGTACTTCAACCTGAAGAACATCTGAATAAAAGTCCACAGCAGCAAACCTGTTGAGTTTCCTCAGCCACTCTCATATTTCAAATCGTTCACCTTTTGCCCCCCCCCTCGCCTCCCGTGGCTCTCTCCGTGCATTTGCTCTGCACATGGTGGTGCCAGTACATGCCAGCACAAAGCAGATTAAAAAAAAAAGTTAATTTGATCAGTCTCTCACCATCTCTGCTTCTCTCTTCATCTGCTATTGTCTCCTGTGGTGTTGTTGCCGCAAGGTCTGGATGGGTGCCAACTCCGAGCGAGGAGCCAATGAAAATAGCGAGAAACATCGTACGGATCGCCAAGATTAAAATACCTGCCTTTGGAATTACCCACAAGTCATTCAGAAAATACCCATTCCGCGAGGGCACCCAACACACCTTGGGGAGAGGGAGGGGCAGGTACAGGAACAAAACATTGATTTCATGAAAACGGTGAATTGGTTTGCAATCCCAAATGTGTCAAATTTGCACTAAGAAAACCCTGCCAGGCTGTCACCAAGAGTGCTGGCAACCTTCATCCTTCATTTTTTTCATCCTCCATCCTTTTTTTTGGTGCCAAGCCCCAATGGCCAGGTGCTCCTTGGAAAATAGTATCTTTCTATTTCAATGGGATCAAAAGGATGCCAGTTTCTCCTGATTTGTCCCCAATTCTGACTTGACAGTTGCCATCTGTAGATGTGGACACACCATCAACAGGGCCAAGTACTGAACTTGGGGGGAGGAGCAGGACTGTGTCTTCTGCCCATGTGCCAAGATGCTGTCCCCTCTCCGGCCACATCTGCGGCTTCCAGATACAGCACTCCTGCGGACAGAGATGCACCATACTGCCTTGAGGCCTGAGGTAGGACAGGGGTGGGCTCCAGCAGGTTCACACCTACTCTATAGAACCAGTTGTTAAAGAGATATAGAACATATAAAGTTTAAAAATAGCCATTTAAAAGTGGCTAACAGATGGGCAGAGAACCGGTTGTTAATTTCTTTGAATCCCATCACTGGGTAGTTACATCACGATGTGACATAATGATGTCCCTTCCGGGTGCTCATTACAGTGGTTTGGTGCACCTTTTCCATCTCAATCAATCAATCAATCAGTCAGTCACTCACTCACTCAGTCAGTCAATCAATCATTCAATCAAGTTTATTTATATATTGCTTTTCAAAAAAAAGTTCACAAAGCAGTTTACAGAAAAAAAAAATGAGCATACACAGAAGAAGGAACCAGGCTCGTGAAGCTGCCAGCACTTTCTCCATAATTAGGAGAATTATATAAATATAGACTAAATAAAATATAGATTAAATAAAATAAACTCCCTACTTGGTTCTGCTTCTTCATTGATTGATTTCATAAGCAGCTGAGAAGCAAAACTGGGTGAGGGTAACAGTTAGGTGTGGGGGGGGGGGGAGACAGATCCTCCCACCCTTCCTGCCCTGGCATACCCGAAACATCAAGGCAATCTGGGCATATTGGACTGGCATATTGGATGGGGGTGGGAATCACAGTTCCCACATCAATGTGGGGAGGACCACCACATGTATGTGCATAACTTCCCAGAAAGTGGCATGAAAGTGCTTTACAGTGCAAGGGACTTGTTCTGGCCCAGAATGGGGTTTGGATTGCACTGTTATTTATATTGAAATCCCACTGACAGCACAATCCTAACCCCTTGTCTGGCTGGCACAAGTTCCTGCACAAGCCCTGTGCTGGCCTGGGGGTATCAGTAAAATAATGTAACGCACTTCTGCACCACTGCTGGGTGGGGGGTTAGGCTAGTGCACATACATACATCTGCCGCTAGACAGAGAGATAGATGAGTTGTGCTGGCCTACATTTGTTAGGAATGTGTCCTGAAATGAGTAAATTCCTCCCAGTTAACATAATTCCCATTGCTTTCAATGGGCCTTCCTTACAATTGACTCTGGCTGGACTTTTCCGAAGTCTTTAACAGCCAAATCCAGAGTAACTACGTGAGCACGTAAGAGTCATTATGTGCACCCGTAGTTACTGCCCCACCTAGTGAAAAGCTATGGGAAATTCATATTGCAATCCAGAGTAAAATCACCGGAGCAAGGACTCCCCATGGTTACTCTGGATTTCGCCCTAAGTCTTCCTAAGGGATCTTCCCAAGGATGTTTTTAAAAAACAAACAAATAAAAAATTTGCACATAGTTTCCACAGGTATTTGAGTATCTGGATTATTCTGCAGTCGATTGATTCGGACACCAGAAATACGAGGTGTGTTTTTGTTCTTTTCCCCGACTGATAATAATAGTTTAAGAACTTCGAAAGGAGATGAAATAATTCACTCTTTTCCTTAATTGTCTCTGTGTTTTATTTTATTTGCCGCCTTTCAAATCCGACACGCAGGATCTTTTGTTGCCCTCGGTTCAGAGATCCCTTTTGTGGCAATGGCGGAGCCTTGTAATTGGCGGAGTATCGCTATCCAGGCTGAGAGGGTGACCTTTCACACCCTATCCCTGAAGAGCCCCATAGAAAGTGAAGGGGCGTCTTTGGGTTAAAGGCTCCTTCCGAACATATCAAGAGCTTGTTTCACACACAGAGTTGCAAGGGAGGTTGGAGCCTGGTGAGAAGTTAGCCCTACTTTTCCCTGCCGCTCTTGAAACGGAGGAAGAAAGAAAGGCCAGCCAGCCTCTTAGTTGAGATGCAAGCCTGGTTCTGCTCATTACTGCCTGCTAACAGGCCACTGTTCGGACTCGAAGAAAAGAAAGTGAAAAGAGATGAGGGGATGAGGGGCTTCCCTGCATCCAGAGCCAGAGAGCTCCTTTCTCCTCTCCTTTGCGCACATGCACGGTGTACAGAACAGCCCAATCTTCAGTGCTGGGAAAGAAGTGAGTGGCTCTGAACTAACAATTGGAGGGGGAGTGCTTTCAACCCCTCAATTCTCACCCCAGGCATCACCGTCGAGGGCAGGGTTGTCACACTGGGGGTCGGGACCTACCAGGTGGGTCACAAACCAATTTTAAGTAGTCCCCATTCATTTTAATATATTAGCCATGATGCTAATATTCTGCAAGTGCCCGGTTGGTGTAAAAGTTCTTTAGCTGGACTGAGACCTGGAAGATTCAGAGTGACCAGTTTTTTTTCAGGATATATCCTCTTTTTTAGCCTTGTGTCCTCAAAAAATATTTATTATACTCCTTTTCATTGTGAGCCTTTTGTAATTAATAAATTATAAATTACATGTAATAGTTTTAAATTTAAAAGTAAGTAATATAGGTGCAATCCTAACCTAGGCCAGATCAACTTATCACTCTTCCCAAACCCATGGAGATGTAGGGAGGGCAAGCACATGTCTGCCCATACACCTGGAGTGGTGTAGAAGTGTCTTATGGCACTTATGTGACACTCCCATGTCAGCACAGGACTTGTGCCCCAGACTTGTGCTGGCCTAACTGGGATATAGGCTTGTGTAACCAGTCCCATAAGTCAGTTTTAAGTTAAGCAGATCTACTTTTTATTCCATAGGTCACTTGTCTTTCTTTGCTTTTTGGCTGTAACTTTTGATAGAATAGAAATAGTTTGATGTGGTATGTTTAATTGCATTCTGCATTAAATTCCACATCGACTGGCATATAACATGAAAAGTATTATTAAAAAATACCAAAATTTTCACAGTTTTAGCCATAGGCTCAGATTGTTCCCCCCCCCCGAAAAATTGTTGCCCTGTGTCCAGTTCCCCCACACCCCTTTAGCTACACCACTACTAAGATGAATTTGTGATGTCCTTTATAAGCTGGAGCACTGCAGATATGCCACAGCTTTTAAAGGGTAGCACAAGTATATCTCAGTACATGAAATACACCAACCCACCAGGCTGGCGATGAGCATTTTTGGATGTTCATGAGCAACCATCATCTGAGGACCTGAAGCACAAATCTAACAAAAGGATTTGTCTCAACCCCCCTCTCCACACTACTGAGCTTCTCATCACATAGGAAAATGCATAATTTGGAGTGGCGTTTATAGCCACTAGGCTCGCGCAACCTGTGGCAACAGATGACATTGCATGCTAAACAAGGCCATGAGAGGTCTTTCAGCCTGTTCTGTGTTCCTGACAATGGCTTTTGCTGCCAGTTGGGACACAGGCCAAGCTCATCACTGAATCCCGATCATAGGTGCTGGCTTGGAAATGAAATTCAGAACCTGGCCAAAATGGCACAAGATGCTTTATGGAGACAGGTTTGTGACCATCACTCAATATTTGACAGAATAAAATGTCATTAATCTTAGGAGTGATACAGTCACCCCCATTTATTAGACAGACTAGGAATCATCCAATAGTTAGCAACAGTTTCAACAAAACTATTTTAAAGTGGAACCCAGCTTGCAAATACAAAATTGCCACCAAAAAAGATATAAATATCGCATGCAAAAAGCCTCAATAACACATATTTATTGACACATAACAAACTACACATCAAATTAGAGTAAAATGAACAAAGGCATCTGTGGGCAATAAATAGTTTATGTATTTGAATGATGGTTATTGATTGAAGAAAGTCATAAGTATATGCCCAAAACACTTTGATCACCATGTCACATGAGAATCAACATCAGGGAAGACAATTTTAGCCTTTAGACCAGCAGAGAGTGGTTGAAAGAGTGGAACATAGGTTGAATGAATGACTTTTGGGTATTACTGAAAGATAAAGAGTGGAACCATCAGAAAATGAAACATCAGAAAGCGGGGGAAATGACTTACGTCCTCATTCTGGCTTAGGCTGTAATTCGATATTCCAGTGTTTCTCAGATGATGGGTAAGGCCAAAAATGCGGGCTATGTACCACCTAGCTCAGACAGCACTGAAAATGCAGTGTTACTGGGCAGGCTGGGCTCCAGGTGAGAGAGAAGTATGGTTATTTGCCCTGAAAAAGTGCAGAGATGGGACACTGGAAAGAAGGGGAGGACTGCATATTTGGAGAAGGATCATGTGGACACCATGGACAGGAGACATGGACAACCTCAAAATGCCAGATGCTGGGGGGAGGCACCTGGATGCAGGTGCTGTACATACTCCTTGAGGCATCTGATGGGCCACTGTGTGATCCAGGAAGCTTAACTAGATTGGCCTTTGGACTGATCCAGTGGAGACTATTCTTATGTTCTTATGTTCATGTCTATGTTCTGCTTTGTCTTCCCAGCTGGAATATTTGAATTCTGAGCTATGTAAACTGACAGCACTAGCATGCTGTGTAGTGGGACCTTTGACTGATTGTGGCTTAGCTAAATTGGTGATGCCTCATCTGACGATAACATCAGGCTATCCAGGCTAATATTCCAGGTTAATAACATTACTTCCAGTGGGTCCTGACAGATTGTCATTCAAAAAAGTGGGACCTAGTGCTACATTTGAGGACCAGTGCGCTACACACTTTACTTTGAAGCAGCTCCTCTGAACATAACAGCACATATTATTGAATAGACATGCACAGAATTGTGCTGTGAGGCTACAATACTGTCCATCCTTCCTTGGAAAGACGTTACATCAAATTCTGGGGGACATATTTCTGAGTGGGCATGCATATGGTTGCACGGTACTGGCACACATGCTTGAAAATGCATGTGTACCTATATGTGTGAACTATTCCCATGTTTAAAACACAGATGAAATAGTATAGGATAATGCTTGACTACAGAGGTTGGTCCTATACAGAAGGTGCAAACAAAGTAGATCTAAGATTGAACGATCTCCGCAATGGACCTGAAGTTTGCAGTTTTTGGACTTTTTCACAGGGTCTCGAGGAATAGGAGACCAAAAATTAAGTCAGATTTTCCTTCTGCCACAATCAGTGACAGCTTTTTCACTCACTCACTCACTCACTCACTCACTCACTCACTCACTCACTCACACCTGACCAAAACTGCTGGCCCTAGAAGTGTAAAATTTGGGGAGGGTGTTCCTTCCATGATGTAGGCCATTAAGAACTGATTTTTAAAAATTCATACCCTAAGGGGATGAAAAGCAATGCAACATGTTTTTGTTCCTATACCTAACATTGGAGAATCACTGACTTCACAACACCCGGCCAAAACCCCTGAACCTAGAAGCATGAAATTTGGGGAACCTATTCCTTCTGTGATGTAAAGACCCTCTAAGAACTCATTTGGTGCATGGTGCCTGATGGTGCCTGCTGGTGTCCCATGTTGCCCTGGGGTACTTGGTGACCAGTGTTGCCCAGTGTTACCTGGTGTGTGCTTTGTAGAAACCTGTGTGTACTAGTTCGGCGAGTTGTATGCATGCACACATGCGCACAGCTTAGAGGGAACTCTGTTGCCCAGTGGTACCAATGTCGTTTGATGCTGACCACTGCCTCTACCGGTTACCCACTACCTGCTGTTGCCTGGTCATGTCCAGTGCCTGGTGGTGCCTAGTAGGGATGGTAGGGATGCCTATTGACTGGTAGGGATACCTGGTGCCTGGTGGTGTCCACTGCCTGGTGGTGTGTGGTGACCTGTGATGCCTGGTGGTGCCTGGTAGGTGCCCACTGCCTGGCGGTGCCCGCTGGCCCCTGCAGGTGCCCGCTAATGCCCCATGCCAATGCCCCATGCCAATGCCCACTTGTGTCTGCCACTGCCCGTTTCCTACCAGTGCCCACTGGTGCTCAGCCATGTCTGGTGCCCACAAATATTCTTAACATTTTACTCCCACAACAGGTCTGTTTCAGGTTAAACATCTTGGCAATTTACACATCTATCTGAACAACGAATAGTTTAATGTTAATTGTTAGTGAATTGACATAGGTCAACTAATAGTGCATTCATGTGCATAATGAACACACGTGCATTCATGTGCATAAACACACATACATATATGGTGCAATCCACGTGGGCTGATACAAATCACTTGTACTTGTCCAGGCCAGGGTGTCACAAATGTGCCATAAAGCTCACTTGCAACACATGGAGAGGAGGGGAAACTGTTGCAGGGAATTACTCCTTTGCCAACCCCATAGTCCAGCAGTTCTGCTGGTCAAGTGCAGTCAACGCAGGATACTATGTCATAGTATCAGTTTAAAGGAAGTGGTGGAGGAATGATACATGGAGACATGGAGAGAGGTGATGGTGTCAGCTAAAACTTCATACCATCTGTGAAGGAAACTGCATTCCATTGCCAGGAAAAAAACCGCAATTATCTGTTGTATTTGTTGTTTTGTTGCCTGATTCAAAAGACATTTTCTCCCCTTCAAGAAACAGATATCAATACTTTTAAGGCTGAGGAATTGCGAGTCAGAAAAAAAGGAAGAGCAGCCTCTTTGCTTGCCGAGTCACCACATTTGTGACTGAGTGGGGGCAATTTAGGGTGACATTTCTTTTGATTGTTGCTGAATTGACAATTGTGGCTATGAACAGCAAAAATCAGACATTTTTTCTCCCCCTCTGGGAGTATCAATTCTGATACACACCAACTGCACACCAAAAGTATCAGGTACACAAGAAGCCCCTTGTATTTAAGCCCCCCAAAACGGCCCAGGGTGACCGGATGACCAGAAAAACCTGGATTTGTCTGGATTTTTAGCCTCCTGTCCCGGTGTCCTACATTTTGGCATCATTGTCCTACATTTTGGCTTCATTTTGAAACTTTGTAATAGTGCACAGTACCCCATCATGCCATATGCCACTGGATTCATATTGAAGAGCAGAATCAGTTTTGAGATATCTACTTCCTATCAAAATTTATGGTCAAAATACCGAAAAGAGAAACAAAAAAAAAATACATTTTTTGGCAATATTTTTGAGCGGGTAGGAATTTTGGACTGGGATTAGGAATTTTGGCCTTGGGGTTCAGGAATTTTGGGTTTGGCATCTGGTCACCCTGCCCAAAACCATGTATCATTCCTTCAATGCTCGTGTTCCTACAGGTGCCCATCATTGGAGCACGGTCCTTTCAGGTGTCAGAGATTTGATGCAAAAAGTGGTTCTGTGTTTTATGGCATGGGAAATGAATGCAGATCAAACAACACAGAGACTGAACTATAGCTAACCCCCAAATCCAGAGTAACTACAGGAGCACATAAGAGACTTTACGTGCACCCGTAGTTACTGCACCACCTTGTGAAAACCTATGGGAAATTCATATTCGAATCCAGAGTAACTTGTTCTTACTCCAGAGCAAGGACTCCCCATAGTTACTCTGGATTTTACCCTTAGTCATCTGAAATGAACTTTTCATTGAAAAGTGGTATATAAATACTTTTAGTTGGTTGACTGAAAAGGATATGTGGACAGAGAAGACCCATTTAAAAGTGTCCTATCCAGACTTCTATGCAACATGTAAAGGGGGAAGCCAAGATCATGCACACCACTTCCACGTCTGTCCCAATATCCACATGTTCAGCAGAACATAGACAAGAGGTTTCTCTTTAAAACAAGCCCTGTGAGTAGGTGCTCCACGCCATTGGGTTGTCTGGCCTTGAGAAGCCTCCACAAGTACAAGTGTTTTGCCAATATTTCTTTTAACTGGCTGAGAATTGCTTGATCTGGCTTGATCTATTGAGTGCATAGATCAATTGGGATGCCTCCAGCTTTGGGGGAAGAAACTGTGGTTCTGTATGGTCAGGATGATCATATGCCATAACAGAAAAAGAGGACACCCCAAAAATAAGTAGAACATAACAAAAACCTAAAAACACTAATATAGATTGCTTTCATGCAGTTAATTTAAATGCTATGTTACTATTAAACTTAAAGCTATTAAATATAATTAATTATGAAAAAGTTGATTACAGGAAAGCTATAGACTGCCTGATTACAAGGAAATGGAGGACAATGAAGATTTTTTTCCCCAGGATGCAAGGCAAAAAAGAGGACAAACCCTACAATCCAGAGTAATGTAAGAGGCACTTACTCTGGATTGCTCTATGCATTTCCAATAGGTTTCCCATAGGTGGCAACGTAATAAGTCGGTGCAAATGATCCCATAATTACTCTGGATTGTAGCCATATCCTAGAAAAAGAGGACGTATGTTCACTCTGTGTAAAGTTTGAGACCAGGAATCATGACAGATTTCTGAGCCACCTCAACATAGAGCTCTGATGATGCCTTATGTGAAGGCACATACATTTTTGCACTGTAGAGAGCCCCCCCCCCCAAAAAAAAAAAAAATTCTGAAGTCTAATCAATGGCACATTAAGAAAAGGTACTTGAGGTTATGATGCTTAACCTAGCCTTATGGTAAAATATGATAGCCTCTTTGATAATACCTAGAATAAAATAAACTTGGAATAACCCAAGAATATAAATGCTACATAAGCCTTTATATAAGCAATCAAAATGTTATTGTTATTGCTACTAAAGTAGTAGTAGTAGTAATAGGAGTAGTAGTAGGAGGAGGAGGAGGAGAAGGAGGAGGAGTTCAGACCAAAGGTCCACTGAGCTTAGCATTTCATTTCCAGAATGGCCAAAGAGATGCTATTTTTACGTGCAAACAGTAATGCTTTCATAGCAAGTTCTTGGTTTAGGGCTTATAAGATATAAAAAAGAAACTAAGTAGGCTTGTAGCATGCTAATCATAATAGTTAAACCAAAGATTAGGGAATTAATGTAATGGAATTATACTAATGATGATTCCCAACTTGGGCAATGAAGGCTTACATTGTGGCTTGCGGTGAGCTTGTAGAGGTTTTCCAGAAACCCCAAATGTGGTTAACTTTTTTCCCTTTTAAACTTTAACTGTAAAGCTCCAGCTTTCATACGCTAAGCGTAGGATTTCCTTTTGTGGTCTTCTGAGATAGGAAACTGGATAATAAATGCCTGCAAAAGAGGTTTCCTTGGGTTGGTTAGAAGGGCAATATGAGACTTTTGGCTGGAAGCTGGCTTGGGAATGTTTGTTCATACCTTACAGTGAGTTTATCCTGGGATTCCAGAATATCTCCCTACAAGTGGACATTACGAAATCCTGTGCAAGCATTCATTTCATGCAGAACTGCCTAAGCACATGTGGAAGGCTTTTTTTGAATAAGGCCCTATGCTTGTACATCTTGAAAAAAGAGGGTGCAGGTTACACGCTGGTGTTTCTGTACTTGGGTATATATGCTCAGCCCTCCCCTTCATCTTCTTCATCAATGCCTTCCTCATCAATCTTCATCTTCTGTTTTTAAAGTGGCATTAATGTCTCATGAGGACACGGCTAGCTTTAATCACAGTTCAGCTAGCCTCAGTCATAGTTTGACTGAGCCACACTAGACAAGATGTGATATTGTTAGCCGCCTTGGGTTTTGTTATCCAAGGAAGAAAGGTGGATAAAAACTGAATCAATAAAATAAAAGTTAAGTGGCTGGGCTGTGCTACTGAGGAAGGTTTTTAATCTTCATCCTCACAGCAGGTCCCACATTTAACACAGCTTCTATAAACTCCAACTAGCCCCAGAGGAGAATTGGGCGGTTAATTGCAATCCTCCTTAGGGAAAAGAATAATTTGGAAGTAGCGCATGACTGTTTGAACAAAAATACAGTAAGTCCTCGACTTACGACCTTTCAAGATGCAAACTTTCATACATACGAACATTGCTGCATTATGGACGAGGTTCCAGAATGGAAACATAAATGCAAAACATAAATCCAAATCCACATTTAAGATGAAGATTCATTTGTGCAACATTAAAATGCAATCCTAACCATGTTTAACTTCTATTACTTAAGTTCTCTTATTTAAGTTCTATTACTCGAAATTAAGTTCTATTGTGTTCAGTAGCAGTTACTCCCAGAAAAGTGTGTTTAGGATTGCAGCCCAGATCAATGCTCACCAAATAGGGGTGAAAAACCAAGGTGATTTTGTCCCCAACCCACTTTCCTCCAGATCTCTTTTTAACTTGATCATGAGTTAAAAGATTCCAAAAGCTTAAAACTTCTCTTGCAGGTGACCTTTCAGGCATGTAGCAGCAAAGAAGTTAATACACTTTGCACATGTTAGAGAGCAACAGGTGGTCACTAAAGCCCTACCCGATCTGACTGCATTCCTCACTTTTCAAACTGGTGGCCCTGGTATTCCAGGATTTATGCTACCTTCCCCCTCCGGCTCTGACTGACAAGCTAATCAGTGTGCTGGAGAGCCCTAAGCTATTGATTCCAGTGTAACAGAACACCTCCCAGTCAATGGAACGGCAATGAAATGCTTCAGCAGCAAAGAAAGGGAGGCAGGAGACTGTTGAGCAACTTGGAAGAAATTTGCTTGTTCAGTTGCGCGGCATTTATGAAAAAGCTCTTGGGGCACAAGCTTGAGCGGCCAGGTTATTAAAGGGGAAAGAGCCGCAAAATAGGACGCTGCGGGGGGAATGGAGAAGCAGAGTGAAATCTTGGGACGCCATCCAATTCTTCTTTTGCTAAAATTCATGATGGATCACACAGATCCAGCCCCATCCTGCTGCTCAGAATTCAGTAGAATAGCTAGAAAGGGGGAAAGAGTAAGTACTGCAGGGGACGCAATGCACGGGGTAAGTGTCCATCTCACTTGGAGACATTCTATGTAGTGATGGCAGTGGGTGTGGCACAGAGGGCTGTGGGTGGCACAAGTGGTTAAGCCGCTGTGCCTATTAACCAGCAGGCCAGGGTTCGAGATCCGGGTCCTCACAAGACAAGGTGAACTCCTGTCTTTAGCCCAGCTCTGCGACGCAGCTGGAACCAATCATATCGGCTCTGCTATTTCAGTAGCGTGAAGAGGGGGGATTTGCTGCTTGCGTAACAGCCTATCCTCCAAATTAATCTACCCCAGGTCTTCATGCTTCACATGCAGTGTCAAGCACAACACCAAAGTCTTTCAAGACTGATGGATGCCAAGTTGCCAAGCATGTAGTGACAGCAGTGCGCAGGTGCTCGCTGAATTTCTGTGAATTTCCATTGCTGCCCAACATGACTTTGGATGAGAGTAGCTTACAGAGCACATTGCAGAACCTGCAGTACATATTGTTCCCCCGCAGCCAAGCTACATTACTTTATAATATTTTACATTATAAAATACAGTTGTGTCTATGGATTCTATGCATTTGGTATATTTGTAGAACGTATATTTAAATGTGTCCTATGAAGTGTTCTCTTATACCAACTAATTGGTTAGGACAGCATTTCTTAAAGTGGGGCTCGGGACCCCTTTGGGGGTTGCCTAGAGCTTTCCTGGGGGTCACCTAAAGACCCCTGGTGCAGGGGGCCAGGTCAGGCTTGCCAGACCTCCGGCTGTAGCTGTGTGCACACTGGGGCTGACTGACAGCATCAGGGCCCAATCCTATGCATGCCTACTCTGAAATAAATCCCATTATAGTCAGGCTGGCCTTTACTCCCATGTAAATGTGGATAGGATTGCAGCCTCAGGGCCCAATCCTAGGCATGCTTACTCTGAAATAAATCCCACTGTGTTGAATGTGTGCATAGAACACACATTTCATTTGTAAGAATGAAAATACATCCTGCATATCGGATATTTGCATTACAATTCATGACAGTAGCAAAATTATAGTTATAAAGTAGCAACAAAAATAATTTTATGGTTGGGGGGTCCCCACAACATGAGGAACTTATAAAGGGGTCACAGCATTAGGAAGATTGAGAACCACTGGGTTAGGAAGTACAGTTGAAAAAGATACTTGAAAAAAATGTAAATATACTTGAACAATACTTGCAAAAAATTAAATATTCATTTTTTCATTGTTTGCAGTGTTTTTCCTTCTTTTTAAGGAGAAGAAAGGAAGTGGAACAAAAATTACAAGAAATTTAAAAAAATGATCTCACAGAATGGAATCAGGTAATCTGTCCATTCCTATTAAGTCCTGGTGAGCAAGTCTCCAAAGAGGAGGTAGAGGAGGCACCATGTCTCAAATTGCATTGATCTCCTCCGTATAGTCATAATTTATTTTCTGTTGTAGATGATTGTCTGATAGAAACAAACAAGTGATTCAGCAGTTTATTATTTGAAACCTGTTCTGCTCCCCCCTATGGTGAACAAATCATTAGCTGTAATTAAAATCATTTCCCCCTATTTGGAAATCTCTCTTGTATGACTGCCCTTCGGCTGCAATCCGAAAGACACTTTCCTCAAAGTAAGACCCACTGAATGCAATGGGGCTTACTATTCAGGTTAGGATCATGCTTTAAGATGGAAAATAAAATGATGCCTTCAACACTTTCTGATGAGCCAGCACTGGGTAGCAGAGTACAAATATTGGGGTTCAAATCCTCATATTACTGATCCCAAGGATTTTCAAAAGCAATTTTCAGGGGGTTGTGGAAAGTTCAGCTGCGCTCTGAAAGGTCAGAGCTTTATTCTTATTATTATAATATTCCTATTATTTATTCTTGCCCCCAAATCCAGAGTAACTACAGGTGCACATAAGAGACTTTACGTTCACCCGTAGTTTTTGCACCACCTAGTGAAAACCGATGGGAAATTCATATTGGAATCCAGAGTAAGTTGTTCTTACACCGGATCAAGGACTTCCCGTAGTTACTCTGGATTTTGCCCTTATTCTTATAATGTTCTTAATATTTAAGAACATGAGTGGCTTATGACCACTTCTGAGGTTCACGACAGGTTCTTGTACCTAAATTTTTTTTACTTTACTTTGAGTAAAAAATAGGTTGGGAACTGCTGATCTAATTGTTTGGCCTTCTTCTACTCTGCCTTTTATCCTGCCTCATTTTGATTTGTGTTTGAAAGTACAATTTAAAGAAGAAAAAGTAGTCTTCCTCTGATTACGCATCTGAGAAAATGTTAGACACACAGGCAATTAGCCACATGGAAATATTGGTTAATTTTTCAATGACACAAAAGTGGCTGACTTGGCACATAAAGTGCAACTGACAAACTTGGCCTTCTTGGGAAAGTTGAGCAAACAGTTCATCAATTATAACTTATTTAGGTTTCACAAATTTGTCTAGAAAATAAGAAAATGTTTTCCCCCATCTGTCTCTGTCTGTACGTCACCATTTTAGTTTTATTCATTCCGTGCTTGCAGTTTTGCTCCTTTCTATAATTTGGAAGCGCTTAGTATTCTTTATACAGTACGTCCCTGCTTCAGGCATTCACTGCATGTGTGGAAGGGGAGAAACCATCCCCATAAACCTTCACAGGGATAGCTTCTGTGTATATACATGTTGGAATTACACTGTGTATATATTGGTGGGATTTTCATGATTGGATACCTTGCACTATTACAGATCCACAGCTTTGGGATTGGATACCTTGCATGGATATCTTTCATGATTGGATACCTTGCACTTTCACAGATCCACAGACGTGGAAAGCCCACACTCCTCTAAATGTATGCATGTATGGTCTCTCTGTAGATAGGTGGACGTTTGTATGTACGTGGATTCTCATGTATGTAAGTAGAACCTTCACATGATTGGATATGTTACACAATCAGAGATGTAGAAAGCCTACACGCCCCTAGATGTATGGCTCGTTGGACCTATATAGGTGGACCTTTCTATATAGATGTATATATGTATATAGGTGTATATCTATATACAATTTGTTTAGAGGTGGACTTTTGTATATAGGTGGACTCTCATGTATATTGATAGGCTTTTCACATGATTGGATACATTGCACAGTCAGAGATGTGGAGAGCCCACACCGCTCTAGATGGATGCATGTATGGACTCCCTCCCTCAAATATAAGGAGTGAAGCTGGTAGAGTTAGTGACTAGAATCTCAAAAAACTGGGGGACCCCTTTCCCCTGTGCAATGGCCCTGACTGAAATCCCCCCCCCAAATATTGGGAGCTTCAATCATGCCACAGCCTGCTTGACCTGAAAGTGATATTACTATAGCAGTGATTATTCACTTCTACAGAAGGAAAGAGAAGTTAGATGCCAAAACAGGGACAAACTCCTTCCAGCCAGAAGCCGTGCAAAGGGGCTTACTGTGGGGCTTTAGATTAGCAACAAAGTCTGGGTCGGTGTGGCAGGCAGCAGCTGTTAATGCCAATCCCTTGCTGTTGACAGGCATTAATAAAAACCTAATCTGAGAAAATTATGAAAAACCATGTCACGATGCAGTCTGGTTTGTGTTTTGGCGTGTGGCAAGAATTGCTTGTGTTTTCAGGGGCAACCCCCTTATTTTTTTTCCAACCTGGAATGTATTTCTCATGTATTCCCTGAGACAACAATGTGGCTTTGGGGTGTAGTGAAGTGAATATTGCAGACATTGCAACATGCCGTGTAAGTGGCCCTTCGCAATCACCATCAGAGCCATTCTGAGCCCACGTTGTGACTCTTGAAATACAGTACTTACTGTGCTGCACCTTGTAGCAATACTACCACAGGGTCAGGACATTGGAGGAGCACAATGGTCGTTTGCGTGCCTACTAAGTTTTGGTCTAGAGATCTCCATAGGTTGCAAGTATGGCCATTCAACAACTTGCCACACCTCTCAGTTGCTGATCTACGAAGTGAAACCTTGGCTGAATGATACCTTCAATCATCTGTACATATTACGTTCCTACATTTCTGACCATCATCTCCTTCATTTTGCCACTTTTTACTTAACAATGTCACTTCCAGCCCTCTCCAGGCACAATAAATGCTATTTGGCACAGTGGCATAGCTAGAGGGGGGAAAGCAGAGGGGGGAAAGTCTTGGAGGGAGCTACACCACATCGCACAAAGGGCCCCTCCTCTTTGGAGCCACTCCAAGCAGAGGAAAGGCTCCCACCAAGACTGCTTGCTCTCCCCCTCTAGCTATGCCACCCATTTGGACCACTCTATAAAATAAGTTTGATACTCCTGATTTAAATCAGCCAGTCAGAATAGGCTGATGACTTACAAGGTCATCATGAGAAGATGAATATGAAGGTCATAATCCACAGGCTGTAGTCCCACCAGTGGCATAGCTAGAGGGGGTACAAAGGACTAATTTTTACAGGCAGCCTCACCTTTACTTGCTTGCCCCTCTCCCTCCACTTCCTCAGAGACATTCCAAGAGGAGGGTGCAAAATGTGCATCTCTCCCTCTCTCTCTGTGCACATGAGTATGCATAAAAGCACACGAAGGAGAGTTTTAAAAATGGTACCCTTTGGAAGAAAGGAGACAAAACACACACACACACGCACACACACACAACATGGCACTCGATGTAATAAAGTCAATTTAAAATTTGTTCTACCAATCTTTTGCATCTGTAATTTTCCCATTAAACGTAAATGCCCATGAGGCATGCCATTTGCATTACATTGCATTTGCAGTCTTTAAAACAAACTATAAATCCCCCCTCCTTGTTTCGTGTGATTGATGTTGTGTGTATAAATACCACCATAAACCTCAAAGGGGGCTAACAGTGACAGTAAATTAAAGTTTTCGAGTCTGCCAGTATTGCAGCACTTGAGCCCTTGATCTTAAGGAGCGTTGTTAACCCCCATCTCATTGCCCCGCTGAACTCCCCGTTTTCTCTCTTCTCCTCTCTCTTTATTTCAATATTCCTTTTTTCCTGGTTTCATCTTTAACCCAGGTTTCTTGGGGCATCTCCTTCACTTCCATGGAAGCCCCACCAGGCCAGGAATATGCTGTTAATTAACAATGGGCTCTACAGCTGCTCTCCAGATCAGGGTACGTGTCCCAAAACTTTTGCCATTTGGGGGGAGGTTAAGTTTCAATCTTACCTGGGGGCCTCCTCCACTTGGTAACAACAAGGTTAATTAAAAAGCTCTGGTCCCACTCAACACTTGGGTAGCAACATTCCTTCAACCCCATTCACCATCACATGAGACGCAGAGGTAGGAGGGTGGTGGGAGAAAAGTTAAGAATGAACATAGATATCATTATCGTTTCCGGAGCATCTCAGATCAGACAAGTCCCCTTAAGGCTACTATCCAGAGTAACTATGGGACCTTTTACACAGATGTAGTTACAGTGCCACCTATAGGAAACCTAAGGGAAATGCATAGAGCAATGCAGAGTGTCTCTTATGTCTTCCCGTAGTTACTCTGGATGGTAGGGTTGGTCCTTCTCAAAAGTGTAGCCCTGTGAGATCAGGTTACCTACTGTACACAAAAAGAATGGACCGACAACACAATCCTATCCCCCACCCAGAGGTGTACTTAAGCAAAATGATGCCCATAATAAGGACTGAAATTTTGCCCCTGTCAAAATACCTGAAACCCACCTTTAGGCTAATGTTACAAGTCAATAATATCAAACTGGGCATATGCGCTCATGGCACGAGACACCTTGTTAGAGATGCTGGTGGAAGGTTATGCCAGTTCAGAAACAGATGGACGACATGGAAGAACAGGTGAAGCCTGTTATGAGCAAGTAAAGGGCAAGAGAAGGTATGCAACATGGTAGGGAAGGATGGTGACCAGGAGTGGACAGATTGGGTCTGGGAGGGTCTGGGATTGGTGACACTGACACATGCCATATCCTATCCCCCTCTTTGGGTAGACACGCCAACATGAAGCAACATGAAATTGTCCCGTTGTGCAGGGTGACCATGGGGTGACAGGGTGACACAGGGGTGTCACAAAAGTTCCATAAGACACTTCTGCACCACTCCTTGGGGAGGACATGCGCTTGCCTCCCTATATCACCATGAGTTGTGATGGCCTAAGTTAGGCCTGCATAACCAAAAAAGAAGTTAAGGGCTCCCAAAATGCTGGGCACCCAAGAAAAATGTAGGACACAACAAAATAAAAGCTTTAAACATTCATATATATTTTAAGGACACAAAGCCAAAAAAGAGGAAATGTCATGGAAAAATCCCATATATTTTGATACATATATTTGCATTATGGGCTGTGGGTGGCGCAAGCGGTTAAGACGCTGTGCCTGTTAACCAGCAGGGCAGGGTTCAAGACCAGGGTGAGCTCCTGTCCTTAGCCCAGCTCTGCGACGCCAGCTGGATCCAATCGTATTGGCTCTGCCTTTCCATTGGACTAACTCAGTGGCGTGGAGAGGGGGATTTGCTGCTTGGGTAACAGCCTATCCTCCATAACAATCCAACCCAGGCTTTCGTGCTTCACATGCAGCGTATGCAGCGCCGAGCACGATACCATAGTCTTTCAAGACTGACGGAGGCCTGCTTTATTTGCATGAAGGAAGGTTATCTATCAGTCAACACCACAAGCATTCTTACTGTTAACCTTGGAGTGATGTGCTGTAATGAAGCAATAGTTGGTGTTAGTTGTTGTGGCAGTGACAACACAAGCTTCTCACGGAAACAATCCCATCCAACATTGAGACAGTGATTACACACACAAAGGTAAATGCAAAAGCAAACACACAAAAAACACCTTTAGCATTCTAATGGTAGCTAATGGGGTTCTAATGGGGTGTACCTCCCCCTTGAAAAAAGCAGAATCCTATCAGCCAAAAATCAATTTAAAGGTATAGCTCCAATCACTCCCTCTGGAGTGCATAGAAAAATATTTGAGGGAAGGAGATAATGCATTCTTATAGGATTTGCTGTCTTCTAGGAAATTATTCTTCAAGACCCAGGTCAAAAGAGGGGGAAAAATAGGAGAGATGAGCAAGAGAGACAAAAATCGAGGAAAAGATGATGAGAATTAATTAATTCAGGCTATTAATTTATCCCAGATGTCCTTGCAGCATCATGCTGGAGTGTCCCAGGTTGATAGTGGCTGATATTTGTACTCTTCCTTTAAAAAAAGATGTCTTTTTCAGTGCTATAGGATCACACCAATTGGTTTTAAGAAATGGACATTAGTTCAGGGATTCTAACCTGAAAGGTTTTTGGTGATGCCTGGAGAGATAGCATACTCATAGGGTTCAGTTTTGGGACCCCATTTTGAGAACAAACTCTCCCAGTGCTCAAATGTGTAAATGTCACTTTGACCAAACGGAATAAATGTGCATAAATTGTGTAAATCTGCATAATTTCCAGAAATTGCATACATTGCCTGGATTTGTGCAGATTCCCCTAAAGGTGCACACAATGCATAAACTTGAAATAGCTGGAGCTGATTGAAGGGGATGTGATTTCATATAAATACATTTTCATTCTGCAAATGATTACAATCTGTGAATGTGGAGCTTGTGGATATAGCAGGCCTACTGCAACTGAATGCCAAGATAGTCTGGCCTGCTCCTCCACCCCACCCCCCTACAATCCAGAGTAACGACGGGAGCACGTAAGAGACATTACGTGTACCCGTAGTTACTGCACCACCTAGTAAAAACCTATGAGAAATTCATATTGCAATCCAGAGCAAATTGTTCTTACACCGGAGCAAGGACTCCCCGTAGTTACTCTGGATTGTGCCCGATCTTCTTTTTGCCTCATCTTGGTTCATTAACTCACATACAATTATTAAGTTATGTTTTAAGTTATCCTAGTGGAAGATAGGGTGGCCTGGCATGCTGCAGTCCATGGGGTCACAAAGAGGCAACAAACTTTTAAGCACACATTTTGACTGCTCTCCATTATATTATAGAGTTTTTATTCAAATTCTATTTCATATAAAACCTTGGACTGAGAGTAACTTGGATTGAGACTGTTTTGCAAGACAAGCAAACATTTCTAATTAATTTTAACTTGCTATATAAGCCATGTCTTGATATACAAGCAAAAATAAATAGTCCTGGCAAGGATATAGCCAATTTCTGTGTTCCACCAACACCCACCAGTCTCTCCTGAGAGATCAGCCTATGAATGTCTGGAGTAAGCCTATTACAGTCAATGGGGCTCACTCGTGTGTAAGAGGGCAATGGAAAGGAGCATGAGAGACCTAGCCTGCATGTCTCCTCTAAAATAAGCACTATTATAATCAGAGGGGCTCACTCCTGGGTGGGGGGGGGCAGATTGCAGCCTGATTGGTGAGAAAAGGGTGACAGTCAGTGGTGGGATGCAAAAAAATTAATAACAGGTTCTATGTCCTAATAACCTAAATTGAAAACAGGTTCCATGTCCCATTAGTAACCAGTTCTCAGAACCAAGCACTCATTAGCAAAGGGTTCTATAGAACCTCTGAGAACCCGTTGAAGCCTACCACTGGCTATTCTGGGGGGAAAACACTAGGTTTTGTGGGGACCCTCACTGTGGTGTACAAGTGGCCATTCCCCTCCTTTTGGGAGCCATTTCAGGCAGTGGGAGCAAAGCAGAGGCCAATTCCAGAGAAGATCCAAAGAAAAGGTGAAAGGGGAGAGACTGCTTGCATGCTGCTTTTCACCACCTCCAGCTGCATCACTTTGCCTATCTATGTCAAGAGACTGATTTGGCTTTGTGATAAATGTTCTTAAAAGTCCCAGTGTCAAGTGCTGGCAACACACAGTGCGAATCCCTTGCCTGACATCAGGCCCCAAGTAAAGATCTGCAGCAGGTATCAGTCCTAACAAGATGGTAATGTTTCCCCTAAAGCAGGGGTGACAAACACATTTCATACAAAGGACCAAAGTTAGCATTAATTGTGTTTCCCAAGGTCCAGAGTCCAATCTTATGCATGTATACTCAGAAGTAAGTCCCGTTACAGTCAATGGGGCTTACTCACAGGAAAGTGTGAAGGAGGAGTTCTCGGGGGCCAGTTGAAATGGCGAGGCAGGCCGCATTTGCCTGCTTTGTATTTGACAGTGGGACTTATGACAGGACTTATGCCCTAAAGGAAGAAAAACCACCTATAATGTTAATATCAGGGTCACCATGTGAATAGAAGCAAGATAAGAATAGGATCAGAGGGTCCCCTATAACACTCCCATTTTAAGGATCATGATAACATTTTTTTGTTGGAGCAGCAATTGTCCCTTGGACACCACTGGCACTAGTCCTACAATACCAATAAATGGTGTTCAAGTATATTATTTCCTGAAGTCCAAACAGTGCTTGTTTGGAGCACTCGGGTCCTGGGCTTTTCCAAGGTGGTGAACAGTCAGGACTGATTGAGTTTTTAGCATGCTGGGAAATGAAACCACCAAACCTCATTAGCATCACCTATTAAAAGGGAGAATCAGGGGTACGTCTCAGGAAAGATGTATTCCTTTTTCAACTGTATGGCAAACTGCACTGGGCAGTAGGGAGATGAGCTATTTTTCTAATGCTCTAAGCTCAAGACTAGGAGAGGAAAGGATCTCATTCGTTCCCAATCCCTTTAAAATATTTCCACATTTCACATTGTTATTAGGAGTTTCAGAATATTAGTTGTTTTTTATATTTGGTGCCATAATAAAGAGCCCGTCATGAGTTCCCACCAGGAGTAATCAAGGAGAGAACGCAAGGAGGGGAATGAACAAGGTCTCCTTGAATACCATTACCAATGAATCCAAATTATAACCTTTCACCTTTGTTAATCAGATTAATTTGTCAGTAGGTGTTGCGTCATGGAAATAGACCCATCCAACTTCTGCACTATTTATTAAAAGTTCAAACTTTCAACCCCCAAACTGCACATATTCAAGTCATCATGAGTGAACGGAAAGGATCTGCGGCAGACATATATATGTAAGCAGAAGCATCAGTGATGGGCCCAACCTCCCTGAAGATCCGGTTTGCCGGAAGTTCGGGGGCTGGGCCGGGGACAGGGGGTGGGGCCGGGGTCAGGGGGCAGGGGGGCCAACCCTAACCAGGCCGCACTGTGCATGCACCAGACTTGGCGTCCTCGGTGCCAGGACGCTTAGTGCGCCTGCGTCCAGCTGGACGCAGGCGCACTGAGTGTCCTGGGGCTCAACGCTAGGACGCTTAGTGCGCCTGTGTCCAGCTGGATGCAGGTGCACTAAGCTTCTTGGCGGCGAGCCCCAGGAGACCCAGCACTGGCGGACGCTGGCGAACCGGTCCCCACGGCTCTTGCAGCCGCGACTGTGACCGGATTGCCAACGTCAGCCCAGAGGGAAGATCCAGTTTGGGCGAGTAGGCCTGAACCAGCATCTGCCCACCTGTGCGAAGCATCAAATGCTTTCTCCATCTGGCTCAGAATTATCTGCTATGGATGGTGATTACTTTCTAGATCATAGGTGGAAGTATTTCCCCCCTACTCAGCTAACTGACACACAATGGCAGTGCGGGAGTTGGACCGAGATCTTTGCCATAAAGCTTCTTGGGTTAGCATGGGCCAGACACTCACTTTCAACCTCACCTACCTCACAGGATTGTTGTGAGGATGAAAGTTTATAAGCCACTTTGGGCATTTGAGTTGAAATGGGGGACCAGGGGTATAAATCTCTTAAATAAGGACCAGCATAACTCACCTGACTCCCCATTCCAACGATGGTGTGTGGAAGCCAGCGAATAACAGTGCATAAACCCACCTACCCAGGAATTGCACAGAAGTGTCTTTCAGCACTTTTGCAACACCCCTAAACCAGCATAGGACTTATGCCAGGACTTATGCCAGCCTAGCAGAGGGTTAGGGTTGCATCCTAAATAAAATATGATCACCAATATAGTATGTGGGGAGGAGGAAAGTAAATACTCAGCAGCAAGGCCTGTACCACCCCACTGATTCTATGACTCTATGACTGAATCTTGGCCACCAGTGGCGACCAGGTAGGTGCCAAGGATCATGTGGATAAGAGGAGCTGGGAAGAGTTTGGGGGAGGTTGAAATGGTGGTGGTAAAAGGCAAGGCTTAGGAAGGAGTGGGACTGGTGATCAAAAGCCCAACATGGAGACTCCTTGAACTGTCTTGGGAGAAAATGCCCAACATCGAGCTCTTTTGGTCCATAATAACCAAATAATCTTCAAGTCACCTGGTTTATTGCGCATGCTCAGATTGTCATTTACACGACAAGTCAGAAAGAAAAAAAATATTTGGCAGGAAATTATGCTTGATTAATAATATTGTCAGTTGTTAAGAACTGGACAAATTTGTATCCCAAGGTGATTACAGCGCAAAGTTCACCATCTCTGTCTGCAGCCCCCATTTTTTTCCTTTTTGTTCAGACTCATCAAATGCCACTCAGTGACCTCTGAGTAGCCTCTGAGCAGCCTCTGAGCAATCCAGATTCCATTGATGTCAGTGAGAGATGGCAGAAGGACAACTGGTAACTCAAGCCTTGCTCTGAAACAAACAGAGCTCCCATGGAGCTAGCAAACAAATTAAATCCAGATTATGGAAATTACAGAAGCCTTGCTGTTTTATGCGATGCTTATTAAAGATTGAATTATTGGGGAGGGAGGGGGAGAAGGCGGCTTCTTTCCTGTGGAATCAACTCACCTGTTGAAAGCTGGGGAGCTTTCGAGATGGATCAGGGCACGCAAATGTATGCCGACAATAAATTATGAAAACAATAATCGTGGTTCACCGGCCCCCTTTGTGCAAAACTGTTTATTCTGATTCCAGTGCCAGCTGTCTCAAACTTTAATTTAAGCGCTAGCTTGAGGCGAGACATTTGGAATACTAGTTGAGAGTGTTTTATAGCCCAAGCAATATGTTTTACTAACCTCAAATACTATGGTGATGATGATTTTAATGGGAAGTATAATTTGTGTGCAGGGGTTTGGGGTGATCTTTGATTTTACCCAGAATAGGCACATGGCTGGGAAAAAAAGGCTCAGTGGTTTTCGACTTAACTAGCTGCTAAAGTGGAGATGAAGTGAAGGCGAGAGCGTCGTGGTGGGGGCACGGATGGTGAGAACAGGGAAAGGGACCTTCAACTTTAAAAGCAAACCATAGCAAATCATTTACCACACTGCCGATTGCTTAATGAGGAATTAGTGCATGAATGGGTCAGGTGGGAGTGTGGAAAAGGAACACCAAAAAAATGTTGAACATGGAGAGCTGGAGGAGGTGCACTGATTTGTCAGCCATGCCAGAGGGCTCTGAGTTCCATTTCTACCTGAAGCAACAAACTCCTTAGGAACATAAGAGTGGCCGTCTTGGGTCAGACCAGGATATCAAGTCTCATGACTGGCTGTGTGAAGAACCTAGATTGGTCAGGATTCAAATACTAGATGCCTGGCTTGCTACCTGAGACGTTGATGGTGTCCTCCATCTTTTCATGCCAACCTCCACCAACCAAAAAAGATGTAGTGTGGCAACCAGCTTGGATGGCTTTCAAAGCAATTAGGCAAACTTATGAGGGTCAAACATATGGGGGGATCTGTCAGTGACTAGTCAAGTATGGCTGTGCAATACCTCTGGATTCAATAGCAGTCCACTTCTGAACACCAGTGGCCAAGGGGCAATAGAAGAAGAGCATGAATGCTTATGAAGACCACCCAAAGGGAGCTGGCAGGCCACTGTTGGAATGAAGAAGTTGATCCAGATGCAAATTTGGCTTGATCCAGCAGGGCTTTTCAGATGTTCTTCAATGCCCACAACAGCTCTGCCTTTGAGAGAATGTACCCTCCAGGTTTAGAGTTACTTGAGTTACTCCTAGAGTTACTCCTAGAGTCTGGCCAGGAGTCCAAGGTCTAGTTTTGGTATATACATAGTTTGAGTTATACTTTGTTTTGTGTCTGCTTCCCAACTCAGACTAGCACCCCAAGGTGATGGGGGAGAGGGCTAGATATGTACTGGGTAACATTATTCAGCATCATTCCCACTGAAATGAGAAACCTGTCCATAGGCTGTCCAGCCTGGAGGAAACTAGTAAAAATGCCTAAGCTAGAACCCCTTTCTTTGCCATACTGATCTTCTGTGTGATGGGAACTTTTTTTAAATACTGGATGAGACAACATGAAATGGTAAAGTCTGGGCTTTTTACCTTCATCAGCTAGAACAAAGTCCAAGGTAACCATACCATAACCTCAAAAGAGGACAGCCCTCCCCCCAGTTTTAGGAAACCCAAGAAAAATGTAGGACATCACAGAATAAAAACTAAACACCCATACCCACCCACCCACCCACCCACATTTGATGTGGTTAATATTAAACTATATTATTTATAAAATTTAAAACTGTTAATATAATTAAATACATAAATAATTTATTGATTACAAACAGGCTACATGGAGCCTGCTCCTAAGAGAAAGGCAGACAATGTAATTTTTTTAGGACACAAGGCTAGGAAAAGGGACATGTTTTGGAAAAAGGGGACATTTGGTCACCCTGAAAAAATCTCATATATTGGACATGAGAGGTCGGGCGCAAGCCAGAGTAACTATGAAAAGTCCTTACTCTGATGTAAGAACAATTTACTCTGGATTGCAATATGAATTTCCCATAGGTTTTCACTAGGTGGTGCTGTAACTATGTTGACGTAAATGTCTCTTACGTGCTCCCGTAATTACTTTGGATTGGAGCCTTAGTGAGTAAAAATTGTTATTTTTTAATGGAGGTGCATGGCCAAAGACTGTGGTTGCATCTGCTGACATGATATCACCTACCTAGTCCACTTTTATACACATTTATAATGTGGAAGTAAAACACCTCCCACAATTTTCTATACCTTTTTTCCAAAGTTATTCATTTTTACGTGCTTATAGTGATACGGTTAACTCGATTCAGAACCATCTGTTATGTGTAGGGTCTGTTATGTGTATGTGCATGAACACATGTCCATGCTCACAGAGGGTGCTCACTGTTATCCACTCCAAGTCAGAATCTAAAAGCAGGCCTCCGTCAGTCTTGAGAGACTATAGTATCGTGCTGTGCGCTGCATACGCTGCATGCAAAGCACGAAAGCCTGGGTAGGATTGTTATGGAGGATAGGCTGTTACCCAAGCAGCAAATCCCCCCTCTCCACGCCACTGAATTAGTCCAATGGAAAGGCAGAGCCAATACGATTGGATCCAGCTGCGTCGCAGAGCTGGGCTAAGGACAGGAGCTCACCCTGTCTTGTGGGGCCGACCCGGGTCTTGAACCCTGGCCTGCTGGTTAACAGGCACAGCGTCTTAACTGCTTGCGCCACCCACAGCCCATAAGTCAGAATCTACATGTTAACAAAACAATAAATAGAAATCAGGGGAATGTCACACTTGCCAGAAAAGTGTGATTGTCACCACCTTTAATACTGAGTGGGAAACACCCTGATGGAATCGCGAAAAGAAAAATCCGGAATCAAAGCAGCGCACCTTGAAGGCACCCCGGCAAGGCAATTAAAGCAATTTCCCCATATTCAGCAATGATAAAGTTGCCTAAATGCTCCTAATTTCCAACATCTGTTCTGCTTTGTCAGGAGTGCTGCTCCCCACCCCTTCCACCCCCAAGACAATTTTTTAAAGATTTCTGCCAATGTAATTCAATTTAAAGCTTTTAATGTCAACTCAACGGGTCAGGCAACTTTCCCCACGTCTCTGCTTGCAGCTCAGCGACAAGGCAAGAAGTATGATGAATGCTTTTCAGTAGAGAACTTTTATTTGCAGCAAATTGCAACGGCGTATTGTTTCATCATTTGCAAACTGTGCTTGGGAAAAAAAGAGGATGAAGGAAAACCCATCCCTGGTCACACTCCCCCTTACTCTTCTATATGCACAAAGCCGATATTTGCCAGGCGTTTTATTGGTCTGCTGAGTTATTTGCAGTTCTTCTGCATTGCAGACAGTCACTCTCATCCAACGGCAATTATTTGCAAAGTGCTATTGTAACTGTTCCACTACTGTCTGCTGAACTGTTTGCTAAACAATAAACTCAATCATGCAGTCAGTGCGGCAATATGTTGCCCTAAGCTAGTCGGCTGATACAACCGTCTTCCTCATTGCGTCATGGCCACTGAAAAATCCTTCCCTGGTTGCCTTCAACGAGCCACAAAATGTCAGCGGCCGCCAGGTGGGGACGCTTCTCAGCAGCGTGCATGGACATCTCACCTGTGACTGTGATTAAAACTCTTTTGGATTCTCTAGAAATTCTTCCAGTACTTTGCTTCCAGCATCAGAGAAGTAAAATCTAGAAATTTGGGACAAAATTTGGAGGTGTATGGGCTCAATCCAGAGTAACTATGGGGAGTCTTCGCTCCAGTGTAAGAACAATTTGCTCTGGATTGCAGTATGAATTTCCCATAGGTTTTCACTAGGCGGTGCAGTAACTACGGATGCACGAACTCTACAATCCAGAGTAACTACGGGAGCAAGTAAGAGACATTATGTGCACCCGTAGTTACTGCACCACCTAATGAAAACCTATGGGAAATTCACATTGCAATCCACAGCAAATTGTTCTTACACCGGAGCAAGGACTCCCCATAGTTACTCTGGATTGCGCCCATAACGTCTCTTACGTCCTCCCGTAGTTACTCTGGATTGTAGGGTATGTCAAACTCGGAGTGCCCATATGTCAGAACCAGAAAAGAGGAAAACAAGGATGAGAGGAAAAGAGGGCAACATTCTGGTGTCTTCCTGAAAATGTAGGACACTCAAGAAAATTATAGGTCATGAGATAATAAAAGTTCAAACACTCATATATAGTATATTTCTTCCATGTGGCTGATTTAAACACTATATTATGGTAAAGGCGTCCGCTGCAAGTTGTCCTACTAGTCGTGAGTGACTCTAGGGAGCAGTGCACATCCCTTAAACACTATATTATTAAACTGACATGCTTTAGGAGGATTTCCTGCTAGAGGCAGGTAGTTGGACTCCATGACCTATTAGCTCCCTTCCAATTCTATGGTTCTATGAATTTAAAAAAATTACTTATTAATCATTACATATGACATTCATTATATATTTTTATTAATTACCAGAAGGCTAAATGATGCCTCATAACAAGGAAAAATAAAACAATCAAGATTTTTCCCCAGAATACAAGGCTGAAAAAGAGGACAAGTCCTGGAAAAAGAGGACATATGGTCCACATGGCAAAAGTTCCTTCTGCTCATTGAGAGATCTCAGAGTCCGACTACTCTTCTAGGAACTCATTGGGTGGCTACACCTCCACCGGACAACCTGTTGGTTCTTCCAATGTGGCCTGGTTATAAATATACCACAGGCCAGACCTGAAAAATACTTCACCTGGCCTTGAGCTACAACTCCCCAGTTAGTTTTTCCTGTGCATTAATCCTTTGAGCCTTGATTTTGCATTTAAACTCCAAGCAGACATCCAAATTTTCCTGACACTAATCATTATCTTTTGCTCAGTGATGTTGCAGCTGCTCCGTATGCCAGTAGCATCACTACGGTTGGTGGTACGGATATGGGAGGCCAGCTATTGGCCCCCATGATGGACCTCGTGCCATGTAGGACAATGCCCCAGGTGGTGAGCTTAATGATGCACCTTGGCCCTCCCCACTTGCTTTTGGCAATAACTTTTGACAGAAATATTTCAGTGTGGTTTCCTTCATTGCCTTCTGTATGAAATTACACATTGATTTATGTACATATCATTTGAAAACCGTGCATTTTTTTTAAATGGCCAATTGGGGTGTCACCCCATGCATGCCAAGCAGTGCAGTGCACACTCCTTAGTGATGCCACCACCAGAGGACATCTCCACCTGTACATGGGTATATGTTACTGGCAAATGGCAAGGGCCTCAGTGGGGCCATGGGGCTTGTCATTGCCAAGGTGGCCCACCTTCTGATGTGGCAAGAGAGAATGAAGCTGTGAACCTTTCAGCATCCACCACGCCTGACATGCCTGGCCAGCCCTGGCTACCAAGGAGAGTTCTCTCTCTCCCCCCTGCAGTCCTTCTCCGCTAAAGAACTCAAAGGTCAATTTTCAATGAAGTTCTTACTTACTTGAATCAATGTCGCCTTGATTCTTTGTGAAGGGTGCAGCAGGCATAAAATGTGATATTGATTCTGGAGATGCAGAGTGTTCCTTTGTTCCCAGCCGTTTCAAAAAATGCAAAGTATTTCTTTCATCCCTCTGCAGAGCATGACACCTTAAACAAACCTGAGGTCAGCACCCTTTTCTGCCATTTCGTGTTGAGCTCTGCTCTGGTGCTTTTCCCCCACCTCCTTTCCTCCCTTTATCATCTCCTCTTCCTTTGGATCTCCCTTTCCTTAGGGTGTGTATTTTAAATCCACTTCCCTTAGCTAGTTTTCTAATTTCTATCTCTTCCCCATCTCTGGAGTACTCTGATCTAATTTATCTACCACCTCTCTTGGTGCCTTCCCTCTGACTCTCAGCTACTCTTTGACTACTCCATAGAAACTCCTACCCACCTGAGCCCCTTTTGTTTTTAAGACCTTTCCAGCCTCTTCGATTGATATGTTTAGCACTGAATATGGAAAAGTTTGTTTCCCAAATGCAGTTGGAAAACTGCATGCTGGTTTTTTTTGCTTTTTGGGGGAGAGGGGGGTGTCTTATTGTTAAAATTGTCAGTGTTGTCATCTGGCCTGGATGCCATTAAAAGTGGAATATATATACGTAATAGAGAATGATGTACCCAGTTAAAATTAAAATTAAAAAAAGGAAAAAAGTGGACTGGACAAATTGCTGGAGGAAAAGTCATTTATGGGTTACAAGCCATGATGTGTTTTTTGTCAACCTTCTGATTTTAGAAATAGTCTACCTAAGAAAACCAAATTCAAGGGAGGGCATCAGGATGTAGGTCTCTTGTTGTTCTATGTGCTCCCTGATGAGCCACAGTGAAAGCAGGGCATGCAGGCACTAGCCTATTCATGAGGTTTGGCAAAAGTTTCATGTACTAAGGCTGCAGTCTTAACCCCAGTTAGGCCAGCATAAGCCCAAGCATAAATCCTGTGCTGGCCTAGGATTGGCACTTAAGTGTGACAACACTTCTGCACCACTCCTGGGGGATGGTTAGGCCAGTGTACACACATGCGCTTGCCTCCCTTCATCAGCATGGGAATGGGAAGACCAATGAGTTGTGCTGGCCTAGAATTGCAGCTGATATGTCGTAACCAAAAAAAATGTAGGAAACACAACAAAAATGTAGGACATGACAAAATTAAATCTAAAAACACTCATATACAGACACCCACAACTTATTGGATGGGTTAGGGACTGGAGCACTGTCCAAAAGTGAAAAATGTTGAAAAGTGGAACCCTGTCTTTTTCAGCTTGCAAATGCAAAATGGCCAACCAAAAAAGGACATAAATATCACTTGTGAAAGCCCAAATAAAACATTTTTATTAACACATAGCCAAAACACACAACTAATTACAAGATTACAAATTACAAAATTACAAGAGCAGGTGTGGGCAGTAAATATCTTGTGTATTTGAATGATGGTTATTTACTGAAGAAAGTCCTATGGGAATTTAAAAAAATGTTCTGATCACTATGTCAATGGTTTGAGCACAATTTTAGACTTTAGACAAGCAGAGAGAGGTTGAATGAGTGAAGAAGCATGTGTTGAATGAATGAATCTTGGGTATAATTGAAAAGTGTTGAAAGTGTGGATCCCTCCATAAAGGAATCGTCAGAAAGTGGGGGATGCCTGAATATTGCTTTAATTTAATTAATTTAAATTTAATTTAATTTAAGTTTAATTAATTTAAATTAAGTTAATTTAAACTGTCTGTCTCTCTCTTTCTCTCTCTCTCTCTGTGGCTCCAATCCTAAGCTCCAGTTAGACCATCATAAACCCCAGCATAAGTCCTTTGCTGACCTGGGGATGTCACAAAAGTGTCATAGGCATTTCTTCCCTATTCCTGGTGCGGGGGGGGGGGGTTAGGCCAGTACACAGGCATATACTGTCCTCCCCACACTATCATGGAAAGATAGTCCAGGTGAGTTAGGCCGGCCTGCATTTGTTAGGCTTGCACTCTCTCTCTCTCTCTCTCTCTCTCTCTCTGTCTCACACACACACACATAATGGAATTGGGTGGTTAAGGAAACACTTCTGTTTGTTTCCTACCTCAGGCTTGAAAATTCTTATACACTCCAGCATGAAGTGTATTAAAACAGAACGTAGTGAAAATGTAGTAGATGGCAATGAATGTCTCCAAACTAGCAATTTAGCTCTGAAGCTGAAGGCAATGCAGCTTCCTATGCACTGACTTTTAATACCCAGACGGTTTGTGGTCTCACACCGTTCCTGCCTCGGGCAAGAGTTGTGCCGGCCTCCTAATGGGTCTAGTTTGCTTGACTGTCAGAATCGTGGAGAAAGAGGGAGCAGAAGGCCCGTGTCTTGCAAACAGCCCCGATAATTAGAAGGTCTGTCAAGACCAGAAGCAGGTTGAAACATCGTTCATTTGTCATAGGGTAGCGTTGGCTTTGGAAAACGCAAAGGAATCCTGGGCAACATCACAGCATCAAAGGTGAGGCTTCCTACTTGAGTTGTGAATGTATCAAGGGGACCAACTTAACAATGCTGTCTCCATTTCAGAATTGGGGCTGGCTGCAGAGACCCCCAGGAAGCTGGGACTCCATGGCCCAAGGACAGCCTCTGAACAACAACCACTTGCTGGCGTTAACCATCACAATGATGCCATAAAGCACATTTCCAATTACTTTAGAACAGGGGTCTCCAAACGTTTCGGCCAAAGGGCCACATCAAATAACTGGTTCAACTTCCAGGACCAGAAAAATTAAAATAAAAAACTTAAATAAACACATTGGAAGTGAAGCATAGATGAATGAATAAATGAGCTGAAACAAGGGTTTCTGGATGCACCAACCCACGGCACAGAAAGTGTTACAAGTCATGATGGCCGGGTGTGTAGAGGTGGTCAACCTCCAAATGCTACATGCAGGGGGGGCATCTGGATGCAGGAGTCATATATGCTCCCTGAAGCATCTGGTGGGCCACTGTGTGATACCGGAAGCTGGACTAGATGGGTCCTTGGCCTGATTCTGTGGAGGCTCTTCTTATGTCTTTATGTAAATGGACCCGCATTCCTCCACCTCACCATCACATCTCCAGTCATGTTTGTTCAATGGGATCAGAGATTTTTAGTGGACCAGAAGATGAACATGGATCAGTGAACGATTCACTGCAGGCCACATCTGGCCCGAGGCCAGGGTTTGGAGAACCCTGCTTGAGAGTAAGGAATGTCTGTGCTGTATCCAAACCCAATAGCTAGCCTGTAAGTAAAGTGCCAACCAGCACAGAGGGTATGGCAGAATGGATGCAAAGACGGGATGTAACACGGTAGAGGATGATGGACTGGGGGATGGATCAGGCCCAGGAACTGGCTGAGTTCAGAGGAGGCCTTTACCAGAGATTGGAGAAGGGGGCCATGTAAAGTTGCAAGGGGGAACAGAAGGTGGTGTATGGATGGCAGATATGCTGGATCCAAACCTCGCCTCTTGAGAAAGTCTAACCAAATGTAGGCTCTTTGAGTAGACCCATCATGGGAAAAGAACCTCCCCTTTCAAATAGTATAGCAGCAGCAGTCCCAATGCTTCCATTGGATACAGCGCAGCCTGCTTGTTCCAGCACAGGTTATGACTGTGTTCCTGTGTCTCAAACCCTTGTTAGTGATGGATTGGAAACTGCCAAGAAACAGCAAACACCCCCTGCTTCAAGTTGATTTTCTTGCAACCTGCATAGAATCAAATTTCCCTTTTTCTTGTATAAAAGCAAAATTTTCTCTCCCCTTCCACAGTTGCAGTAGAACATTATGAACTGTGCGCTGAGTTGTCAGATCCAGCTTGATGCCATAATTGAATTAAAACACACACAAGTGCGCACACCCACACCATATTAACAGATAAAATACAGCCTCCTCATGAGAAAACATTACCTTGAAATATTAGCTGTATAGTATGTTAATTTTGATGGGAGGATGTGTCTACCAATATATATGGCGAGATGGAAATTTCCCAGCGTGTCTGCCGACATTTTCCGTGTCAACATAATTCTTGGGAATTCACTTTCACTATTTTGTGATGACTTATATGATGATGTATAACAGCTTAAGAGGGTTTAAAATGCGGTATTTTGACTAATGTAGTTTAGTAAATAGCTCATGGGACAATTTTTTCACCCTCTTTGTAGTTTTATGAGACACCATCTTCAGTCTCCAACACCGATAACGACAACGATTGCACGGAGGAATGTGAAATCTTCAGGAACATAGGCAGGCCTCAGGGCGGGTTCACACAGGCATGTGAGATACTATTTATATATACCCTTCCACACCCGGTGCTGTTGCTTACATTGTCAAACTTCGTTCTGCAATACAACACACATTTAATTGGGAGTAAATGCCAATGAACGCAATTCTTCCTCTTGCAATCATTCTTCTTCTTGCATCCTAGCCTTCTTCCAAGGAGCTCATTTAACTTATACTACTTATTATTGAATCAGGGCAGTCACTGAATCATAGAGTTGGAAGGGACCTATAGGCTTTAGGTTGGACTAGATGACCTATAGGCTATATGTCATCTAGCCCAATCCCCTGCCTGTCAGAGAAGGTGTAAGTAAATTAGTGGCACCACTGAGTAGCATTATGGTTTCAGACCCAAAATGGTTCTTCCCAGCCTTCCTGGAGATGGCAGATACCAGGAGTACCGGCTTGTATCCCTGGGACAATGAGCAAGAGGTTAGGTCCCAAGTCCAGAGTAACTATGGGAGAACGTAAGAGATATTACATGCACCCATAGTTACTGCAGCTCCAAGTGAAAACCTATGGGAAATTCATATTGCAATCCAGAGTAAATAGTTCTTACACAGGAGCAAGGACTCCCTGGATTTTGCCCTAAGCTGATTTTTTTCTGAGGCTGTAGTAGTTTAATGTTCTATCCCAGTGGTTCTCAAACACTTTAGCACCAGGACCAACTCTTTAAACTGGCATTTATTTGGACCCTCCTAACTTTACAAGAGTTTTCAAAAGTCATCTGGAAATAGTGATATCACTAGTGGGTGGAGGGGGGGGGGTGACAGACAACAAGGGTTTATGATGATACCACTGGTCAAAATTTTTACATCTTGTTATTTTAAATAATGCCATATATATAATGTCGACTTTCATGCAGAATGCAATGAAACAAACTACATTGCAATTTATTTTTATTATTTATTTTATTTGTATTCTGTCTTTCTCTCTGAAGGGCACCCAAAGTGGTTAACAACAATAATTTAAAATATACAAAAAAGAGATAATATCAAGTTAAAGCAATATGGCTACAATCCAACCAACCACTTTGGCATCCCTAAGCCTCAGCCTAAGTCCTGTGCTGACATGGGGGTGTCACTAAAGTGTCATAAGGCATTTCTCCCCACACCATCATGGGAAGATATTCTGTGTGAGTTAGGCTTGCCTAAATTTGTTAGGTTGTCCTATATTATTATTATTTTAATGTAAAGAAAAACACCTTTTTTGCTCAATCTAAATATGGGAAAGGTGGAAGACGTCTCAGTTAACATCATTATTCTTATCAGACTTTATTGTTCTACATATTGTACATTTTAATGTAGTGCTTATAAGCCTCTGTGGGCATTTGCTTTGGCTTGGGAAAGGAGGGATGTAAATCAATCAAAAGTAGAACGAAGATTTCTACTTTTCAAACATCTCTATGTTTGTATGAACAATGCAGTGGTTCCCAACCTGGGCACTGTGACCCTTTGGGGGTTTTGCAATCTGATTTTCAGGGCATTGCAGAGACCTTACCATAGATTCATTTGTGCAACATTAAAATACAATCCTAACTATGTCTACTCAGAAGTAAGCCCCATTGTGTTCAATGGGTCTTACTTCCAGGAAAATGTACTTAGGATTGCAGAAAGTTGTATTTTTTTCAATATTTTCAGAGAATCCCCAGACAACATCTGTTTTTGGAAAAAAAAAATCAAGATGTTCCTCGATACTTAAAGTTCAACCTATACAATAAATGGGTCTGTTCTGTTTTATGTGTTTTATATGATTTGATCCTAAGCAAATGTACTCTAGGTGGGTGTGAAAATTCATAGAAATGGATATTTGGAACCAATTTTAAGGCTCATTCTATGGCAAAATATATGAGAAGTTTTTGAGCATTTTATAAGACATGTTTTTAAAAGATGAGTGACATTTTTAAGGGTGACTTCCTGGTATGTGTGTTTAAGATTACAGCTGTGGGCCATATAGAATGCAGCTTTCTTGTAATTTGTGGTTACACTTCTTTTTTCCAAGGGACTTGCATTGCACCATCTCCTTCTTTCACTAGTTCCCCCTATTTGTCTGATTATACAAGGAAACCAACATGGTGTCTTTGGCATAATGGCAATTCGAAGGCTGGGAGAGAGAGTGAGTGAGTGAGTGAGAGAGAGAGAGAGAGAGAGAGAGAGAGAGAGAGAGAGAGAGAGAGAGAACTGGGAAGTCACTTCTTCAGTCCCCCACAATCAAAATTCATTGGGGTCACTTTGGTCTTTGATAGTCAAATACAGCCTGAGGGAGCCAGATTGGGAGCTCCGTCAGAACAAGTGGCCTCTCGGGAGAGGCGTCCCATGTCCAGCTATGCCCCAGTCCCATTTGTCTCCAGCATCATCATCATTCATGAATCCACTCGGAATCTCTTTAAATGTAAAACAGCTGCCGCGGGCACCGGCAACTCGCCGAGGATCCTTAAGCAGCCAGCGGCTCAAAGCCGACCTCTGAATGCAGTCCATACCATAATACTCCTCATTTGGAAACAATTAAACCCTCAATTGGAGATCCTCTCAATGAACCCCATTCCACAAGCCCTCTAATCTACTGCAACCCATTCAGTTTCTCCCTCTCCCCCCCCCATCGCTGGCCTGGGAATAGCCCATCGCTGTCTCCTTTAAGAACATCTGAGAGCTGGCAGCTGTTTGGCAGACAGTAACCATATCCATAGTGGGAGGAATTTGCCATCTTAATTTTATTTATTTTGCTGCACTCATCCACAGGGCCCGGAGGAAGCCGAGCGAAACAGCGGACCATCCCTGCTCACACGCAGGGCGTTCCAACAAGAATCCACATTTCCTTTCTCTCCCTCCCCAGATCACGGGGGCCTTGTCCATTTCACACATGTTTGGCATCAAGCGCGAGGCCTCGGTATCGCTCGAGTCTCAAGTGATATGATGAACTTGAGATTAATCTCTTCTAAGGAGAAGCATCTGGCTCTGAGCTAATAAAATCTCAATTTGTAACAACGAAGGAGAGCTGGCGATCGGAGACCACCTCCGGTTGAGTTTGGAGACCCAGTTTGGCTTTGAAGCCCAGTATGACTGTGGGTCTTTCTAGGTGGTGGTCCTCACGTCTTCAGAATCCTTGGGTTTGGCACAGCACCCTTTCTGGGGGTAACCATATAGCCCCAAGCCAAATTCTGCTGCGGTGCAGCCCCTCCTCCATTCTCGGAAAGGTTTGTTGGCCAGATGTGATGGGTTCCTTGCTGGGACATTAAACTGGCAACACTCCTGATCCAGGCAGGCAGACACTCAATCGGCAGCTTCTGGAAAACTTCCCTTTACAAGAGATCTTCTGACACAAGCCGGCCAAAGATTCTGGGATCCAGACAGGGCTACAGCTTGACAGATTGGCAGCACCTAGTGCTGACGCTGACTCAGGGGAACGTAGCAGGGTGGAGGAGAAGGGGTGAAAAGCTGCTCACCGTCCAGGCATCGAGCCACTAATCACAGTTTGCAACTGGATAATGTTTGAATCCAGAATCTTGCTACTCCCTTTTTACTCCTTCTGGTAAGCATTCAGGTTGAATCCTTGTATAGACAACTGTGGGCCAGTAACTGATGTCAGCCTTTTGGGGGTCTCTGGGATGATCAGTCTAGTATAGCCCTCTGAAAATTTGGGGGAAGGAAAAGTGAAGACCCATCAGAAGCAGGATGTGGAGAATAAGGGGGTGTTGCTCGTCAAACTTTGATGAATCCCTATGCACGTTGCACGTTGATGTACCCGAATGGGGTGGGACTTGAACCCACGACCCCTGGGGCACTATACAGAAGAGGGAACCAACATGGCAGAAAACTACAAAGGACCATGATACAAAGATAGCTTTGTTAGATGTGTACACACAGGTTCCACCTCCACTGGGCAAGGTGAACAAAGGATGTGCAAGCAGTTTTATAGGGCTTTTTAGTAGAAGAGAGGTACAAACAGCAAGCAGGAGGGGTATAAATGACTGAGAGCAAAGCTTGGACCCTGGTTTGCTAGTTTTTGCATTAGAGTGGGATCCAGGGGATGACGACAAACAGTGGATGGGCAGGGCAGATGGCAATCTTGCAAGGTGTCCTCAACTGTTTTGAGACTACCCCTTGTCAGGGCTGCTTGAGGTTATTGCTTAGTTGCATATATCTTTGCTATCTTCCCCCTTATCGTTTCAGCCTGGATATTCTGTGTTATTACTTTTTTCCTTACTGTGGGGGCTAGATTAGACTGAATGGAATTGGGCCTGAATCTATTGGACCTAACAAGTTATTAAAATAGGATGTCTATAACAATTTTAGGACAGAACACATACATAGGCAAGCAATTATCAGTTACTGTTCTTGGTTATAAGGCACAAATATCTTTAGGAAAGAATTTGGATAAGGCATTTCTTCATAACAGGAAATGTTTGGGTACTCCAAGAACAGCTAATGTCCTCGGCCTTGAAGCTTTAGTGAGTGCAAGAGGATGGTGGAGGCTGAAAAGTGTGGAATTAAACACAAGGCCTGGTTTTTTTGCTACATTGATATAAATAAATAAATAAATAAATAAATAAATAAATAAATAAATAAATAAATATGCATCTTGGAATGAATGAAATGATTTAAAAAACAAGTTTAAGAGGGCTATATACAGCTCATAGTGAGCCAAAAGGTTCCATGAGATTTAGGGTACAATCCTAACCATGTCTACGCAAAAGTATGCCCTATTGTGTTCAATAGGTCTTACTCCCAGGAAAGTGTGCTTAGGATTGCGGTCCTAGAAGGGTTGCCACTAGGGATGGGCCTGGCCCAACCTAACAACCAGTTCGCCGGAAGTAGGCGGGCCAGGCGGGGGTCAGGGGGCAGGGCCGGGGTCAGGGGGCGGGGCTGGGGGCAGGCCGGGAGGCTGTGGTGCGGGTGGGCGGGGAGAGGGGCGGGTGAGGGGCGGCCCCAACCATGGCATACTGCGCACGCGCCAAGGTTGGCGCACGTGCAGTCGTGTCCTAAAGAGGACGCGACTGCGCTTGTGTCAAGCTTGACGTAAGCACGGTCGCATCCTGGACGCGTCTGCGTGTGCGCCAAGGTTGACTCAGGCGCAGTTGTGTCCTCTTCAGGCGCAGTTGTCCTTGCAAGGTTGACCTTGGCACAGGCGTAGACCCGTCCTGAAGAGGACGCGACCGCGCTTAAGCCAACCCTGGCACACCACTTTGCCTGTGCCGATCTTGGCAGAGGTGGAGTCGCATCCTCTTCAGGATGCGACTCTGCCTGCGTCAAGATTGACGCAAGCGCAGCAGTGGGCCCTAAGGGCGAAGTGGTTCACCCTGTTTTGTCTCGCCACTAGCAACCGGATTGCTAGAGGAGGGCCAAAATTAACAACCAGTTCTAAGAACCGGTGCGAACCGGCCTGGGCCCACCTGTGGCTGCCACTGTTCAACATCTATTCAATCTAGCCCTCATTTTCAATATATTTGGCTGAAGATTTTAAAAGGTGTATTATGTCCATATACTTCTTCATGTGAGGGCATGCCACATGATCGGGGACTGCGCATGATCAGAATTCCACATGTGCAGAGAACTCGGACAGGCTCTTCTTTTAGACCTTCAGGAAGTTGTTTTCAGGGTGAGGCTGGAAAGTGCAAAGATGTGCCCCCCACCCTCCCCACATGTTGAGTTTATGCGTGGACAGGTTTGTACAAATAAGGCTTCTCGGGAAAGATGCATAGGATGTGACACATACCAAAATTCTGCTTGAATGACTATTTTAGTGTGATTTTCAAAACAAAGAAAGGTAGATGTTAATGTGTGTTACCAGCTGGAGTTAACATTTCTGGATTAATAGGGGAAACAACAGTAGCAACCACAAAAAATTACAAGAATTGATGTCTTATTCCTCCGAAACTGTGGGATTTTAACACACACACAAACATAAATCATGCACTTGACAAAAATGGGCACTTGCTGAGGATAAAAAGACATTTATTAGGTAAATAAACCCTATTATTCTAATAAGCTGGCATGTACGAACTTGGAGGCTCATCGAGAGTGGAAAGGGGAGACCCAAGGAGGAATGGATTACTCATTCATGCAAACTTGGATGTGCCTCTAATAAAATTAAGTGTTGCAACATAAATGTTTTAATTTCAGTGCAAATGTTCCAAGCAGTATCAATCCCCTTCCCCCCCTCCCAGTGCAGACTAATCCATTTAGAGACAAATTTACATTTATTTCCCCAAACCTATTAGCATTAATATAAAGGTCAGTGCTGAAAAGGCAGCCTCCCCAGCGAACATGCCAGTATAAGGCACTCTCTTACCAGAGAAGGCCACCAAGGGTCTCTCACCCACTGAGGCTGACAAGAATTTTTAATTTAAGAGGCTTCTCCTTCATCACAACACTTGGGCGAGGAGAGTGGAAAGAGTCACCCGGCTCTCTCCAATCACACTCTGAACTTTTGGGTAATGTCTCCGATGCCAGCGCAATCCCATTAAGGCACACACTGGCAATTGTCAGAAAAATGCAAATGCTTCTCTCAGAAAAAAATTGAGTTAGAAGGAATATTTCCTCTCCAGATGCACTCTAAATGCAGTGGTTCCCAAATCTTTTAGCAGCTTTTTAAATAACACTCTATCAGGCAAACTATCTAAGTTTGCAAGACTTAAAAAAGGAGATCTATGCTGCAATCCTAACCACACTTTCCTGGGAGTACACAATGGGACTTACTTCTGAGTATACATGCTTAGGAGTCATTCAATTCTAGAAAGAAAAAAATAAAGTAATAAATAAAAATTAATAATATCCAGGAGAAAAACCCTAAAACATTAATTTCACTATATTTACACCTGCTTGCAAAGTGCAGAAGCCAAGCTCTTTGCGGGGTAATTGGCAGCTATAGGATCTGATTTTTGAAGCCTCAGAACTTGAGATAATTAATTCTGATTTTTTTAATCATCTCTTTTTGGAGACTCATCAAAAAACAGGCTGCAACCGAGCACTGGATCCTGACCCACAGATTGAGAACCACTAGTTTAATAATGATTTAAAACACTGGTATACAATCTGGATTCAATATAATCTGGATCATTTCTGGATGGATCTGGAGGTTTTCCAACCATCTCTGTAACTTGTTGCAGTTGTATTCACACATTTAGGTAATTTGTTATCTCACAAGCCATTTAAATAGAAACTGTGCCACATAGGCTGCAATTCTAACCACACTTTCCTGGGAATAACTACTATTGAACACAATGGGATTTACTTCTGAGTAGACATGCTTAGGATTGCTTAGGACTGATATTCACAGGGAAGTGGGTGAGAACAACCATTTTTCACGTTTCCTCTGAATTTTCTGAACTTCTTGTGGGAACTGTACAGGAGAGCATCTGGGAGTTCATGTGTGGCTGGAACAACTTTGGTGGTAGACCACCATAATTCACCAACCAGATACAAATCATCTCTGAACAGCTGTCAGAAATAAGGTCTAAACAGCACCAAGATAAATCTGATCCTGGTAAGAATTCTAGGTTAGTCTCCTTGGGTGGGACCAACAGGAAGGTGGTCTGTGGAACTCCCTGCCACAGGATGTGAGGATGGCAATTAGCCTCAATGCCTTTAAGAAGAGACTGGACAAATTCCTAGAGAAGGAGACCATCACAGGTTACAAGCCATGAGGGGTGTGTGTAGACATGGACAACCTCAAAATGCCATACTCAGGGGAGGGCACCTGGATGCAGGTGCCATATGTGCTGCCTGAGATATCTGGAGGGCTGCTTTGTGATACAGGAAGCTGGACTAGATGGGCCTTTGGCCTGATCCAGTGGAGGTTCTACTTATGTTCTTATGAAGTTTCTCAGAAGGTATGGAAAACATACTCTATCCTTGTAGGTAGCAGGAGACAGTATATAAGTTGGGAAATTCAGTTCTGAACCTTGCTAAAAATGCAAACCATGATTTGGATGAACAGCATAGTCCTGTCCAAGGAAATTTCTAATGCCATGCTAGAGACTGGAGATAAGCAGTGTTTGAACCTGCAACCTGAATTTGGAAGTGACCCCGGGCAGAATTCTAACCAACTTTCCAGCACTGGCATAGCTGGAATTGCACAGTTGCATAGTTGGAGTTGCACAGGCTGGAGCACACTAGTCTCTGTGTGGTTTGTGCATCAGAGGACATCAATATAAAATAATATGTTTCTCAGGGAAGAATACTGTCCATTTTGAGACTAATGTGTCTCTTAACTGTAGATCTCCTTACTGTTCCTCCCATACCTCTTCCTTTTATTCCACCAGTGGTCCCACTTTCCTCCCGTACCTATCTGTACTCAAATAGTCTCAAGTGGGCTGAACTGACCAGCAAAACAGTACCTGGAACATTGGGTAAACTCAGAGGGGCATGGACCATTGCTTGGCGTCCCTGGCCGTTTGTGTCTCAACCGAGTGCAGCTCAGTTTTGTGGCCATCCCAAGACTTCCAGGCACTGGTTTTGGGTGTCTCAGCAGCCAGAGTCTTCCACCTGTTGGCCCATCCTAATTATTTCTTCATATTGATAACGCTTTATCTAATAGCATTGCAAATCTGCTTTAACCGGTCCCGACAGGAGTGTCCGACAGAGTGCACAAACCTGTCCTTCTCCCCAATGTGTGCTCAACTGTTCACCAGGAGTCCTTCCCAAGGAGATGGAGACTTCCCTTCTCCTCTTTTTTATATTTGTTCCATTCATCAGCAATTCCATTCTGTTAATGCCTCCTCTTTAGATAACACACCGCGTATCAGGCAATCAATACCTACTGGTATCATTCTATTAATGTTATGCCACTTAGCTAGTTAAATAGGGCCAAGGATGAGGAAAGAGGGGGCACGGCATGTGCACTGATGGGGAGGAGGGAGCGTAGAGCTGTGGGGGAGGGAGCCCTGCAAGCCATACTCGATCCTTATGGAAGCCCGTTAAAATTAATTGGAAAAAGCTTTTAAAGACCCCAAGACGAAGACCAAATGGATCTCAGGCGCACTGCCTCATCCCCGACTCCAAACAGGGAGGTCACTGCGAAGCTGTAGATTTATGCGGAAGGCGACAGTGATGGAAAATTGAGACAAAAGCGTTTGGATTTTATTATTCCATTTACTCTGACCCGGGGCCAGTGTGGGGTTTGGGGAGCCTGGTTTATGTATACAGCTGGTTGCCACACCGAGCAGCATTTGGAGGCACTTAAAACAAACGGCCCCCAACCCACAGCTGTAACAACATCATCTCAAATACAGGTTAGAGCTGAAATGCAGCCCCGGCAGCAGCGCTAGCGTTTCCAACAGGTGCATGCGGAGGGTTTTGCGTTTGCATTAAAACCGCCTGGTCCTGAGAAACATTTGTCTCAGGCTGGGCTTTTAAAGAGCATTGCGTCACCACCACCACCATCACCACCAGGCCATCGGTTGAGCCAAGTGCTTGGGGGCTGGCCTGGTCCCATCTATGGAAGGACAGCTTCACAATCCCACTCAGCCCAATGTGGCCTGTACTGGCTTGCAACTGCTCCCCAGAGTGTTGGCCAGAGATTTTTCCTGTGATCCTTGTAACTGGAGATGCCTGAAGACAACCACCCCATGGTGCATGCCTTGTGCAACCCTGTACATGCCACAAACAACCTCTCACTTTCTAAGGGTGCGATCCTAACCTAGGCTGGAACAACTCATAGGTCTTCTCATTCTCGTGACAATGCAGGGAGGCAAGAGCATGTGTGTGCACTAGCCTTACCTTCCCCCAAGTGTGGCACACAAGTGATGTACGGCACTTTTGTGACACTCCTAGATCAACACAGGACTCATGCTGGGGTTTAGGCCAGCCTAACTTGAGATTAGGATTGCAGCCTTACAGTGCAATCCTAAACATGTCTACACAGAAATAAGTTCTATAGTATTGAATTCTGTAGTATTTACTCCCAGGAAAGTGTGCGAGTCAATCACTAGTCAGTTAGGATTGCAGTCACTCATACTTAGAGGGGCATCCAAAACATGCCTCTGTTATGGTTGTAATTTGGATTCATGCAAATGTGATTTGAGAAGAATGCTCGCGTTGGCCATAATGAATCATACTATCTGGTATTCAAATGTAGTCTGCCTCTGTACATGGAGGCTCTGCATGAATAAATGTGATAGACGTGATAGTTAGATCCACTTCAGGCAATTTTTAAAATCCCCTTTTCAAGTCATCTAAGCTAGTGACTCTTACCATCTTCTTGTGCCAGTGCATTCCACAAGCTAATTCTTCATCGTATGATGAAATATCATATTTACTTGAATCTAACGTGCACCTTTTCCAGCCAAATTTAATCTCCAAAATTGGGGTGCACATTAGATTCGATGGCACGTTTGATTCAAGTAAAGATGGTATATTGATTATATGTATAGGTCATTATTTAGATTAACAGTTTTCTATATTGTAATAAAAAAGCGACATAAACCCATTGTTTTACAAAGTAGTACAATTAGGTAAAAATTGTAACATAAACTCATAGTCATATAATTATTATCATTTAACTCACTGTTGTATGCAGTAAAATGAAATTTTGCACCTGATTTGTAGCTGCGCATTACAATCGCCAGTAAGCTTTTTTTTAAAAAAAAAAATCTCAGGCTTTGTAAAATAGGGGTGCGCATTATATTAGCTGGTGTATTAGATTTGAGTGACTGACATCACTAGGACCCCCTCTGGGTTTGTTTATATGAGCGGACTAGCCAACTAGTTCACCCTTTTAAAAAATAATTAGGAAGATATTTGTCACTCATTAATAAAATGAGCAGCAAGTCTCACTGTTTTGTGGCTGAAATGGAGACCACTATCGAGTCAATCCTAAGCATGTCTACTCGAAAGTAAGACACATTGTTCTCAATAGTACTTACTCCCAGGAAAGTGTGCTTAGGATTGCAGCCTATGTCGCTGAGGTGATGCAGGAGAGAAGAGGTACCTGTTGGGATGGTAAATCAGAGCAATCCTTGACCACACAATGGAACTAAAGCATCACTACAAGTGATGTTTGAGGATTAAGCGCATATTTGTCTTTGTATATAGGGGAGAAAAGAGTGGTAGGGGCAGCGCTGAGTTTCCTATAGGAGAAACTGCTGGTGTACTAGTCTACCTGGTTTTTTTCTCCAACCCCCACTAGGCTTCCCATGGGGGCATGTATGATCTCTCCCTCTCTTATTTTTTGTCTTCAGAGCAACATTCTGATAACATCTTCTGGGCTGGGAAATTTATTTTATTATTTTTCGTGTCTGGAACATCATCAGATTATATTGTTTTGAGGTCCATAATATAGCAGTCTTCAATAGACGGCATTATCATTGGCCAGAGACAAATCCTCCACTGAGATTCATGGCTGGTGGATATTGACACATGAACTCTGACACATGACTCATTGACACATGGGGCGCAATCTAGAGTAACTACGGGAAGTCCTTACTCCAACATAAGGACAATTTATTTTGGATTGCAATATGAATTTCCCATAGGTTTTCACTAAGTGGTGCCATAACTATGTCAACATAAATGTCTCTTATGTTCTCCCATAGTTACTCTGCATTGTAGTGTTGGTCTCCAACCTCCAAGTATCTCATATTGGATTTCCCCAGAAGGAAGCCCTTGAAGCCCACCATGGCACAGTGGTGGCTCAGAAGTGATACAGGTTCTTTGTACATGCCCAGAAGTAATTATCTTTACCTGTATGTGAAGATTTGGACTGGCATCAAGTCAGCTAACTGTAGAAAAAATATTTGGGAGGAGAAACACCATCTTCCTAACCTGGGCACAGTTATCTGCTACATTCCCAGATACATCTCTGATAATTGCATTGAGCCAGCCTATGCTAAGTTTGCACCAAGTTGTGCCACATTAGGATTGCACTGTGGATAAGGTGGTTTTTAAAATATGAAAATTTTATTAATAAAATTAATAATATTAATAATTAATAAAATTAATTTTATTAATTAATATTGATAATAGTAAATGAAATAATTTTGACATATGGGGTATCAAAAGAGTTATGAACTCCAGGTGATTTAGCTATACTTCTGATTGAAAGGGTAGACAAAGATGACTCAGAAATTGTGTACTTGTATTTTGGGACAAGGGGAGATGGGGAAAAACAAAGAAGTTTTTTCTGTTTTCAGATTAATGTATAGGAGGGGAGCCAATATTTAGAATAAATAAACAGAAAATATTAGTGAAAGTTGGACAGACACACAAAAAAAGGTACGCCGCATCTCTAGAAACTGTCCACACCAAAAGCATGCAGAAGTAACACAATATCCACCCCTGTTAATCAAACTGTTCTCCATTTCTACAGACAACTTGGGGGGATATGTAAATTTCTTTTTTCTTTCAATTTCTCTTGCTTCTCTTAAAAAAATATTAATAAAAAGATTTCCCCCCCCCCCTGCTATTTCAAAATAGCCAGGCTGCTACTAGAATAATGTTCTTACATATAAATTGAAATCCTTTTTGATATTTACACTACTGATTTCTGCACTTTCTTTAATCTCCTCTTTCAAATTAATAGACAATAACAGCAGATTCTTTCCTGGGCTCGCTCGCCTCTTGTGCATATTTACCCAAGTGTCTAGAGTGGAGATTGTACACATCTCTCTAATCCACCTGGCTGTGTTAGTTAAAGGCCCTGATAAAATCAGCTGCACTTAAATCTTAACCTTTTAAGTCTGAAATGTTTTTGAATGTCTGGGATCATGGAAACTGTCCAGAGGGAGGGGGGAAGTGGACAGGAGAGGGGAGGGAGCCCTCAAGCTTTTTACTAGCCGCGCGGCTGTTCTTTTTCATTAAAAGAGATAGCTGGGGCATCAGAACAGAAGGGAAACCCTGCTGGTTCTGATCAAAGACTCATCTTGTCCAGTTTCCTGGTTCTCACCCCCCCAAAAACCCCAAGCAGGACATATAGGCAGAGCCTGCCTTTGTTGCTTGTCTTTTGCAAATAGTACTTAGGGATAGAATGCCACTGAATATGGAGGTTCTATACAGTGACCCAAATTGTGTGTAGAAACCTACTGAATAAAAACCTCCCTTTGCATTGCTTTGCAGGACAGATACCAATACTTTACTTTCTACCAGTCATTGGAGGGAGCTGCAGGTGGACCAGAACCATTCCTTGCCATTCCTCAGGTGACCCCAAAGTGCTAATCCAAGTCTGCCACTTGCTACGAAACTCCAAGGGTCTGCTTCCTTCCCACAGCCTAATCAATGACTTGCTGATGTAAGATGCTCTGTGTTTCCAGAGCCTCCATTCTCATGGGTACAGGTGTCTCATGGATACAGGTATCCTAATGTCCACTAGGATTCCGTTCTGGAATTTTCCATGGATAAAATTATCAGTGGATTAAAAAATACAAAAGTGGAAAAATAATTTAAAAAGTCCACTTCCAGGTTTCTTGCTCCTATATTGTTCCAAGTGGAATAAGGTTGTGCCTCAATATCTGCAGGAGTTTGATTCTGCAACACTCTGCTAAAACAGAAAACCATGTGAAATAAAAGCAGTTAAAAATTAAAAGTGTGTCCCAATGATTTAAAAACAGCTTTTTTCCTGTTGTAGAGAGACAGCAATTAAAAATTAAAAAGGACCCCCCCTGCCTTTGCCTGGCTGAACTGAAGAATGGAACGATTGCTTGCATGACTGCCTCTCTACAACAGTAGAAAAGAAGTTTTTAAAACTGTGGTTTGCAGTGCCCATTTGTGTTGAGTCAAATCTGAGTATTAAAATCCATTGTATAATAAGGTTAAACCTGTAGTGTACCACTGCATACCAGGTGCTGGTATATGGAATTGCCTTTGGGTGCAATCTAGAGTAACTACGGGGAGTTCTTGCTCCAGTGTAAGAACAATTTGCTCTGGATTGCAATATGAATTTCCCATAGGTTTTCACTAGGTGGTGCAATAACTACAGGTACATGTAATGTCTCTTATGAGCTCCCATAGTTACTCTGGATTGTAGGGTTTGTGTTTTTGTTGCATGGCGTTATTTGACCGGCTTTTGGTGGAAACGGCGCACTGAGCTAAGTGGCACACTTGAGATGGTTATTCAATAGAGTTGCATAACACTAAATCAGCAATTTTCAATGTTTGTCTTCTCATGGCACATTGATCTTCATGATCTTCTCTATGGTATTTGCTTCTATGGTTTCACTTCTGGCCTCTTCCATGTTCTAGAGTCATTGTTGTAGCCACGAATAGGCTACAGACTCTTCCTCTGCCAGCTGAGTTTTTTTCAGAGATTTCCAACCACCATGCTCCAAACTCCCATGGCACACCAGCAGACCTTTCGTGGCACACTGGGTGAACACCACTTGGGCAGTAAAAAAAAACCAGTATGAGAAGCAGCAAAATTTTATTCAAAGAATACAGTCTATAAATGTCAAAAAAGCAGACACTGTCAAGACAGACAGATTACCCACTGGTGGTGCAAACAGTTGAGGGAGGGGGGAAAAAACAAGTCTCGAGGGGTAGCGGACCCCACACTGTGGGTGCCATAAGGAAGAAGTCTCACTTTCCTTTCTGAAGGAAGCAGAAAGCATCAGCCCTGGGCAGTGACATGGCTAGATGGGGTGGAACAGTTGGTCTTGGAGGGCGCCTCCTCACCCCTTTGGAGCTTTTCTATGTGGGGAGGGGGAAATGGAGATGTACGCCTCTATTGTGCAGCCCCCCACCTGGAATGGCTTTAAAAGTGTGAGACTCCTAACACTGACTGCTCCACCCCTTCTAGCTACACCATAGGTCTTGTGGGTCTTGGGTGGCCCTTAACACACCTTGCTGATTCCAACCCCAGGTGTCGCTCTTCCAGATGAGGTGCATTGCGAGGATATCTCTCAAACCTACTCCTTATATTGATGCTTTGAAGGCAAAGGCCAGTTGGGAAAAGAGATGGGGGGACGTATGTGTGCCTCGCTCCCCCTTTCTCCTTTTGTGTGCCTCTTTCTCTCAATCTAGCTTCAACAAGGGTGCTTATAGAACACAGTATAATGGTGCATTGTTTGGCGGGGATTTAATTTCTCTCCATCACAAGCTGCCACTGCAGCCCCTGTCATTGCAATTTGTCACACTTTTTGTGTGTGCTATATCTTGCTGAAGGTCCCAGCTCCTCCTCAGCACCCCCTCCCTCTGTTGTATAATCTCCTTGTCTGGAATGAAACTACCCCCCCACCCAAATAATAAGAGGGGAGACCAAGAAGAGGGAAATCAGAGACAACCATTATCAGTGGAAGCTTCTTTCCCCCTTTGCACTACAGATTCACACCCATCACGAGAAGCAGAGAGCTGGATTTCATGCTGGTTGTGTTTCTTTTCTCTGTTTTTCTGTCTCCATCCTGCGGTGGGAGGAAGAAAGACAGACAGACAGACAGACAGACAGACAGAAAGAAAGAAAGAAAGAAAGAAAGAAAGAAAGAAAGAAAGAAAGAAAGAAAGAAAGAAAGAAAGAAAGAAAGAAAGAAGAAGAGTTTCTGGGTCTTGGAGAAGTCCCCATTGGCTGGTGGGAGGTGTAATCCCACTCTCCTCGGTGGTGGACCACCAACTGGAATTATATGGAGAGATGCCACTCAATCCCACCAGGAGCTAAACATGTCTAAAAGAATATCAAGAGGAAGTGAGGGGAAAGGAAGAGACAGGCCAGTGGGGATTAAAGGAGGGAGCTGACCCTAATCGTGACCCCAACCCTCCACTAAATTGATGGATTTTCAGGTGGGCAAAACCCTTTATGAACAGCCGTCGAAGCTGAAAAGGCTGCATTCGACCCCCATTTTGACTTGCCTTTACTGTCAGGACTGACAGGTTGTAAAAGAAGACAATTTTATTTTTGAACACAGCATGGGACACCTTTCCCTTCCCCTCCTAAGTGTGTTGTGCGTGTGAAGGTGGCAGGTTCAAGTCCCCTCTCAGATTCCTCATACATGCTGTATTGCAGATCTATTTCATCTACAAAAGAAAAGGGAGAGGTAGTATGCAGACAGAAGGGGAAGACTTGGGAAAGTCACAAAAAACACATTTTGACAGCCCCCCACCCAAAAATGTAGAGTCTCAGCTTGGTGATATGTCAGAGTAGATAAATGGAGAGCAATACACCATATTTACTCAAACCTAATACACACCATTTCAGCCAAATTTATTCTGCAATCCTAAAGACACTTTCCTTGGAGTAAAACCCATTGAACACATCAGGGCTTACTTCCGAGTAGACATGGTTAGGATTGTGTTCTTAGTCTCCAAAATCAAGGTGCACATTAGATTTGATGGCACATTCGATTCAAGTAAATATGGTATTTTGATTATAGATGTAGGTCAGTATTTAGTTTACTGGTTTACTATATTGTAAAAAATGTAACAAACCCATTGTATATATAAAATGGTGCAATTGGGTAAAAATCAAAACCCCTTATAATATTATTATAATCATATAACTCGTTGTATGCAGTAAAATTAAATTTTGCACCTGCTTTGCACCTGCACATTACCATCACAAGGAAACATTTTTTTTTTTAATCTCAAGCCTTTTAAAACAGGGGTTTCTTATAAGAGGGAGTCCAATCCAAAGTTACTCCAAGGTATTTGGGGTCAGAGTCAAATGGGATCTTGCATCTACCCCTCAGTGTGACTGCAACTTCAACAGAAGATACATCACATTGTGTCCAAGTTGGACATTAAGGGCTTATACTGGCCCCGTGTTTGATTCCCCCCCCCCCCTCAATTTAGACCACTCTGTCTTTGAATGGGTGGACTGGACATTAACACTTGATTTATTCCAAGTCTATGTATTTGCCATACACTAAATAACAAATTAAAATAGGGGTGCACATTATATGCAATGACACATTAGATTTGGGTGAATACATGGATATTTTGTGAGTGATCTGAAAATCCAACTATTTTATTTATTCAGTTCTTTGTTTGTTTTCAGAGTTTAAGTGTCTTTTCTTCCAGTGTAAGCTCCCAAATTATAATACGATTAAAGAAAAAAACTTAGGGCGCAATCCAGAGTAACTACGGGGAGTCCTTGCTCTGTTGTAAGAACAATTTGCTCTGGATTGCAATATGAATTTCCCATAGGTTTTAACTAGGTGGTGCAGTAACTACAGGTACACGTAATGTCTCTTACGTGCTCCCGTAGTTACTCTGGATTGTAGGGTTACATTCAGTTACTAAAATATCTTGAGAGGTAGGAGTCTGAGCCAGAGAAACTGCAGCATTCAGTAAATGGCATGAACTATAAGACACCAATCAAAACCAGCTCTTCAATATGCTAGAATGCTTGGACGAGGAAAAAAGTCTTCAGGTGGTGTTCAGAAGACATCAAAATGGATGAGCATCTTGAACACAGCAACACACTACATGTCAGTGTGTCACACTCTGCTTTATGGGAGTCAGTGGGCTAGCCAGAGGGGGAAGCAATAAGTGCAACAGGGGCCATGGTGTGCCATGTACGGTAAGTGGACCTTCCCACTCACTGCAGGAGCCATTGGGGCGGTGATAACAACATCCAGGTCCTTGCAGAACTTAGAGGAAAGGACCATCACAGGTAACAAGTCATGAGGGATGTATGTAGATGTGGACAACCTCAAAATTTCAGATGCTAGAGTGTTGTGTGCTCCCTGGAGTATCTGATGGGCCACTGTGTGACACAGAAAGCTGGACTAGATATGCCTTTGGCCTGGTCCAGTGGAGGCTCTTCTTATGTTCTTCAATGCCGTTTCCTATTCTTACATGTTGCTGATGCTGCCCCAAATGTCTCCAATGGCAAGTGGAAGGAGGCTTTTACACAGCTCATTGTGGTGCCTGCGGTGGCATCACTAGGGTTTGCATCACTGATGCAGGAGGCAAGTGTGTCATACCCGCAACACACACATAAGATGTACCTGCTCCCATGCAGTGAGCAGGGCAAGCCCCTCAGGGCTGGGCATGGTTACGCACCATTGCTCTGGGTTTTTTCATAAAAATAAAATATATTTCATATATTTTGATAAACTACAGTATATATATTTCAACACGGTTTGTTTCATTGCATTCTGCATGAACTTACACATTGAATCATATATAACAATGGTATTATGTGACAGTACCAAAATACTAATATTTTTGGCCACTTGTGGTATCCCTCCTTATGTGCATCTTGTGGTAAAGCCTGCACACCCTAGCGATGCCACTCTCTGCATCCTCCTCTCCCTCTGTCTATGTTACTACAGCGAGGAGCAAAGCATCATTGGAGACATGTAACAGATATACTGGGCACAATCCAGAAGTGCATTTGGGCTGCCCTATCATTGGGATGGCCCAAGTCCAAGATGGGCAGCCCAGATATGCTAGAGATGGCTTGGGGGAGCATAAGACAACATAGGCTCCCCCAAGACAGGTCGAGCTGAGCTATCCTAGCTGTGGCAACCTTGGCAGTTCAAGAGAGGCATGTTGATGGCATATTTAGCATTGCCTAGGGCAGATCAGTTACTCTGCATCCAGAGCCTGTTTCCAAGGCAGAAGTGCCCTCTTCCATCTCCTCAGAGTTATACCAGGAGCAGGTATAAAAATGAGTAGACTCATAGGGGTCCATAATAAGGCCTGAGTAAGAATGGCAGTGTTGACCAAAAATCTGAGTTCTTGGTCAGCCTAGCTGCAACCCCTGCCTCTCAACCTCAGGATATGGCACAACTACAGCAGCCACTAACCACAGGATCCAGCAGGCCACTAAAAGCAGCCACCCTACACTCGAGGTACTGCTAAACTGCATTTTCCTACTGCAACTGTTACTGGTTGTCAGAAACTTCTGAGCTTTCTTCCAAGGCAGGCATCACAGCTGTTCCTCATTCAGTGTGATCTGAGGGGGGTCTCCTCAGGAGCAAGCCCTCCCCAGGTGTCGCTTACTTGATGCCTACTGAGCATGCTCTGGAGTAGCTAGCGCAGCCCAAGCTTCCAGAGTCTCTGGATGCAGCATAACCTTCTTCTCTGGATGCAGAATAGTTGGGGCAGCCCAGCTAGGGCTCTCCTCACTGCCCTTACTTTGGATTGTGCCCAAAATCTCCATTCCTTCATAATATTATCTTTGTTTCATCATAATCAATGTCATCATCATAATATATTAGGGTTACTGTTATATCGTGGTTGTCACTGTTATTGTTTCAAAGTACATCCTCCGGCCAGACATCAATAAAATGAACTTTACGAAGAAGGGGAAGGCACATCAACACACTTGGGCAGGGATCACAACAGATAATCATGAAAGGAGAATGAAGATTTTATGGGGCTGAGGCCATGTGAAATCTTTGGCTTCTACTCCATCGGAGGAGGTTTTGCTTCCGATCTGAGTTTTGCTTGGAAAAGCGTCCAAGTTATTAAGCCTTCTGTGCTTTCTCTAAGCCAGAGGGAGCGGTTGTCAGCATGCTTTGGGGGCCATTTTTGTACAAGCAGGCCTGCTGTTTGGTGTAGTGTTTCTACAGGAGGATCGCTGGGTGGTCTTGTCTGGTGAAGACGGAGAAGCAGATAGCCAAATCCTTTCAAGATTGTTGTTGCTGGCATCTGTCTTTGGGAGGGGAAAAAAGATCCACCTTGAAGAATACAGCCTGTCCAACAACGAAAATGGGGAAGGGAGGCAGGAGGCAGGAGGCAGGCTCGTCAACAAAAGTCCGGACTTAGGAATGCATCTATAAAGATTTCATCATGGATGTGGCTGGCAATTGTGTGGACACTGGTATTACCCGCAGCCAAAATGCAACGCAGCCCTTGGCATCCTGTGACCTGCTTAACTGAACATCTCCCACTACAGCCTCTTTGAACCTTTGGTTGCCTGGCTGTGATGGGGTCAGTCAATGAGCCACAAGAGTAGCTCTCTTTAGATCAGCAATTTTCAACCAGTGTGCCATGGTACACTGATGTACCATGAATGGTGTGCAGGTGTGCTGTGGAGCTTGGGGGGGGGGGGAGATAATTTACTGTATTAGTAAATCCAGTGATGCTGCTTTCATCAGCAGCATGGTGCCTTGTCAATGGTCCCAAAACTGTACTTTGACCATTTTAGCACCTTGTCAGTGTGCCATGAGATGAAAATGATTGAAAATCATGGCTATAAGCCCTGATATATGCAGTGGGGCCTGCTGGGTTGACTATACATCAGAGCAAGCATGAAACAGGGATGTCACAACAAGGGAATGATTGGGGCTTTCAGATGTAGTTTTCATCCCAACCATGTTCTCAACCCTCATGGCTATTTCAGACAAATGAAAATGCTTCCACCAGCTTTTAATGAACAGTTCTTTCTTTCTTTCTTTCTTTCTTTCTTTCTTTCTTTCTTTCTTTCTTTCTTTCTTTCTTTCTTTCTTTCTTTCTTTCTTTCTTTCTTTCTTTCTTTCTTTCACTTAACGACCATTTAGGGGAGGGTGATTGAGAACAAAAATATGATCTGGCCAACAACTAGCCACCAACCCCTTCCTTGTTTTGTGCCCCCGCTGCTGATTAAAAATAAAGAGCACTTTCCACTGGGTTACACTGAGTGCTCCGTGGCATGTCTTATCAGGCCTTCTATTCCTCAGGCAGGGGAACAGGCTGCACCTGAGAACTTCTGTGGAGGTCAGAAAGTACTTGATCCTCGCTGGCTTTTGGGCAGCAAGGAGGCTTTGGGGGTTGCTTTCTCTCCAGTTCCTCACCTCCACTGACCCAGCATCCGTTAAGGTCACATCCTCAAGAATTTCTGCCTATTTCTGCCTGCCTGTTCCAGATCAGGATAGGATTGGATTGCCTGTCTTACAATAATTACCTAGAGAGAGACAAAATGTACTCATACCAACATAACATTCAGTTACTGTGATACTTGAATCTCTTGCAGCATTCTCTTTTCCTGATATGCAAATCTTCCCACAAACACATCTGACATATCACATAGATATGGGGTATCTATCTAGATGTCTCCCAGATAGATACCCCACAGGTCCCTGAGCCAGTCTGCACTCAGTTCACAGCTCCGATAATAACTGCACGATGTGCTTTCCCAGTCTTGATATGGAGCTTAGAGTCCCACTGCAGAAAAAAGGAGACTGTGAAAATTAGAACAAAACCCTGGGATCCTGGAGGAAAATGGATACCAACCCTTTTCTTGTGATGCGTCCAAGGCCTGCTCAATACTCTGCCTTGTTCTCCAAGGAGTTAATGGGGTCTGACGGGGTGTTGAAGTCCAAAGCTGATGAGGTTGAGAAGGGGGGAGAGGAGGAGGGAAGGAAGTGGAAGAGTCGAGGCATTGAGCATGGCCGGGCCAATGTGCAACAGCTGTTCCTCGTCTTTGAGGAGCAAGGTTCAAGACAAGAATATGAGATAGGCAAACGTTGGCTTAAACTTTCTTCTCCCTTTGATTGTCCTTGGACATCTGCCCCCATCTCCTGTCAAGAATTCTTGCCAGCTGGGAGCTCAGAATAACATCCGCGAGACCTCTAATACTTTAAGCCAACCGAGTCTCCACAGTTGCCTCCCGACCCAGGCAGAACTATGCTAATGCCTGCAGCTCATTTTGCCTTTCGAACCACAGAGATTGTATGCGGTTTATTTGGCTCACGTGCTAATTGGCTTTAATTTGTTGGCCAATTGGATTTTTCACGTGTCCAAAAAACGAGCGGCGGACAATAGGAGAAACCTTAACTGAAGAGCGTGGGACAGAGCCGGCTTTCGAATGGCGTTTGCTTTTATGCAGATGTGCTAAATCTTTGGGCGACGGGTGTGCTAGAAAGATTTCTCAAGCATATCCAATGTGGCTTACTTTTTAAAAATGAAAAGAAAGAGAGAAAGAAAAAGAAAAAGAAAGAAAGTCACATATTCCCATATAGGTTGAATACCTTTGAGGCATCAGATTGAGTGTGCCAGCCGTGGCCTCATTGCACAGTGTTCACTTGCCAAGAAACAGGAAAGCTAAGATGCAAAGTATTTATGGCACCCATCCTTGCAATAACCCTGGGACACAGATTGTCATAATTCCATGTTCTGATGGACGTATCATTTTCCAGTGAGTGCTCTGGATGTATTCAGAAAACATCTTTTCTGAATCCGACTTATCTTGGATGCGCAACTATCTGGGATACCATGTACCAGAAACTTGAGGACTGTAGTAATCCTTTTGTAACAGTTTCTAGATCTCATGACTGCAAGGCTGAGATTGAAAAATTAGGGACAACCACATCTGGTGACCTCTTTGCATGGGCTTCCCCTTTGCCAATGTTATTCTTGCAATTGGTTCTATGAAGAAGGGGGGGGGGGGGAGAGAGAGAGAGAGAGAGGGAGAGAGAGAGAGAGAGAGAGAGAGAGAGAGAGAAATCACCCAGGGAGTTCAATGGCTGAGTGGAGGACTCAATATACTGGTCCCCAGTTTATCTTAAATACTGTATTTACTCAAATCTAACACTCACCTTTTCAGCCGAATTCAGTCTCCAAAATCAGGGTACACATTAGATGTGATGGTTAATTATATTTGAGTAAATTCGATATGTTGCTTATAAGTATAGGGTGTGCATTAGATTCAATGGTGCATTAGATTCAAGTAAATAAAGTATTAAAAAGTGTTATTTAAAGGTGTAGCAGTTGGGATCTGAAAGATCCAGGTTCATATCCCTCCTTGGCCATGAGTCTTTATGAGTGAACTTGGGCCAGACACTCATTCTCAGCCTCAACTACCTTACAGGGTTGTTGTGAGGACAGCAGAAAAAGAGCAACAAAAGCTTTGTAAGCTGCCTTAGGTATTTGCATTGTCATGGGAAAGACAGGATATAAATCCCTTAAACAAACAAGCAAACAAACAAATAAATAAACAAATAAACTTTGACTTCAGTATTACAACCACCCTGAAAGGTATGCCAAGATTATTTTCCCCATATTGCATAGAAGGGGAGATGAACTGCCCAAATGTGTCTAACCAAGGACACCTTATGAGCTGATGGCCAAGGCAAAGGCTGTCTCGTTCACAGGTTAGTCAAACAGATAGAGCTGCTTAGAGCTGAGTTTAAATTGGTAGTCCATCTGCCCAGTATGGCCTATTCCAACAAGCAGAGGCTATTCAGGACCTAGGCAGAGACCATCCCCATTGCCTGCTATAGGTATTTCTATTAACTAAGAATAGAACTTTAAGGCTTTCTCCTTGTACATACGAGAGATGTACCTTTGCATCATTTGCAGGCAAGGCAGGTGATCTGCCAGTAAGCAGTGGATCCTTTGGGCCACTTTTCAGCCTCCCTGTGGGTCCTTTTGAGCCATCCTTTGGACCATCCTAAGACAATATTGAGTTGAAAGAATAGTATTAACTGGAATATTCAGGATGGATTGGAAGCATCTCTCCAGCATAGGAACATAAGAACTCCAGTGGATCAGACCAAATGCACATCAAGTTCACCTTCCTGTGTCTCACAGTGGTCCACCGGATGCCACAGGGAGCATGCGAAACAACAAGAGACCTGCATCCTATTGCCCTGATAGCCAACTTCTAGGAAGTTACATGAACCCATTATTTGTTTGTTTGTTTATTTATTTATTTATTTTGCACGAGAGGGGAAAGACCGTCCTCTTTCCACTCTAGCCCTTGCATAATAAAGATGTTGAGCAGGGACCATGTTGGCTTCTGCCAAGAGTTTTTTGGATGCAACAACTGAGCACCAGCTCCCCACCCCCCCAGTTCCTCTCTTATCCACTTTGCTGTCACAGCTGTGAAGAGGAACATAGGAGCATCCTTCTACTTATCTCTCCTACTTCCCATCTCCCAGATGGTCCTTGGAGTACAGCTTAGGTTCATGGTGAAGGTCCTTGGCTTTGTTGCCCAAGTTTTCCTCCTTGGAGCAGCTGCCTGGACTTGACATTGTTTTGTTGGGAGTTTTGTGTAGCCGCTTAGCTTGGAGTGAGATTCCCCCTCCCTTCTGCTTCCACATCTTCCTCTTTATCATGGAGCTAATGGGCTATTTCAAGCTCATCATAGGCTTAGCAGACAAATGGGGAGCATTGAGTTTGAAGAAGGGCTCCGTTTGTCAGAATTTGCAGCTCGGTTGAACTCCTCGGTGCAGCCAGCTGATGGTAGAGAACACGGGTGACTGAGAGGGGACATCAGGGTGACTAGCCAGAGACCTGAGTCATGTCTGAAATGCTGCAAACTTCTCTCTCTCCAGCTTTAGGATTCCAGGGTGGAACGCAAAGCCACAGTGGGAAGGGGGCATCATCTTGCTAAAGCAAAAAGAGGGGTTCCTTGCAAAATTGTTTCAAGTTAACTGAGGAAAACAGCATCCTCTAGTCTGGGGCTGGAGAAGATGATGGGTGTTCCAAAGAACAGGTTGCAAAGGGAGGCCAAAGCAGCCTTACCATATTGGTTCCCATGCATTGGCATAGTTGGGGTGGTGAGAAACACTAAGATTTGCAGGGAGCATTATGGTAGCAGCAAGCGGTCCTTCCCCATCAGAGACATTCTGGACATTCCTCCCCCCATTACCCGGAGAAGACTCCCAGACAAGCTCTAAGAGCCAGGCAGGATAGGATTGGGATATTAAAAGCTTATTTTGCCCTATTTACCCTTTTCTGGCTCAACAGGGTCAAGCTGAGAAGCAGCTGCTGCACTGGACACACATTTTGCTGACATGTGCTGTGCATTCCAGGCTGGTTTGGAACATTTTTGCGGCTGCTGTGAATTCAAAGGGTTTCATCAAAATCTTGGCATGGCGGCATGGCTAGGGCATTAGTCACCCTAAGTCCAAACATTACTTAATGTGCTTCCCCTTTCCAAGAAGCTCTCCTGGAGGCCTTCAAAATGCTAGCTTTGAATAACCTCAAGGTGTAGTACCTGGGGCAATAGACCCCTGGCCCTCTTAGCTTGGGATCATAGGGGAGCAAATCTTATACCCTTCCACTCTGTACATCTTGCTTACTCTCTTCCCAGTAAGGAAAGTTCTTGCAATCATGCAGGAATTGCATGACTTGCAAACCTATTAGTCATATTTTAATAAGGAGTCATGTATGGGTTGGACAGGATGCCGACATCTACAGAGAAAAATATGGGAACACAGTTATGACATCCACAGCTCTTTTTCTAGGGCAACTGATTGTAATAACTATGAGCCCAATCCTATGACTGTCAACTCAGAAGTAAGTCCCATTAGAGTTCATGGAACTTACTCCCAGGAAAGTATGGTTAGGACTGCAGCCTAATTTTCTGCACCTGTTCCTACATTGGCAGAGTGATGTGCTCCAAACTCCAAAGCTGTGCTCCAAATTCTGTGGTACACCTGTGGCACACTATGGCAAACTATTTGGAAATGGCTGGGCTGTGTGATAACCCCATCAAGACATGAATTGAGAAGGAACGCCCCCCCCCCCCCCCATGCTCCAAGGAGATCTTTGTTACATCCTTGAGAAAAATAGAGAGAGGTAGGCTAATTTCTTCATGCTTTCCAAATAAATAATAGTCCACAAACTTCATCCAAGCCCTTTCTGCCAGAACACTTCTCTGGAGCGTTCCCCCAACCCCCTTCTGCTACTTGGCTTCCCATCCTAGTCCAAAAGGATTCTACAAAATGTGCCTTTGCCATAAACTGAGTTTACTACATCACAGTCAAATTTTACTACATCATTATAAGAGTGTTGCACAGACCATCCAATTGGTGCTCCCTGTCAGAGCCCCGGTGGTAGTACTGAAGTGCGAACATGTCATCACACTTCCCCAATAAAAAAGTTTTATTGTGTCTCTGTGCACATTAAAAGCAACACAAACTGCATTAATATACTGTAATTTACTTTTTTGTTATGGAACAAATGACAAACTTGGTGCTAATGAGGTCATATATTCCATTACCCCAATACAAACTCTGGTTTAAGCTGGTCCTCTGAGAATTCCCTTTAGAGAGGAGGACTGGAACACACAGACATGCTCCAGGCCTGTGTTGCTGTTCTTCCGATGGCGTGATCACAATGCAAGCTCATATTTAAACAGTGTAAGGTGATCCTGAAAGGCACATTTTCATATGCTCCAACTCTCTTGTTGATCAGAGACTGCCCCATTTGGGGGGGATGTTGGTTTAAGATGTCATTTTAAGATGCGTTCCCTTCTTGGTCTGCCATTTTTGCAAACCAAGGTGGTGATGGATTCGATTTTTTTTGGGGTGGGGGGAAATCTATATTATATATTAGTCCACATTATTACTAACCTATACTAGTCTAATCTATATTCAAGGGTGTGCTGTGGGTGGCGCAAGTGGTTAAGACACTGTGCCTGTTAACCAGCAGGCCAGGGTTCGAGACCCGGGTTGGCCCCACAAGACAGGGTGAGCTCCTGTCCTTAGCCCAGCTCTGCGACACCAGAGTCTTATTGGCTCTGCCTTTCCATTGGACTAATTCAGTGGTGTGGAGAGGGGGGATTTGCTGCTTGGGGAACAGCCTATTCTCCATATCAATCGAACCCAGGCTTTTGTGCTTCGCATGCAGCGTATGCAGAGCCGAGCATGATACCATAGTCTTTCAAGACTGACGGAGGCCTGCTTTTATATTCAGGGGTGAAACTACCTATTAGTCTGGGGGGATTACCTACCTTTCAACCCATGATATAAGATACTGTGGATCAATGCATGGTATTTCATCCATGGTCAAATTTATCTTTACAACAGCTTAGTATAATTATCCCCACTTTATTTCTCTTTCACTTTGGAATTCTTTGACACTTCACAGAAAATGTAGGAGATGTTTCCCTTTCTATTCATATTATTTTTCTAATGTAAGAAATGTTGATCTTAGAATAGGGTTCAATATGTCCCTGAAAACTGGGACTGTCCTGGTTTTGGGGGATTGCATTCACATACTGGTAAGTTTGAAAGGAGGTCCAGTCCCAGTTTTACAGAAGAGAATTATGGTAACCCTGTTTTAGAGGTACCACTCATTCACCAGAACGTCCTGTCAAGCAGTGGCCATCAGGGTGCTCAGAACCAGTGGCATAGCTAGGGGGGTTCAGGGGGTGCAGTTGCACTGGGCAGAAAGCTTTAGGGGGGCTACAAGCTGAGCTTGACACTAGTGGTTAAAATTTGGAAAAATGGGGTCTGTATGAATGATAATACCATCATGTTATATATCGTTGAAAAGGTAATTTAATGCAGAATGCAATGAAACAAACTGCATAGAAAAATCAATATTCTATCAAAAGTTATGAGTAATTAACTAAAAAAAGAAAACACAAAAGCCTATAGAACAAAAAGTGGGTTTACTTCATTCAACTTTCCCATGATACTGACTGCTCTGAGAGCCAATGAGTTTTAATTCTGTTATGGATGGCATTAATAAGGTGTTAATAAGAATCAGCTCTCAGTACCTATATCATATACAGTACCTATATAATAAAACAGTAACCCATGCTAAATGGGTATACAAGCACTTCTAATTGGTGCTCCTCTTATATTTAGCAGGTGGGAAAAAACCATTCCTCTTGCCCAGGCAAGTTTCCCTAACCAATAAGGGATGCAATTTTTATTATTCTACTTAATTAAATGTAATTTTGTTGTTGTGGGGAGGGCATCAAAATCTTCTTTGAATCCAGAAAGCAAATAAGTGTTTTGGCTGTGCCACTAGCTGAACAAATGGGTGGTAAACAGCTGAAGAGGAAAAAAAATTTAATTTCATTTTATTTTTATTTTTTTAAAAAAATTCTTTTTTAAAGTTTTTTTACTTTTTTAAAATTTTCTTTTAGAGAAACCTAGGGATGACATCACTTCTGGTTGTGACATCACTTCCAGGCCAATATTTGGGGCTTTGCACTAGGCTACGTGATCATTAACTACACCACTGCTCAGAACTTTGTAGGATGCCAAGTGAAGTGCCCATAATTGTTTCTGTTTGCAGTGGAAGTTGCTTAATTCACTTTCCATTCTGACTCATTGTGAGCTGGAAACACTTAGTAGGATCTCTCTCTCTCTCTCCCTCTCTCTCTCTTTCTCTCTCCTCCCCCCTGCAGTATCTTCCCATGGTGGTTCCTTAATGAAGCTATTTAATGGTTAGACTTTGCTTTTATTAATTCAATCACCAACATGAAAATCCTTATTGTTCCCTCCAATTTATTAAACGTCCTGATTTCCCATCATGTGCAAATGCATTTAATGAAATAGCCATGCTGACTGCTTTGGAATAGGCTGATGGCCTCTTGGAAGTGCAATTCCCATCCGTAGAGAGTGGCACAGGGTTGGTGGGTTTTCCTTCGTTTCATTCCTTAGGGGTTTGCGATGTAAAAAGAGACAGTGAATTTAATGGGTGCACAAATCTGGATTTGTAAAAGGAAGGGAGAAAGGCTACCTTTTTTGGAGTGCCGATGGGAGGGAGGGGAACAGACTAGGAAATAAGACAGGAACGGGATTTCTTGGTGGAAAACGTTTGGCTCAAGATCTCTCTCTCTCTCTTTCTCTCTCTCTCTCTCTCTGTGTGTTGGAAAAATAGCCTTACCTAAAGATCTGGGAATCTGTGGACAACAATTGTATCAGGTGAATCTGGTGAACCTGAGTGGCTTCATGTCTTCACAAAAGGGGGGATTACCAACCTTTCAACCTATGATAGAAGATATGTTGGGTCAATGTATGGCATTTCATTCATGTTCAGATTTATCCTTACAGCAGACTGGTATTATTCCCCCCATACTGCAGAAGGGAAGACTGAGGCTAAGAGGGAAGCAGCAATGAAACTTGAAACTTCAGGCCAGGCTCTTACCCACTCCTGGCTATAAGAAGTGTCCTTTTTTGAGTCCTCTACGCAATTATTTTCATTGCAGGAGAGCAGATGCACTGCTGTTAACAGGCCTGCAGGCTTCACATCTGCTTAGTGCACCAACGATATGCAAGAATTCCTGAGCATTTAAAGAGATTTTCTCTTCATTAGTTTTGGAAACGTCACACTGCAAGAGTGTCCATCCAACAAGCATTGCACATTCCTGCTTTACGGCTCCTTTGTACAGCTCCGTGTGGTATCCTTCCCAAATGGCACAGTCTTGCAACGGGCAGAGTATTTTGGCTGCATTTTCAGCAGAGGAAGAGCATTCTGGCAGCGAGCGAGATAAATCATTGAATTTGATGGGATGTTGTTATATAGACAAATAACTGGCATGCCAGGAAACAAATGATGTACGTTTTACAAACATCAATAGAGACCTGGGCAAAAGACATTTAAAATGGAGACAGATTTTGTGGGTATATATTGCAACTCCCAGTTGTGTCTACTCATAAGTAATCCTCACCTGAAAGCAAATGCATGCTAGGTTTATGGATGCTCTTAAGTGCTCCCAGTCCTGCTGTTGTGAATAATGAGGTTTCCATGTCCTCTGATGTACATGTTGGTAAAATAACCTGATATATACCTTCTCAATGCAAACCCCTTTGAAAGAAAGGTCATCATTCCTGACAGCTTGTCTGCTAATGTGCCTCTTTAGGGTATGACTTTGTAACTCTTCTCCACTTTTGGACCTCTTCACCTCTTACGCACCTCTTAGGATGTATTCAGCGTTTTCTCCATAAGAACTTCTGATACTTTGGCATTTCAAATACCCTGACCTTGTTTCCTAAGCAGACTTTATACACTTGGAATCTCCCTTTTTCTGATTCATCCCGTTTCTGCACAGGGTGTTTTGTATGTAGTTGCTGCAGGTTCCCCCATCCCTTCCCTTGTTTGGAAAGATGCCTTGTGTACAATGAACACCCACACCCACCCACCCACCCACTCACCCACAGAGAGAGAGAGAGAGAGAGAGAGAGAGAGAGAGAGAGAGAGAATCAGCACTGTCAGTTCTACCATATTCACGCAAATCTAATGCGCCATCGAATCTAATGCACACTGTATACTTATAATTAAAATATTATATTTACCTGTATCTAATTAACCATCAAATCTAATATGCACTCTGATTTTGGAGACTGAATTTGGTGGGAAAAGGTGAGTGTTAGATTCAAGTAAATACAGTATAGCAGGATGTTTTGGGCATGATATTTTGTCAGTGTACTGATGTGTACATGTGCAGTGAATGTACATATCAATAAAATAATATGCAAAAGAAACTCACTGCAACCATACAAGCAAATACATTTATTTATAGCAGTGATTTTCAATCTTTTTCAGCTCATGGCACACTAACAAGAGACTGAAATTGTCAAGGCACACCATCAGTTGTTTTTACTTGACAAGGCACACCAGGCTGATCATCCCCCCAATTTCCCTATTAATTAATGACCTTTCCCAAATTCCCACAGCATCCCTGAGGATTATCTGTGGCACACCAATGTGCCATGGCACACTGGTTGAAAATCACTATAGGGTCAAAATGGTACAAGAAAATCAGGTGTGGGTAAGGGGACGGTCCCTCCTCTTCTGAAGTAGGGTTGCCATGATTCTCTTCCACAAAACCGGGACAAGATCCCCTGTCAAACTTGACAGTATGTGTATGGAATCTTCAAAACTGGGACTGTCGTGGTTTTCCAGGACATATGCCAACCCCGTTCTGAAGGTTGGGAGACATCATTGCCCCTGATCATCCACATCACTCCAGAATGAGCTTTTGCTCATTTAGTCCCTCATAGGCCCATATCCTAAAGTCAAATTAAGCCCTTTGCTCTGGAGCAGTTACGGTGACTTCCCATAAAATAACACTAGAGGGTGACGTAACTGCATGGACCCGCAACTGCTCTGGATTTTGCCCATAAACAGCCAAAGTTTCCAGAAGTTAATGTTCTATAATGCTCCTGCACTGCTCTCCTTCAAGAGTTAGAGGTTCCTGGAGTGGGGAGGAGGGGGGTAAGAAAACCAGGAAAAGAAGGGGTCATATTTTTAAAAGCCTGTGCAGAGATGAGATCTTGGTGAGATCTGTTATCTGCCAATGCTCCAAAGGTCTTCCAGTGGGAGATTAAAGAGCAAGGTTACTGTGACAATTTGTTTACATGCAGGGAGAGATTAAGATCTCATTGAAAAGGAATAAAAATAACATCATCTCGAGCTGTCACAGCATGAGCTCCATTGTAATCAACACTGGTCTGATTTCAGGGATAATTTAAGACCAATTTATTATCTTAATTAAAAAAAGAGAGAGCAAGGGAGGGAGGCAGGGAGGGAGAGGGAGGAGAAAGGAATTTAGCATTTCAGATGCCAATCTGCTAGCTATCAGATAATGCCTCTGAATGACCCAGGCAATATAATATAGAGAACTGGGGGAAGGGAGGACAGGGGTGGGAAAACTTGGAACAATTGTGCAACAAACAGGAGTACAAAAAATAATAGATTCCGAAAAATAAAAGAGTTGCCAAATTTGATCACGTGTAAAACCTGTGACGGACGTAATTGGGATGTTTGATTAGTGGCCCAGTCCGATCCCCCACTTGTGCCAGTGGGGTGCAAACTCAAAAATGTAATGAAGTGCTTTCTTCCTGCCTGATCTGGTAAAGAATATGCTCCACCAAAACAAATATGGGACAGGATTGGGCCCTTATGTGGCATTGCCACAGGGAGTGCGGGCTACACCATGTGACATGCACAGGGGGTGATACCAATACAGAGCAAAATTTTTTAAATCTTGGTACTTTCAAATAGTACCAAGATGTTACATATCATATACAACACTATCTTAACTTCTAGTTAGCCTGGCACAAGTCTCTTGCGCCAGCGTGGGAGTGTTGCACAAATGCCACTTCTGCACTACTCATGATGGGTTAGGCCAGCACACAGATGTGCACAGACCTCCCCACACACTGCAGGAATGGGACAACAGGTGAGTTGCATTGACTGAAATTGGTTAGGATTGTGCCCTCAATGTGTGATTTCATGAAGAATGCAATGAATGAAACTGTGTTGAATCTATCAGAAATTATAGTCCCCCCCCCCAAAAAAAAATTGGGGCAAGGTATTGATGCGTCACCATACCCATTGCACAGTCTGTTTCCCCAGCCACTGCATAAGAGGAAATCCATCATTAAAGCAATGTGCTGGTCTCCTGCACCTGGTGGTGCAGACCCCGATGATGCCACTGGGACCCTTGTTTAGGATTGGGCTGAGAAATATTTCTTAGGAGATGGAAGGAAATGCTGTTGGCAAAGAATGTGGATGATCCATTTTGTACTAACCCAAAGTTGTTTGTGTGATGCTGTGACAAAGTTGTGAGGCAGCCCACTCTCCACCATTCCTCTTCAAATGCAAGTATTTGAGATAGTATTAAGAAGAGTGCATATCCAATCAGTGTCTGACTAGTCAGAAAAATAAGGCCACATGGATTCCTGGAACCTGTGGGGATAAATAAGGGAGCTGCTACTTGCCTAGGCTGAGGCATCACCTGGTGCTGGAGCATGTTGTGGCACTCCGATGATGGGCATCTTAAAATGTCCATATAACATAGCTGAGGGGATTACATTGCGCCTCGCCAGAGTGAAGCCCCCTCATTTGAAAGAGCCCTTTAAAAGAGTGAGGTATGATGGCAAATAGCCAATTCTAGTGGGTATCTGGAGGCTTCGAATTCTGTGTATGAATGCCCACAAATCTCATTTTTATTAGTTGGTACACTGCCATGGGCAATGAACTCAATACTTCTGTATTAATACCAATTTATCTGATTTTGTGGAGGACCACCATAGAGCGTGCCAAGGCTATCTATCTATCTATCTATCTATCTATCTATCTATCTATCTATCTATCTATCTATCTATCGACCTACCTACCTACCTACCTACCTACCTACCTACCTACCTACAGTATTTATATACCGCTTTTCAGCTGAAAAGTTCACAAAGCGGTTTACAAGAAAATAAAAATAATTAATAGCTAATTAATAGCTAATGGGTGCTTGTCCCAAAAGGGGTCACAATCTAAAATGCAAAAAGAACCTCAGCAGAAGCCACTTGAACAGACATTGCTGGGGTGTGGAGGGCCAGTTACTCTCCCCCTGCTAAATAAAAGAGGAACACCCACTTGAAAGAGTGTCTCTTGCCCAGTTAGCAGGGGTGAATCTATATCTATATCTATATAGATATAGATACCTGCAAGGAGATTCTATATATATATACTGTTCTGGTTTGAATAATAATACAGGTGTCACTTGTTATCCACTAGGGTTATATTCTGGAAACTCCTCTGGATAAAAAATTCGTGGATAACAAAAAAAAAAAAATGGAAAAATAGATTTAGGTGTCTTGCTCTTCCTTTGCAGGTAATGGAATAAAGTAGTGCCTCAATATCTGCAGGAGTTTGATTCTGGGACTGAAGAATGGAATGATTGCTTGCATAACTGCCTCTCTACAATAGTAGAAAAGCAGTTTTTATGTTATTTGTGTTAAGTCAAATCCATGTACTAAAAAATATGTCAGTAACAAGGATGGACCTATGAACTCTGAGCCAAAATGGAAAGGCTCTTAATTAGGCCCTTGTAGTACTCGCTTGAAAAGTTTTCTATCCCTGCTTCTATCAGTGACTTAGGCTGCAATCCTAAAGACACTTTCCTGGGAGTAAGACCCATTGACTCCCACAGGGCTTACTTTTGAGTAGACATGGTTAGGATTGTGCCCTTATATGGCATCTTTTTATGCCATAGAATTCACTTTCATCACCACCACTGCTTTTTTCATTCCAAATGGGCAACCTAAATCCTTGCTTTGTGCTCTCTGCACATAACCTACAACCAACATAGGGTGCAATCCAGAGTAACTACTGGGAGTCTTTGCTCCGGTGTAAGAACAATTTGCTCTGGATTGCAATATGAATTTCCCATAGGTTTTCACTAGGTGGTGCAGTAAGTATGGGTACACGTAATGTCTCTTACGTGCTCCCGTAGTTACTCTGGATTGTAGGGCCAGTGATGCATCTGGATTGAGGCAAGAAGCCACAGTGAGAGCTCCCAGTTACTGCACTAAGGAAGGTGCCCAGCAGGGAACCAGGAAGATGAGCATCATGCGCCTTTACATTAGATATGTTTCCTAGGCAGAGAAGGAATGAGTTGTCCTAGTCCAATCAACCAGCCTGATTCCCAACCTCAAAGCCTTGGTTTCTTCGGCTGTCCTGATCTACCCAAGCTCTTCCGCTCCCCACTTTTTTGTTTACAAACCTGTTTACAAACATGTTTACAAGTACTTGATAGGTGACCTTATTTACTTTGCAACCTGTGGATTCATTTATCTTGAAATTAGCAGGTAATGAACTGGAAAGCTCCAACATCCCTCCCACTAATTAACATGATAATGGGATTGTTTTGCTACAGAGGTACAATTAGCATGTAGGAGAGAGGAAGGGGGAGGAGAAGAAAGATCAATAAGGTGTCTGAAGGATACTCCCAGCCCTTTGCACAAGTAATGAAGAGGAGAACTTGATGGGCAGGCAGAGGTGACTGACAGGTGTCCTGTATGGACCAGCACTGCCCTGCCCTGTGATGCATTCCTAGTTATCTGAGTCCTCCACTTCCTACCAACGTTATGGATGATATTTGAAGGATACAGTACATTTGAAGCACTCAAAGCTGTTCCCAACCCCTTTCTTAGCAATACTACACCCCCATATGAGAGGACATATTAACAACTATAGCTACTTTTTGAGAGATAATCCCTCTAGGAGGCAGAGAAGGGAAATGGAGGTTCATTAAGTGGCATATAAAGGCGTATGGAGAGGCCAAAAGATACTAGCAGGAGTACTCAGAGTTAACACCTCTATTTCCTTCTTCCACCATTTCCAGGGATGTTTTTTCAGCATGATGCTACACCGGGTCGGCCCCACAAGACAGGGTGAGCTCCTGTCCTTAGCCCAGCTCTGCGATGCAGCTGGATCCAATCGTATAGGCTCTGCCTTTCCATTGGACTAATTCAGTGGGGTGGAGAGGGGGGATTTGCTGCTTGGGTAACAGCCTATCCTCCATAACCCCTGAATATAAAAGCAGGCCTCCGTCAGTCTTGAGAGACTATGGTATCGTGCTCGGCTCTGCATACGCTGCATACGAAGCATGAAAGCCTGGGTAGGATTGTTATGGAGGATAGGCTGTTACCCAAGCAGCAAATCCCCCCTCTCCACCCCACTGAATTAGTCCAATGGAAAGGCAGAGCCAATATGATTGGATCCAGCTGCGTCGCAGAGCTGGGCTAAGGACAGGAGCTCACCCTGTCTTGTGAGCTATAGAAGAGATGGGGCTTGTGGGCTATAGGTTGGTGATGAAAGGATAAATAGAAAGGATGGAAGAAAAAGATGGAATAGAAAAGTGAAGATTACCATTGGAAGCTATAATTCAGTTGGATATGTGGCTAAAATAAAAAAAGCAAACTCTTCCAACTGGGTTATTGGTGGTGGATAAGCATGATCCCCTGTCAAAATGGACAGAATATGCACTGTGCATCCAGATTAAGGACACAATCCAGAGCAAGTTCAGTCTGCTCTGCCCTAACTGCTCTCTCCTAACTATTCTGTATCCAGAGCAGAAAGTTATGCTGAATCCAGAGAGTCAGGAAGCCTGGGCTGCCCTTACTGCTCCAGAGCATGCTAAGTAATTGACATATGGGGAGGACTTGCTCCTGAGGAGACACCCCTCAGATCACACTGAACAAGGAACAGCTGTGGTGCCTACAGTGGTGACACGACCCTCGCATCACCTGGTGCAGAAGTCTGTGCGTCACCCTGAGATGCGTGCATCCCCCTACCTGGGCTGCGCAGTCGCCAAACTTGGCACCTGCACAGTTGTTTCTGAAGCCAACTGGCTTCAGAAAGAGTACCGCACAGGCACCATCTCTGGTGCCTTTTGGTTTCAGAGGAGACTGTGCAGGCGTCAGAGTTGGTGCCTGTGCAGTACTCTTCTGAAGCCATTCGGCTGCCGCTACGACTCCGGTGCAAGGCCAAATGGCTGTGCAGAGGCGCGATCTTCCTCCGCTCTAAGGAAGTCTCCTCTGAAGCTGTTCAGCATGCTCAGTGTGTTTCTGCGCGGTGCACCTTAGCTGGCCATTTGGGCCAGCTCCGAGGACGAGTGGCAGCTTCTGGCTGCTGCTCTGCTTTGGAGCAGGCCTGAACAGGTGCACTGACACCCGGGGCCTGCCAAAGGACAGTCAAACTTCTCTGGTGCATCAGCCCATATGGAGTGCGTCACCCAATGCGGCCCGCACCAGCTGCACCAGTCTAGTGACGCCACTAGGTGCCTGCCTTATAAGGAGTCCCTGATGAGATGCCAGTACATTCTCCAGTGAATACAAGGGGCTTCTTGGAGTGGCCTGCTGTATCCTGAGCTTTGTGGGCAGCCGTAGTTGTTCTATATCCTGAGGTTGAGAGGCAGGGGTTGCACCTAGGATGGCCAAGAACTCAGATTTTTGGTCAACACTGCCATTCTTACTCGGGCCTTAGCATGGAGCCCTCTGGGTCTACTCATGACTATACCTGCTCCTGATGTGGTATATCTCTGAGGTACTGGAAGAGGGCATTTCTGCCTTGGAAACAGGCTCTGGATACAGAGTATCTGCTCTGCCCTAGGCAATGCTAAACATGCCCTCAACAGGCTTCTCCTGAGCTGCCTAGGCTGCCCCAGTTAGGGCAGAGCAGGTCCACCTCTCTTAGGGCACCCTATCTTGCCTTGCTCTGCCCTAAGCCTCCTTCAGAGTAACTGGGCTGGAGCATCTTGCACTGAAATCTTGCAGTTGCTCCACCTAGTGATAGATAGGGCAACCCAAGGGCTCTAATGTGGACAGATTAGTTGCTCTGGATTGGTCTGTAAGGGCAAAATCCAGAGCAGTTACGGGTCCATTCAGTTACGTCACCCGCTAGTGTTATCTTATGGAAAGTCATCTTAACTGCTCCAGAGCAAGGGTTTAATTTCACTTTAGGATATAGGCCTTTGGCTGCAATCCAAAAGACACTTTCCCGGGAGTAAGACCCACTGAACATAATGGGGCTTACTTTTGAGTAAACATGGTTTGGATTGTGTTCTAAGCCTTATCCATTCATTGTGTCTAATGGACACCTTGACACTGAAGAATGCTTGTTGTTGGGGGAAGGAGGCCCTTCTGGGTCGGGGGACGGAGGGTGATGACTGCATATTGGCTGTTGCGTTCCAGTTGAGCCGCCTGCCTATTACCTGCCCAGCCACCTTTGCAGGCAGGGATCAGTGCCTGATGTGAGAAAAAAAGAGTGGGAAGTTAGAGAAAGCCTGAGAAGAAAGGAACGGAGGAAGGAGTTTCAATAGCTCTCCCTGGGCATCAACCTCAGGGGAGAATCATTATATGTGCTTGGCTTCTCCCGCCCCCTTCCAGCAGGCACACACCTGGCTTGATCTTAATTCCTAGAACTGTCCTTTGTTTACCTTGGCAGGCTTGGATCTCGAAAGCCGATGACATGTGAGAATTCTTCTGAAGAAAGTAAATACATCCTGATTCCTTTGCACTCCTTCCTCTCTGCTCCCCATCCCTGCAAAAAATAAAACTAAAATGGCATTTAGTGGGGTTAGCACTGAGATTTGGAAGACGCTGACTTGCAATGCTAACTCCAAAGCAAAACCATTTATAGTGCAGAGCTCCTTGTGGTCTTTGTAATAGTGACAACAGTGACATATATCACTCTCATCTCATCATTTCCTCTCATTAAATTGCAGCATAGTGGATAAGGGCAACTTAGAAGCCATTACCAAAAGTCCAGAAGATACTTTGCTCTCGTCCAGAGGTCTGTTGAGCCTACCAGCTCACATCCAACCTGAAGGTTAAATTGTAGATCATGTTTTAGGAAGGTATATTCCTATACCTTGGGATGCCCAGATGTTGTAAGATATTCTGGGCTTTGCTGGCACAAACCAAAGCAGCATAAGAACAGACGGCACATATATTTTTCTGAACACTGAACTGCTGACCCATTGATCCAGAAAAGAGAGTGAAAGAACACTGTTTGGAAAGGAAATTTGTGCAGGAAAGTAACTTCTTCTGGAAATTCTAGGTCTTGTATGGTGAGAGAAAAAGTGCGTGTCGTTGTTTTATATGCCATGCTCCCCTGTAAATATTCCGATAATTCTATTTCCTGAACAAGTGGAACGATTGTGAATATTCTCTGTGAATCAGCACCAGAAAATTCAGTTGTAATCTATGATATGAAGCTTCTCCGTACCCTTTTAGTTTGGATGGATGACAGAAAACATCCATAATTAATCAAAGTGGGTTAAAGAAATTTTGACTTTTGATTTTTTAACAAAAAAATAATTTTCACATATTAACCATTCATAAGTACCCCCAAAGGGTACACCAGTGCAGATTTAGAGAGTATTTTAGAGTGAACAATCTTCCTGTGGCCTAGATCTCAATCTTCTTGGAGAATATGTATAATTTTAGATCTATTTTTGGGTGGCTGCACATCTCTTTCCCATACAGGATCCTCTCTTTTACTGTTACCATCCTCTGTCTTCTGTTCATAAGGAAACCTAGTGTATGAGGCTCATCAGAAAATGCTTTTTAAGAGAGGCATTCATCAGGAACCTAAATGAAATTCTATTTATTATCCACTAGCAGAATGAACCCACCATTGCAAGAGTAAAATGGCCATGGCTGGGAAGTGGTGGGAACCATGCAGTGGCACCAGATGGCAGATACTGGTGGCCATTTGCACCATTGGGCAACACAAAATCCCCCCATGTGCAAAGTCTCCCCATCTGCACCATATGCAACACCGCCATGCGCATCATCCCCCCATATGCAACACCACCATGCATATCATCCCCATGTGCAACACCCCGTACAACTTCCTCCCATACACACCATCTCCCCATGTGCACCATCTGCCACATGCACATCACTCCCCCATGTGCACCATCCCCACATGCACACCATCACCCCCTGTGCATCCTCCCTCCCAGTCCATCAGCTGGATGTCGAGCAGTCTTCAATGTTAAGTATATGACAGAAAAATAGTGCACCTCTTTTCAGCACCTTAAGGGTTAAATTTCTCTACATTGGTTTTTGGTGAGTGTTGATGTCACAGAAGGAATACCCTTCCCAAATTTCATGCTTCTAGGTCTGAGGGTTGGGGGTACAGCGTCCCTCAGTCAGGGATTCTTCAATGGAAAGTATAGGGAGGAAAATGTGTTGCACACCATTTCACCCCCTTCTGGTTGGAATTTCCAAAAACCGGTTCTTAGTGGGTGTCTCTGTCCTGGAAGGAACACCCACCCCAAATTTCACGCTTCTAGGCCCAGCAGTTTTGGCTGGGCGTTGATGAGTCAGTGAGTGAATGTCTAAGTTTCAGTCAGTGAGTGACTTTTCACTTTTATATGTATAGATATATAGATTTGTAGAAATATTGGGGGGGGGGGTCAGCGTTATGGAAGAGGCATCCTAGCAGGACAGGAGGATGGGAGTGGTGTACTGCAGCACTGCTGGACCCTTCTCAGGCCTGACATGGTGGCTCTTGATTCTGCAGCAGCCCAAGGATTGCAACAGAATTGAGTAGTCCCATTGCAGGGCTACTTCCCAAGGATTGCAGAATTGAGTAATCCCATTGCAGGACTACTAGGTAAAGGAGGGCAGAATCCCTTTACCTAGTTGCTGCCAGCAGCTGCCCAGTTATACAGAGGATATTGAGGAAGGGTACAATCCTAACCATGTCTACTCAGAAGCAAGCCCCATTGTGTTCAATGGGTCTTACTCCCAGGAAAGTGTGTTTAGGATTGCAGCCAAAGCCATTTTGGCAACGTTCCAATCCCAGCTTAAAATTAGGCTGTCAATGTATTGTCAGGAAGTTAAGAAAAAAAGAAATGTACATATTTGGAAAATACACCACAACAAACTTCAAGATCACAAGATGTGGTGTTGCCAATTCACGGACATCTAGTGAGCCAAGAGAGGATCATGTAAGATCTAAAAAGGGATCTTCCACATCCAGCTCAGTATACCACTTAGTACTTGAAAACTCTTGCCAAAGCTCATGAAAAGGCTAGTGCCCGCATGCCCTGCTTGCAAGTTTCCTGATGGCACCAGTCCAAGCCTTGTTAGAAATGCCTGAAATTCTGGAGGACACAAAAACACAGTGTAGACAATACAAAGATCAGTAGCGTACCTAAAGGGGGTGCAAAACACTACATTTTTCAGGAGTTTCACCACCGTGTGCAAGTGGCCCTTTCTTTCCCTTCTGAGCCATCCACTCACTTCCATTTTTGCTCCCCCCCACTCAAAAATAACTCCAATGAGAGAGGCGTAGGGGCTGCTTGCATACTGCAGTGAGGCTCCCTGCAAAACACAGTACTTTGCACCCCCTCTGGCTATGCCACTGAGTAAGATGGTCTGACTCAGATTCATTTGTACATTTTTTCAGCAGAGGGAATGTTCCAGCAGGATATTTCTTGTTGTTCACCATAACAGAAAAGCAACTTCTGAATCATCCCGGGGTTTCTAGTGATTATTATTTCTTACGTGATCTAATGTGACTTATACAGGTTGTTCATATGTGTTTCACTTTCCAAATGACCCCTTTTCAATGGGCGACATTTCTGATTTGTTTTGTTATAGCCATGCATTTTGTTTTAATTAAATGTGCTAAATAACTGTTCTCCAGGTGAGAATTATTCTTTCTAATATTCACCAACTTGCATACCAGCCACATTAGAAATAAATCTTTGGCTGAATTGGTCGGGCGTTGTGTGTTTGTGTGTGTGCGTGTGTGTGATGCCGGGGAGGAGGAAAGGGCTATGATTTGTGGCCGCTTTTTGCCTGTCACTAAGCTCAAAATAAATATAAATAAGTAGAATTGCATTTAAAATATCTATCACATTGCAATATGGACTGTGGCAATGAATGAGCTGTAATAGGAGAATATACTTTAAAAGTGTCATAATCACTCAGACACCAAGAACTCATAAGTCGCTGGCCCACCAGACAGACAATAAATCATGGCTCTTTTATTTTTTCCATTAGTTTTCCTAAGTTGCACATGTCTCTTCCATATAAACTTTGGGAATTATAGTTCAAGAACCTTTGATCCAAAACTGACATCGGGAGTTTAACTTTGAATCTTGTAAAGGTTTTCCCCGCTTTCTGGTGGTTGTTTTCTGACTAGCCGCTCTCTCATCACCTTATAATTATATGCAGAACTCATTCTTTCAACATATGTTCCAGTCTTTCAACCTCTTTCTGCTGATCTAAAGGCCAAAATTGCCCTCCACCATGTTGTAGATGCTAGTCTAATTCCATTCCCACAGAAGTTATTAATGAGAATCCATTTGCAGAAATCTTTGGGTGGCAGCAGGAATTTGCAAGATAAAAGGGGCAGTTCGCTAGCTAAAAAGCATTTAATTGTCACTTATTAATTGTTATGAGGGGCTGTGGGTGGTGCAAATGGTTAAGACACTGTTAACCAGCAGGGCAGGGTTCAAGACCCGGGTCGGCCCAGAAGATAGGGTGAGCTCCTGTCCTTAGCCCAGCTCTGCGACGCCAGCTGGATCCAATCGTATTGGCTCTGCCTTTCCATTGGACTAATTCAGTGGCGTGGAGAGGGGGGATTTGCTGCTTGGGTAACAAACACCGAGCACGATACCATAGTCTTTCAAGACTGACAGAGGCCTGCTTTTATTAATTGTTAATTGTTCTTTTCAAGATAAGTGTGTTAATGCTTTTTTAAATTGATATTGATGCATTTTAATTGTTGTTTTTATGGTTTTGCTTTCTGTAAGTCACCTTGTGTCTCCCAGGAAAAAGGTGGGATATAAATAAAGTATATTATTATTATATTATTATTTATAAACAAAAAAGATTGGTTTTCACTTTCAAATGATTTTCACTTTTAGATGATGTTCTGATCCCTAACCTGTCCAATAAATGGGGGATGTATGTACAAAGTTAGGGAGAATTACTAGGAGCCTCAAAAAAAGGAATTGACTTTCTCAATGCAACTGAACTGAAGGACATCCCACTCCTATCCAGTTCTCTAAAGGAGAGCAGTTGTGTTGGGATCCAGACCACAGTTAGCATTTGCAGAAGCTGATAGTGACATCATTAAGCAGATGACGGTCAAAAAATAAGCACTTTTGTTCTTTGTTAGAAACCCGGTAGCTCCAAACAACAGTAGAGAAAATATTTTCCTGTATGTGATAACCAAATTATCTTGCTGGAAGAGTCCTATTATTATGGGTGCTGGAAAATTGCTTTTGCAAGCCACATTCGGCCTGTTGCATATGTTTGACACCACTGGTTTTAGGCTGTTGACTTCCCATACCAGATCCCTAGTCAGCAATCCCAGATCCCCTCCTGTCATCTTTTGCATTTGTTTCTTGAGGATGTCAGAACCCACTTCTTAGGGTGCCATAACTCATTGGGCTCAATACCGGTAACTGAGGCTGCAATCCAGAGCAAATTCAGCCTGCTCTGACCTAACTGCACTCTCCTAACTATTCTGTATCCAGAGCAGAAAGTTATGCTGAATCCAGAGAGTCAGGAAGCCTGGGCTGCCCTTACTGCTCCAGAGCATGCTAAGTAATTGACACAAGGGGAAGACTTGCTCCTGAGGACACACCCCTCAGATCACACTGAACAAGGAACAGCTGTGGTGCCTACAGTGGTGACATGACTCTGCACATCACCTGGTGCGGAAGTCTGTGCGTCATCCTTGGGATGCGCCCCCCCCCCCAACCTGGACTGCACAGTCACCAAAGTTGGCGCCTGCGCAGTTGTTTCTGAAGCCAACTGGCTTCAGAAAGAGTACTGCGCAGGCACCATCTCTGACACCTGTGCAGTACTTTTCTGAAGCCTTTTGGCTTCGGGGGAGACTGTGCAGGCGTCAGAGTTGGTGCCTGTGCAGTACTCTTTCTGAAGCCATTCAGCTGCCGCTCCACCTCCTGAGTGAGGCCGAATGGCTGTGCAGAGGCGCGGACTTTCTCTGCTCTAAGAAAGTCTCCTCTGAAGCTCTTCGGCATGCTCAGTGTGTTTCTGCGAAGTGCATCTCAGATGGCCGTTCAGGCCAGCTCCTCAGACAAGTGGCAGCTTCTGGCTGATTCTCTGCCTTGGAGCAGGCCTGAATGGGTGTGCTGACGCCTGGGGCCTGCCAAAGGACAGTCAAACTCCTTCGGCACATCACCCCATACGGAGCGCATCCCCAATGCAGCCCACACCAGCCGCACCAGTCTGGTGACGCCACTGGGTGCCTGCCTTATAAGGAGTCCCTGATGAGATGCCAGTACATTCTACAGTGAATACAAGGGGCTTCTTGGAGTGGCCTGCTGTATCCTGAGGTTTGTGGGCAGCCGTAGTTGTTCCATATCCTGAGGTTGAGAGGAAGGGGTTGCAGCGAGGCTGGCCAAGAACTCAGATTTTTGGTCAGCACTGCCATTCTTACTCAGGCCTTATCATGGAGCCCTCTGGGTCTACTCATGACTATACCTGCCCCTGAGGTGGTATAACTCTGAGGGCTGGAAGAGGGCATTTCTGCCTTGGAAACAGGCTCTGGATTCAGAGTAACTGCTCTGCCCTAGGCAATGCTAAACATGCCCTCAACTTGCCTCTCCTGAGCTGCTTAGGCTGCCCCAGTTAGGGCAGAGCAGGTCCACCTCTCTTAGGGCACCCTATCTTGCCTTGCTCTGCCCTAAGCCTCCTTCAGAGTAACTGGGCTGGAGCATCTTGCAGTTGCTCCAACCTAGTGTTAGATAGGGCAACCTAAGGGCTCTTATGTGGACAGATTAGTTGCTCTGGATTGGGCTGTGAGTCCCCTGTTTAGGAATAATATCAGCAAGTTATACAGCATTGTAAAATTTGTTTCCTGCAGAATATAATGAAAGAAACCGTGTTGAATTATCTGTATAAAAAACCCCAGGAAAAAATAGAACACAACTGCCTTATGTAACAAAAAGTTGATTTCTTGACTCAAAACTGACCAACAAGATTGATTGTTCCTTGAGCCAATGAGATATTATTATGACAGGGCAGGGAACCAATAAGGTGTTAGTATGAGTCATCTGTTACCTCCATGTATCAGAACTCTTAGGGTGCAAACCAGAGTTACCCTTGAGCTAGCTTAAGTCCCTTAAACCAGCCCTAAACATGTGCCATAAAGCATGTTTGCATTACCCAAATTGGAGGGGAGGCCAATGCAAGGAGTTGCACTGGCCTCTCTACACCCCTTTGGGCCCAAGATTTTCATGGTCTAAGCTTGCTCTGATGCAGGGGAAGGTGGCTGGTGGATGGGACTGTGGACAGGTGAATGGATCTGGGACCTGACTCTTGTGCATTATCCTAACCGTGTTCCTGGGCAGCCTGCCACAGTCCCAGACTGCTCAGAACTCCACCACCATTTGAGGTGGCAAGGAAGTAGACCCATTGGGGATCCCATTGGGGATCATTGGGGATCTTGACAGGTTACCCCAGGTAACACAGCTGCAGCCCCAAACATGTGCTGGATGCAGAGCATGCTAGCCTTTTTGATCCATCACAGTTTAGGATTCCGCTGTTATCATTCATGTGAGAGTCATCAAGTCAGCCACTGTGGTTTTTTAAATTACTGGTTTGTTGAGTGATCGGTACTGTTACATGGTAAAAGGAAGGAAGGATGGAAGGAAGGAAGGAAGGAAGGAAGGAAGGAAGGAAGGAAGGAAGGAGAAAGAAAGAAAGAAAGAAAGAAAGAAAGAAAGAAAGAAAGAAAGAAAAAGAAAGAAAGAAAGAAAGAAAGAAAGAAAGAAAGAAAGAAAGAAAGAAAGAAAGAAAGAAAGAAAGAGTTAATTGGAATTTCACCAACCTTAGTAATGTTTGGTTATCTGTATAATATTATAATTAATGCTGTGTCGTATGGTACTCGGAGTGGCCTGTCATGGGTATTGCACACAGCACAATCCTAACCCTTGATTAGGCTGGTACAAGTCCTGTGCTGGCCGGAGGGTTTCACACAAGTGCTGTAAAGTACTTCTGTTGCACTGCTCAGGAGGGGGGCTTCGACCAGTGAACAGTCATGCGCTGGTCTTCCCATGCCACTATGGGACTGGGGAAATAGTGCAGTTGTGCTGGCCCAAAATCGGTTAGGATTGTGCCCACAATGAACTCCTGTCCCAGGTGTTGCAAATCCTAGCAACTCCTCTGCACAAGACTGCTTGCTTTCCTTGGGACACACTGAATACACCAATGTGGAAAGCAAAAGGAATAAACAAACATACAAAACAGATGGGAGTAAATGCCATGGTGGGGCCTTGGTCCCATAAGCAGCCCCCTGGAGATTCACTCCATTGATTTATCAGATCTCCCGCCACCTTCAGTGCAATCATTTCCAGCAAAAGTCCCGCCACCGTGCACAATAAATATATACATGTAATTTACGTGTACTTGCGTGTGTCTGTTTCCATACATATTAAACAAGATTAGCAACCCTCTGGGGAGTTTCCCACCTCTGGCTCCTAGGAGCTTGAACCTGAGTCTGCAAGCCCTCTCTCGGTCTATCGTTTGATCTGAATTGTCACATATGCTGGATGTATAATTATACACGTCCCCAAAATGAAACTGGCATGCATCATTAAGCCCTGGAATTGAAGTATGATCATCTTATCGGCATAACAAAGTGGAGATTTACCGGCTTCGTTCTCATGGGCCATCGCCCTTCTCCCCCATCATGCCTCTTCACCCTTCATTTGATAAACTTTTGGTGGCTATGACAGGGAAAGCCTACTTGAGCCCACTCCATCCTGACACATGTAATGTAACAAATGGTTTTGCCGTCACCCACTGAATGTCCTGGGATACACACACACTCATGCGCAGGGAATGCGCTCCCCCCTGGCCTTTCTTTTTTGTTAGAAAAGAGCAACCTTTTAACTTGATGGATGAAATTATATCTAAATCTGGTAGATGGGGGAACTTCAAAGGCATTTTTCTCTACTTAGGGTGTCCCTAGATGAGAGGGGCACATGCTATTTGTACCAAACTCCCGTACTCAAGTGGTTTGCTAATTGACCCCTTTGTAACAGGTTAAAGGTTCCACGCTAGATAACAGCGCTTCGTTTTGATTAATTATGTCAGGGAATTAATGTATGATTACTAACTTTTAGCAGATCCTGCTCTTTCTGACCCCGAGCTGCTTGTTTGTGTGGCTGGTTGTAATTTTCGACCGATGGGTTACAAGAGGTCACGGGTTGGTCAGCCTACTTTAAACAAAGAAGAAGAGGATGGCAGAAAGGGACAAGGAAAGAGAACTCAAGAGAGGTATCATATCTAGGAGGCCATGCCTCTGTTTACAGCCCAGTGGGCAAGATGGGCTCAAAGTTTTTAAACAATAGAAAGTGTACTCTAAACTGCACTCTCAACATTTCAAACATTTGAATGATGTTTTATTGTTTTCCTGATCTTAGCTGCCTTGAGCTCCCTCTTGCAGGGGAGGAAAGGCGGGATAAAAATTAAATAAATAAATAAACAAATAAACAAACAAATAAATAAACAAACAAACAAACAAACAAACTGTATATATTTCTATATTTACAAGCAAAATCTGCCTGTGTTGCGGGAGTAAAATATCCCCTGTACACCATCCCCCTTTGCATATAACACCCTCATGTGCATCACCACCTATATGCATCAACTCCCATGCACAACATCTCTCCATGTGCATCAACCCCCATGCTCATCAATCTCCTGCACAACATCTTCCCATGCATATCAACCCCCCTGTGCATAACATCTCCTCATGCCCAACTTGCCCCATGTGCAAGGTCTTTCCATGCGCATCAAACCCCTCATGTACAACTTACCCCCATGTGCATCAACCCCCATGTGCATCAACTCCATGCACAACATCTCTCCACATGCATCAACCCCCATGCTCATCAATCCTCCTGCACAACATCTTCCCATGCACATCAACGCCCCCCCCCCCCCCGTGCATAACATCTCCTCATGCCCAACTTGCCCCATGTGCAAGGTCTTTCCATGCACATCAAACCCCTCATGCACAACTTACCCCCATGTGCATCAACCCCCATGTGCATCAACTCCATGCACAACATCCCCTCCATGTACAATATCACCCCTCCAGTGCATCAGGCACCAAATTGACTGGATGTTGATCAGTCAGTCTTCAATGTTAAGTACAGTATAGGACAGAAACACCTTGCACTCTTTTAAGGTTAAATTTCTCAAAATCTTGATGGGTACTTGATGGGTGTTTTTGTCACATAAGGAACACTCTCCCCCCAGTTTCACGTTTCTAGGTCTAGCGGTTTTCGTGGGGCATTGATGAATGAGTGAGCCAGTGAGTTTTCAGTTATATATATAGATATATAGATAGATATATAGATAGATAGATAGATAGATAGATAGATAGATAGATAGATAGATTTAGCTCTTGCCAATAAAGGATTTGTCTTAGAGAGACCTGAGATGGAACTGGATAGAAGAGATTAATTGAGTGGTTGAATGTTACACCATAAATTGCACTTCATGCTGCATTGTAGCAGCAGAGGAGCTTGTTAAATGTTCAATTGGGCAATAGTAAGTGTTCTCAGTTCAAGAGCAGAGACCTATAATGAAAACTGCTCATTAACCTTCTCCTAAAGAAGGGGTTGGCGACTCTAAGCTGCTCCTGGTAGGCCAGGCTAAATAATTTTTTTGTCAGTGTGTTATTAGTTTGTGAAACTCCTTGCCACAGGATGTGGTGATGGCACATAGCCTAGATGCCTTTAAAAGAGAATGATGAGTATGTGCAACCTTCTGATTTTAGAAGTAGGCTGCCTCCGAACTCAAGGGATTTGTAACAGGATGCATGAATCTTCTTGTGCTCTTTGAGGCAACTCAGAGAGATGGACCACTGTGGGATTCAGGAAGATAGGCTAGATGTGCCTGGCCTTATCCAGCAAGATGCTTTTAATATTTCTATAATGTTTTTCCCCAGCATGATGATGCAATGTTGATAATTCCTTGGAGGTACATTTCCAGGATTGTTTTGAGTAGTCAACTAGAAGTTTGGGCTGATCCTGGACTTTTGGATCCCAAAGGATCGGGAATTTTTGATCCCAAAGAATCTGGACTTTTGTATCTCAAAGAATCTGGACTTTCAGATCCCAAAGAATCTGGACTTTTGGATTCCAAAGAATCTGGACTTTTAGATCCCAAAGAAGCAGGACATTCAGCCTTGAAACTCAAGCAACTTCTTGAATAGATCATGAGGAAGAGAACCTGCACTTCAAGTTTACGTTCAGGTGGGTCTATTTACAGTTCCCGTCTGGCCTTCCCAGTGTGTGCCTCTACTGAGTACTTCCTTCTCTCCTAACACAATGGTGGCGACAAGCCCTGGTTTCCTTCTTATCCACTTTGGTTTAATTGCCGACTGCCTACCCGCCAAATCCAGGATTACTAATCATGGCATATGTGCCAAGAAGTCACGCTGTGCACTCAGCCATCCCACTTGATACGCACTTGGCCTGCAAATGCTTGCTGAATATTTTGCAGGTGTGCAGGCATTAAATTTTTTGAGTGGCACTATTAATTTGCATTTAATGAGTTATCGTGCAGGGGGTGGAGAGGTCCTAAGCAATGGTACAAATTTCATGGTGAACCATAATTGGAGAGGATCATAAAATCAGAAAGCCAACTAATTTGTGTGTGTGTGTGTGTGTGTGTGTGTGTGTGTGTGTGTGTTTAAATGAGATCAGAGTTGATTTTTTTAAGGCCAACAAAAACTTCAAAACCAGCCAGACTAACAATGAACACCAAGCCCTGTTCTCATTTAATCATTGGTGAAATCTATCACACATGTTCTTTCAAGTAAAGTTTATTAGAAAGAAATTGCTACTTGGGAGCCACATGTGAGCTTCAACTTGGCAAGGTCAGGCCAGGGCATAAAATCCTTGAACTTTACAAATATGCAAAGCTGACATAAATAACAAATTAAATTTAGCCAGGTGTAGAGCTGCACCAAGCTGCTTGCCAGAGAGAGAGAGAGAGAGAGAGAGAGAGAGAGAGAGAGAGAGATTTCAGGTTTTGTTAGAGTGACCCCTGGTAGTCTTTAGTGTGAAACAACACCAGGCTTAACTGGAAGGTTCACATCACCTTAGCTTAGGAAACCTTAACCAGATCTGAAACATAGGGCGCAATCCTAAGTAACTACGGGGAGTCCTTGCTCCGGGGTAAGAACAATTTGCTCTGGATTGCAATATGAATTTCCCATAGGTTTTCACTGGGTGGTGCAGTAACTACGGGTGCACGTAAAGTCTCTTACGTGCTCCCACAGTTACTCTGGATTGTAGGGCAAATCTAACAGTGATATGTGGCATTCAGTTTTTAAACATTATATCATCAAGCGTGATCCCCAACCTTTATAGGTGCCTTCAGAAACTGCACCTTGGGACACTTCGAAATCCAGTCACAGAACCAAGAGTGGAAATAGTCAGTCCAGGTGTGTCATAGCATCATTGGAATAGAGCCAATAGTGGCAGGACACAGTTTACAGGTGGGATCAGGGTTGGAGGGGAGACACACACCAATACACACAGCATCTTTTTTGTCTGCACCTGACACATGCGCATCAAAAAGTCTTGTGACTCAGTGTTTTTTTAAGTTGTGAAAATGCTCCAGGCAACTTGGAAAGTGTCCCCATCGTGAAAGTCATATGGAGCAGTGACTTGTGATTTGACTCAAGTCAAACCATGATTGGATTTGCACATCCCTGGTAAACTCTTTCCTGAGGCACAAAAGTCTTATGATGAATTCTGGGCATACCCTCTAGAGTTAGCAGCAGGGGCGAGAAGTGTTCACAAACACATGCACACACATAGGTGAAGGATCTCACTGCCTTCAGATCCCCCCCAAAGGATCTATCTATCTACAGTATTTATATACCGCTTTTCAACTGAAAAGTTCACAAAGCGGTTTACAAGAAAATGGAAAATTAATAGCTAATTAATAGCTAATGGGTCCCTGTCCCAAAAGGGCTCACAATCTAAAGTGCAAAAAGAACACCAGCAGAAGCCACTAGAACAGACTTTGCTGGGGTGTGTAGGGCCAGTTACTCTCCCCCTGCTAAATAAAAGAGGGACACTCACTTGAAAAAGTGTCTCTTCCCCAGTAAACAGGGGTCTTGGCTGCCCCCCCCCCAAAATGCTAAAAAGTGGGGATCACATTCAATTCTGGAGAAAATTCCAATAAAACTTTATGCTGAGAGATCCTGCCTCACCTGAAATGTTTGTGACCACAATGATGATGATGATGATTTTAAAAAAATATTCTTCTGTCCCTGACTCACCTTTGGGGACGGGACGGGACACATGAATAGTGGACCCAGCCCTTCCTTCTGAGAAGTCAAAGGCTCTGTTGTGTTTTGTGGCAAAGCTGCAACAAAGTTGGAAGACTTGTCATGACAAATAATTAAAAGTCCCTGTGGGAAAGACTGTATTGCAGAAGGAAAACAGAGAGCTGACAGTTTAGGGAGGAAAGCGCTGAGTCCCTGGGGGGAGATAGAGAAATAGATCATGTTTCTTTACTTGCAGTCTTAGATCTGGCAAGTGTAACTTTTCCTGAAGGTTGATAGGTAGGTCAAATGGTAAATCAAGCCCAGATAGTTAGGACTTCTACCTATTATAATGTTAAAACACAGCTTGCAGGGGGAGGCCATCCTATTAAAACCCATCTGTTGGCCTTAGCCCCCAAATGTTAGCTATTCACTGTGCATTGCTATACATTGCTATGCACTTCATCCTTCCTCCGAGGAGTCTGAAAGAAGGCTTTGTCCTTACAACAGCCCTGTGAGGTGGTTGATCTAAGAAATGATACCTGGCTCAGGGCCACTCTGGGAATGTCATGGCTTAGGAAGGATTTGACCATGTAGAGTCCATACACTAGGCATTGCATATTTCAGTGATTGTCAGAGCGCAATGTGGTGGGAGCTCTGCTAGATCAATGGAAGGGCTCTTCTAACCCAAAATTCAGCTTCCAACTGTAGCCAGCTAGATGTTCCTGAAAAATCATGCAATAGATCTCCTCTCTCATGTGTCCCCATGCAGGCATGTTGGGGTATACTACCTCTGACATGGAGGTTCCACTCAGCAACCATGCCTCAGAACCTATGATGGACCTCAGAGACCTTTGATGGCTTCCAGACTTTATTGTGGCTTGGATCCAAGGATGTGTTTTTGGAAAAGCAGACTGTACTAGTCTACTGTTGCATGGTTTTCTAGCTGCCACCATCACCACCATCACCTTCACAACCTTCTCCTCACAGAGTAGAGAGTGTGGTATGTCTCGCCATGCACAAAACACAAAATTCGCCCATGTGTACACATCGCTTGATTTGCAGAATCCAGTCCCACATGATTTAACTGTGCAATAACATACATACCTACTCAGATGAAAATCCCATGCACTTCAATGGGATTTACCCCTAGGTAAGTGTGCTTGGCAATTGCTGCCTAAGTAAACAATTAACACCTGCATCAATGACCCATATCAAATATTGAAATCCTTTTTGGCAGTCAAATTTCAACTGTGGATATTTAATTCCCAGAGTTTACTGACAAATATTCAGTGAATATTCAACTTCAATATTTGGAGATGAGGGTTTTGGTGAGCAAAATTTAGCTGTCAGGAATAGGAGGCTGGTATATGGAAAATAAAGTGCATTTTGATTTTGGGGAAAACTACTAGTTTTGGGGAAAACTACAGTGGGGAGAACTACTAGTTCTGTGTTTCTATGGTTAGCTTGAAACTAATTCTTCATTTGGGATCTAAGAAATATGGCTGTCTAAAAAACATAATTCTTCCTGTGGAATTTCTGCGCACAGAAGAACTAAGAATGAAATATCTGAAAGTCCATTCAATCCATTGCTTGGAATGTGGAATTTAATTTACCTGCCAGGACTCTGATGGTGGGCACTCCACAAGTCCCTAAGATGGATAGATGGATAAGGCTGGTAGCCGGAGGACATACACCATTGGCAGAGTATTCAATATTTAAAAGGAGGTTTATTCAGAGTCCCTCTGAAGTGACAGGTTCTTAAATACAGGATCATGTGAGAAGGAGATTCAACATCGTTCTTGTCAACGGATGAGTTAAATGTGGAACTGAGCCCCTTATAAATAAAATATTCTAGCACATCTAAGCATTGAGTTGTAGCCTCTCCAGTCCTCTACACTCAAAAAAGCAAGCAGAGCTAAGAGGTGGGACATACCAATGCAATCCACATTTCAAGCCAAATCTTTCTTCCAGTTTGGATAAATCTCATCCTGAAGATCAGAGAGAGCAAAAGTTGTCCAATGAACTGCCCATGAATTAGCAGCAGTGGTGTAGCTAATGTAGCCCAGCGCAAAACTCAAAATGTAGCCCCAGAAGTGATGTCACAACCAAAAGTGATGCCATCCCTGGGTATTTTTCGAAAGAAAATTGGGGAAAACCTGCTTCCGCTTCCTCAGCAGTTCACCATCATTTGCTCTGCTAGTGGCATATCTAAAGCACTTATTTGCTAGGTGGAGTTGAAGAAATGTTGATTCCCCCTTTCCCCGCAACAACAAAATCAAATTTAATTAAGCAAAAAAAAAAAAATTATGTCCCTTATTGGTCAGGAAATTTGTGCCTAGGCAAAATGGAGTGGTTATTCTTTCCCTGCTAAATGTCAGAGGCACAACACTTAGAAGTGCCTGTATACCCAGTTCATATGGGGTAACTGTTTCATGATACAGGGTGATTCAAAATGAATGGGACAAAAAGACAAGCAACTTTTTGTCCCGTTCATTTTGAATCACCCTGTATATTGTACTGGATATATGTACCGTATATGATATATGTAGCAGACCTCCGTCAGTCTTAGAAGACTATGGTATCGTGCTCAGCGCTGCATACGCTGCATGCAAAGCGTGAAAGCCTGGGTTGGATTGTTATGGAGGATAGGCTGTTACCCAAGCAGCAAATCCCCCTCTCCACTCCACTGAGTTTGTCCAATGGAAAGGCAGAGCCAATACGATTGGATCCAGCTGGCGTCACAGAGCTGGGCTAAGGACAGGAGCTCACCCTGTCTTGTGGGGCCGACCCGGGTCTCGAACCCTGGCCTGCTTTTAACCACTTGCACTGATTTTAGCTGATTCATATTAACACCTTATCAGTTCCACACAGTATCAGTTCCTCTCAGAGCCATCAGTAACATGGGAAAGTTTGAGTTAAGAAAATCCACTTTTGTTCCATAGCCTTTTGTGTTTTCATTTTCTGGTTAATTGCCATAACCTTTGATAGACTTTTCAGTGATGCCCAACCTGTTTTCAGCCTGCATCTAGCTCTGGCCTCATTTTGTTAATATCCTGGGGCTGAGATTTTAGGCAGTCCTTTCGACTGCTCCACCCTACAGCATCCACTCAGCGGGTGCAATCCAGAGGTGGGCCCAGGCCAGTTCTCACTGGTTCTATAGAACCAGTTGTTAATTGGGGGCCAGTGCTAGCGAACCGGTAGCTAACCGGTAGCGAACTGTTAGCTAGCATTGTGCCCAATTTCCGGTGCCCAACCATTCCGGCTAGGTCCGAGGCGGAGCAGCAGCCAGAAGCTGCTTTGGACATGTGCAGTTTGTCTCTGCGCACCCATTCGGCCTTGCTCCGGAGGCAGGGCCAGCTGCTCCACCTCCGGAGCAAGGCCCAGTGGCTGCGCAGATGCACTGCACATGTCCGAAGTCTCGGACATGCACAATGCATCCCTCTGCGGGGCCATTTGAGACAGGCCCCGGTGGCTCCTCCTTGGAGAGGAGAAAGTCTCTTCTGAAGCTGACCGGCTTCAAAGGAGACTGCGCACATGCCAAGGTTGGGGCATGTTCAGTGCTCTTCTGAAGCCAACTGGCTTCAGAAGGTACATTGCGCACGCACCAAGGTTGGCATGTGCTCAGTCTCCTCTGCGGGGCCATTTGGTCTCACTAGGGAGGCGGAGCGGCAAGTGCCACTTTGCCTCTCTAGCAAGGCCAAATGGCCCCGCAGAGGCGAAGACCTCCTCCTCTCCAGGAGCCAGTGGCTCCTCCTTGGAGAGGAGGAAGTGTCCTCTGATGCCGACAGGCTTCAGAGGACACTACGCAGGCACCAACCTTGGCACCTGCGCAGTGCGTCTTCTGACGCCAGCCGGCTTCAGAAGACACACTGTGCAGGCGCCATCCGTGGTGCATGAGCAGTGCGTCTTCTGGCGCCAGTTTGCATCAGAAGATGCACCGCACATGTGCCAAGATTGGCGCATGCGCAGTGTTCAGTGGTGGTTGCGAACCGGTTGTTAACCGGTTTGCAGCCCACCACTGGTGCAATCCTAACCAATTTAGGCAAGCACCACTCACTCGCTCCCCATTTGCACAGTGGGCTGGGGAGGCCAGTGCATGTCTGTGCACTGGCATAACCCCCTCCCCCCAGGAGTGGAACAGTTACTACAACACCCCCAGGCCAGCTTGGGACTTGTGCTGGCCTAACCAGGGTTTAGGACTGCATTGTCAGTCACGTGCATTACCATGCACTCTTCCACTTTGAAAATGTGAGCCATCAACATCAATAAAAGTTTCACTTCAATTGATCGGCAATGAATTGCAAATTAATTGGCAGTTCATGGGACTTTTTTCTCTCTCTCTGGTGAGATTTGGTGTCTGTGCACTGCCCTAACCCTTCAGGAGTGGCACAGAAGTGCTTTATGGGACTTTTCTGACACCCCAGGCCAGCACAGGACTTGTGCTGAGACTTATACTGGCCTAACTGGGGATTAAGAGTGCACCCTATGCTATTTGGTGGTTAGGATTTCACTCTATGCTATGACACCTGGTGGCATTTAAAAAAAAATGCTTCATCTAAAGAGGCCGTAGAAAGACTCTTGTGGTTTTCAACCCAAACGGGAAGTGCTTTTCTAAGGCCGCCAGAATGCCCTCTATGGCTTGGGGAGGCCATGCATAGCCTCCCTGGGATTCAAACAGCATCAGAAAGATGTCCTGACACCACCTTGGGCAATTGACCCCATCAGCCTTTTGTTATACCATGGCATCCACCTTGATCAATGCCATCACTGCCCCCTTCCTAAATGGGAACACTTTTTTTACCTTGCATGCGTTTGGGTCAAGTGCAGTGGCCTTTAGGATATCAGTGGGAAAGGATGTCTCATCCGTGCGTGACTCCAGGCTCCGGTTTCTGAGCCCCAGCCATGCACCAGAATGATCTGAAAGATCTCGCCAGCATTAGAAAAACCTCTCCCTTTTCATGTTCTAATGGAGAGCAGCAAGTCGGCATTTGTGCCGTCGGGGGAGTCTCCCTCTGGAAGGTCAGTGGGGAAGTGTAATCAGTTTAGCACTGACTGTTGTAACTTACTCGAATGAAAGATTTTTCTAAAGGTGACATTAAGATGAAATATTTAAGATAAACTGAAAGATTTGACTGGAAATTCACAGTGTCCCTCTGAAACGGCCTGTGCTGATTTACTGATCTTCCATTTTCAATTTATGAGCTGAGACCCGTGTATACCACTGGAGGATGAGAATAGAGTACTCGTATTAGAGCCAGATCATATATCCTAAAGACAGACTTTGGAAGAATTAGAAAGTATAATAAAGTGCTGGTCCCTTTAAGGCTGAAACTGGCATGCTGCCAATTTAGAACCTGAAGCATTAGATATTTTAAACACCCTTAAAGCTGTCATGGGGGGGATTTCTTTGGTGTCTGGCTTTCCCCAGTGTGCTCTTTATCCTTCCACGAATGAAGAAACAATAGCAAAGCTATCCCTGGCTTCTCACATCTTTTGATTGCAGCAGGTTGAGTTTCCTTTTTCAGCCATGCACCTTTGGAACGACTTGCAGACTCTGTGCAAGATGAAGACTTCTGCAGGCAGTGGCATAGCAAGAAGGGGTGCAAAGCAATCCTAACCTAGGGCAGCACAACGGTCTTCCTGTTCTTGTGGTGAAGTACGGAGGCAAGCGCATGTCTGTGCATTGGTCTAACCCTTCCTCAGGAGTGGTGCAAAAGTGTCTTATGGTACTTTTGTGACATCCCCACATCAGCACAGGACTAATGCTGGGGCTTAGGCTGGCCTAACTGGAGATTTGGGTTGCCGCTGCATACAGTCCTGTGTTGCTCTCGGCCATGTTATGATGTGACTCCCTGCAAAACATAGTGCTCTTTCCCCCCAGCTATGCCATTGGGTGTTTTTTTCTTAAATACAGAGCTTAGATTAGACTTGCCCTCTCATTCCTCTGCGTCTTGCTTCTACACAATCTAGACATGCATCTTATGCTGTTCCTTAGAACGTCCCACACTTGGCATGGGTTCAAAATGATAAAATGTATGTCCTGGTGAGGGTGAGGAGTTTCCTTCTGCCAAGTCAGGTTGTGACATCTTAAGAAGTGTCCAACAGCCAGATTCCAAATTAACAAAATAAAGATATGCAAAAGATGCTCCTTTCAATATTTTGGTTTCCACCTGGGAAGCTTCTTCCTACTACAGAGTCAGACCATTGCTCCATCTAATTCAGCATTGTTGACACTGAGAGCCCAATCCTATGCATGTCTACTCAGAAATAAGTCCCATTAGAGTCAATGGGGTTTACCCTCAGGAAAGTATGGATAGGATTGTGCTCAGGGTGGCAGAAATCCTCCAGGGTTTGTAAAAGGGATCTTTTGTCCTCCCTAGGTGGACAGGGGGCAAGAGGTAGGGCTTGGATCCAGCAGTTATGTCGTATCCAGATCTTGGTACCTGTGCAGCCAGGAGCAGCCTCTAACATAGGTGGCTTATATCTGAGTAGATGGCGTAGATCCATGTAGATCCATTGGGATCTATCAAACGTTTCCCCTTCCCCGTGGTAGTGCAGCAATAGCCCCAATCCTTGCACTGGATTTGGCACATGTTTCTCTTTCTCCTGTCTCCTTTGGGAACCATTACACCGCCCTCTCTCCATAGTGTTTGCCGCAACACAGCGACAGCCATGGGGGCCGGGAAGCCAAGGAAATGCTATTTTCTCTAGGTACCCCTCCCTTTGCATGGACCATAGATGACACGCTAACGTTATGAACTGCCATTATTTGTATTACAGATCATGGAATGTCAAATGCAATTGACATCCCTCTTAAACCGCCATGTAACTGTGCCTGGGAAATCTGATGCTATCTCCCCATACATGTTTCTATCTCAAAAGAAACTACATACCGTACATTGCTTAGCAGTGAATTTTCTAAAAAATAATATTTTTCAGCTGCACTTCACTAGGGCAGAATATTTGTGAATATACTTTACATCATTTTTTTTTCTTTTTGTGCTTTTTTGGGTAACGGGAATGTAATCTTACTATTTATCTCCAATTTCTAGTTCTTTAGGAAAAAAAAGCAGAGAATCAATTTGACTTGGGCAAAGTTAACTTGATGGGTTTTTTTGCTGTTTGGGGGGGGGGGAGAGACCCTTCAATATTTGAAAAGATTAAGAATAGCTTTTAGATCTTTCTGTGTGTGCCAAAGGGAATATTCCCTATTCCTGTCCTCTGAATATTGTCTTCCTGGAGATTATGAGATAATGCATCTGGAACAACATTAGCTCATCCAGGTTTGTGGGTTTTTTTTTCAGAAAAGCAAACCGCCGTAATCTCGTTCTCCATCTGTCTGAACATATTTTTGGGTAAAGGGTCAGTACTAGCCATTGCGCAGGAGTGTGGTCAGATACTCGGATTGCTTTTAAACATAAGCAGGAAATTTCTGTCCTCCAAAATGATACCTTGACACAGAATTCTTTTTACAGCCTATTTTCTTTCGGCAGCTGAATGAGTTACGCTGCCCTAAGACAGCATTATGTGTTTATTTCTCTTTTGATAATGTTTGCTCAGCAGATGCTTGGCCTAATGTCTCATCCAATCCACTCACAATTTGATTCCGGACAGAGACAAAGGATCCAGGGCTGGGATCCAACAAACGGAGCGTGGTGTCCTCCCAGTAGGATGGCTGATGTTTTTTGAAGAAGAGACTCCCACGACTGATCACAAACTCTTTTGAAATCAGCCCAGTTTCACAAATCATCTGCAATGTGACATTAGGGAGTTGCACTCCCTACAAGCACAGGCTGCAGCATTTGGGGCTTTGTAGTTTTAAAAATAATGTGATGGGAGTGGGGCACACATGAGAGGAGTTGCCTGGAATGGAGAATGTGGCTGGAGATAGCTTTTCTTTGGGATACTCAAACATGGGGTTATCCATGTGAAATTTAAGATAGGGAAAGGAAAAACTGCAGAACACTCTTGTATGGCCATTTTTCGGCAACTCAAACTTCACTTCTGCCATAAATTCATAAAATGGCACTGCAGAATGGTCACCCCCAAGTGCAATAGATGATGGTGGTCATAAGGATCCCCTCAAAAATAATATGAGTGGTTTACACACTCAAAAGGAGCTATAGAAATTCTACAGATTACGTCCACAATTCATAATTAACTAAGGGCACAATCCAGAGGTACTACGGGAGAACATAAGAGACATTATGTGCACCCATAGTTACTGCACCATCTAGTGAAAACCTATGGGAAATTCATATTGCAATCCAGAGTAACTTGTTCTTACTCCGGAGCAAGGACTCCCCGTAGTTACTCTGGATTTCACCCTAAGGGTACAATCCTAACCATGGCTTCTCAAAAGTAAGCCCCATTGTGTTCAATGAGTCTTACTCCCAGGATTGCAGCTTTAACTTCTTTTTTACCCTCTACATTTTACCAGAGCATGTACTATGTCCCAGAAATGCCCTAGTCTCAAAAAAGCACATCTCTCTGGCTTTGAGCAGGATCACAAAATGCCTAGCAGATATCAAGCAGCCTTTAACTCAGTGATTCTCAATCTTCCTTATGCTGTGACCCCTTTATAAGTTCCTCATGTTATGGGGACCCCCAACCATAAAATTATTTTCATTGCTACTTTATAACTGGAATTTTGCTACTGTTATGTAAATATCCGATATGCAGAATGTATTTTCATTGTTACAAATGAAATGTATGTTCTATGCACATATTGAACACAATGGGATTTATTTCAGAGTCGGCATGCATAGGATTGGGCCCTGAGGCTGTCAGTCAGCCCCAGTGTGCCTGCAGCTACAGCCGGAGTCTGGCAAGCCTTACCTGGCCCCCTGCACCAGGGGTCTTTAGGCGACCCCCAGGAAAGGTCTAGGCGACCCCCAAAGGGGTCCCGACCCCCACTTTGAGAAACGCTGCTTTAACTTGTTCAGTGTAAAAGCATCCATTGGTTATCAAACAATTTAATACCGGGACTAATATATTTAATATTATATTTTTTAAATATATATATTTTTTGAATGCAGGGGATGTTTTTAACATGGAAGAGATGTCATGTCCAGAAGTGACATTTTTAACCGGGACATTTTAACACCCCTGTACAACAAAATCAAATCAAATTAACTGTGAGTTTATAATAAGTTTAAAACAACTCTTACAACTCTCCTCACACTTGCTGATCTGCTTAAAAAAAGAATTCCCCAAACAACCCAAAGGGTGTAATCCTATCCACACTTATCTAGGAGATACAGTCCAATCCTATGCATGTCTACTCAGAAGCAAGTTCCATTGTTTTCAATAATACTCTCTCCTAGAAAAGTGTGGTTAGGATTGCAGCCATATTCCTTCTGACTATAATTGTCTAAATTATAATTTGACTATAATTTAAGTCAATTTAATAATTAATAATAATATTAATAATTTAATAATTTGTACCGGTTAAAAGTACAAATCTGTAACATTTCCCTAAATGAAATTACACGTCATAGATTTTTTTAACACATTGAAATGAATGTGGAGCTACCTAAAATTGGCTTGTGACCCACCTAGGGTGAAGTCCAGAGTAACTATGGGGAGTCCTTGCTCCAGAGTAAGAACAAGTTACTCTGGATTGCAATATGAATTTCCCATAGGTTTTCACTAGGTAGTGCAGTAACTATGGGTGCACATAATGTCTCTTATGTTCTCCCGTAGTACCTCTGGATTGTGCCCTTAGTTAATTATGAATTGTGGACGTAATCTGTAGAATTTCTATAGCTCTTTTTGAGTGTGTAAATCATTTTCATTAGGTAGTGCAGTAACTATGGGTGCACATAATGACTCTTACGTGCTCCTATCATTACACTGGATTTGCCCCTAGTGTGTGCAGACCGATAGTTTGGGAACCACTGAAGTATCAGATGCAGAGATTGTTTGGGCAACCAAACTCCATAAAACCCAATATGGAGTTTGATTTTGACATGCATGCTTGCCTTCTGGGATTTTTGCCTCTTACTGATTTGAAACATAGGTACACATGCGCACACGAACACACACACACTCGCAAGGTATTCTGAGTATGACAAGAATAAGATAAGTGGAGTGAATCAGAGAAGCGTCAGAGTCTTGAGTGCTTCCTCTGAAAAGAAAAGGAACGGACCAAAAAATGCAAGTTGCTGATTATTGCCAGGCGAGGCGAGGTGAAGCCTTATAGCTTTGAAAGTCATTCCATATCCCAAAGGTCAGAGCAGCACTGAAAGCCTTTCCCATCACATGGATGCATGCGTGATTTGCCTCTATAAAACCCCTGACAAATTTATGTGGCGTGTGGTCACTCGGAGTCGAAGGGCTAACACTCGGCAGGCTTTCCTGGGAGTGACACCATGACATCATGGAGTTCTAAGGCAAGGTCGTTTTTGGAGAATTGGGACCGCCAGTTGTCTTAAAGCGGGGGAAAAAATGGACTCATGATGTCATGGAAAGCTCAGGTGCATAAATCAGGTTTGCTCTGGAGTTTGACAGAGACCACATGTCCTATGGATCATAAATAGAGATTTATGTGGCTCTTCTGGGTTGACCCTACTAGCAGAAGGTCTGCTTGGCCCTCTCGTTTTATCTATCCGAAGGGTTGGTACAGTTGGGTTGGTTTTTAGGAAACTGAGGCACCCTTCGTCCCTCACACACATGCGCATGCATGCGTCCGCAAATAACCTGCAGCCAGGCATTTCTGCTTGCCATTAAGACTGTGGACTGGGCATTCTTTCGGGCCTTGGGGAGTCACCCAAATTCCACTGGAATGCAGCAAATGCCTTGTAAATTAAGAGTCTCTAATGAAAACACGCTGGTGTCCAAGCGGCACAATCATCTGGTTAAGATCAGGCAGTAATTCCACTAATTTTACCGCCCTCCTCCCAGCCCTCAACGCCTCATTTAGGAAAAAATGTTTATGTTCCCCTCAAAACACCTGTGTATTTTAACTCAGGGGGTCCCTGAAGCAATTATTTTTATTTTATTTTATTTTCATTTTTTTAAGGCTTCGTGTTGGGAAATGCACCAACATCCATCCTTCTTCTGAACCAAAGCACATTGATGTCTTGGGATTCCCGCGTTCAGACATGCTTAACAAGGATTTTCTTTTCCTTGATAATACAGACTTCAAAACCTTCACCAACAAATATAATTTCCTCCTTGCAGCTGTATGAGGGGTTTCTGTTTTGCCCACTATGGCTCTGTTTGAATATACCTTTGAAGTCAATAGGATTTACTTTGAAGTAAACACACTTAAGATTCCTGCACATTATACTTAGCACAGTTGCAATAAGACCGAAACATCTCCAATATTCCCCACCCTCAACATGGAGACTTAAATTTTACACATTTTACACATTTAAATCTTTTTCGGGATGCTCAATTGTATTATTCACGTAAGGAATCCTAAAGAATCACGGATCATGTAGTGACCAGGATAGGGTTGCCATAATTCTATTCCTCAAAATCGGGACAGGACCCTCCGTCTCACTTGCCAGTATGTGAACAAAATCCCCCCAAATTGGGATAAAGCCGTGTAGCCAGACGTTTTAAACTCAGAGCAAGTGATGAAATTCAGAGCAAAAAGAGATATGCAAATGAACAGGCATTGATTTGATTTTGGCAAAGAGCATAAAATATTTATTTATTTATTTATTTATTTATTTATTTATTTATTTATTTATTTATTTATTTATGTCTTCTCCCATGCCGAGGCAAATGCCCATGTGCCTTTTGCCTATGACTGCTCTAACCATTGATGCTGCTTTGGGCAGAGGCACAAGAAATAGATTAAACTGGATGACTTTGCAGGATTGAAAGTGAAATGCAGGTTATTTTTTTGGAACAAACAAAGAAATAAATATCAACCAACAAGTAAGTAAGTAAGTAAGTAAGTAAGTAAGTAAATAAATAAATAAATAAATAAATAAATAAATAAATAAATTTTTCATCCCCATGGAAAATACAGCACATCCTGTTGATGGGACTGTCTCTTAGATGTTTAGCTTCGGTAAGTGATTAGGATGCTGCTCCTACAGAATTTCTGCCTGGATATTTTGGGAAATACATGTACTTGTACATATACAGACAAGAACAAGACATCCTTAGACTAGACAAACAGAAAATCATACATTTTTGTGAAGTCTGGTGGTCAGTGTTTATGTATCAGGAAGCCAAACACATGAACTCACTCCCAAGAAAATGTGTATAGGATTGCAGCCCAAATTGCACAGGATACTAATCAAGTGTGGACTTGATTAGTAATTCTTACTAACTAGTAATTCTTTTATAGGAATGCAGCTGGGTTTTAGTTTGGGATATAGGAGTTTCTTGCTATTTTGATATGGGATTCTTTCTTTCTTTCTTTCTTTCTTTCTTTCTTTCTTTCTTTCTTTCTTTCTTTCTTTTTTGAAGAATTCATGAAATATGAATTAAAAACCAATAATTCCATCTCAGGTGATAAAAGCCAAAGAAAGGTAAGTTGTCTGTTTCCATTATTGTGCCAAGTCAGAGCAAACAAATCAAGGATTCCCAGTTGCACCCTCCCTCCTCCACCCAAAAGTCGGTTGTCTAAGTGGAAAAATATTTCCATTTGCAGAATGCTTTCCCTCCTCATTTCATACATCTGCAGGCATAAGAGGAGTCATAGCTGACCACAAATGAGATCAGGGAACTGAAAAACCCAACTTGTAATATAAACCTCAGGCCTCTAAAAATGCAGTAATGGGGTTTGCAGTGAGAAAGGAGAAGACGTTCTAGACAATCCTATACAAAGCCTATATATCATGCTCAAGAGTAGGTTCCACTGAGTCCAATGACTCCCAGGAAAGTGTGTATAGGATTTCAGACTTTGTGTGTGTGTATGTGTGCACGTGTGTCTGCATGCTTAATTTTGAAAATATAAAATTATTCCAAAATGAAGCCTTCCTGATTTTTATTCTGTGAATCTATACACCCCAACAGTTTCTTACAACACCCTTACAACATTCGCTGTACTCTTGGGACTCCTAAGCAAAGCACCAAAGCAAAAGCTTGATCCTGTTGCTTATCACTACCACTTGATATTATAGTGGTAGGTTGCTCCTGAACATGGAGGTTCTGAGTTTCCAAATAACCATTGTTTGTTCCGCTCCATCCTTCATGCATTTCTCTTATACTCTTTATAAAGCTATCTCAGCAGGTGGCCATCTTTCTGGCAGTGAATTCTACAGGTCAATGGCACACTGTAGGAAGAAATACATTTTTTGTGACCTTTATTCAGTGGCTTGGAGAGGGGGATTTGCTGCTTGGGTAACAGCCTAGCCTCCATAACAATCCAACCCAGGCTTTTGTGCTTCGGATGCAGTGTATGCAGCGCCGAGCACGATACGATAGTCTTCCAAGACTGTCGGAGGCCTGCTTTTTTTCTGAATCAGCTACCAATCAATTTCACAAGGAAACTAACCCTACAATTCAGAGTAACTACAGGAGCACATAAGAGACATTACGTGCACTCATAGTTACTGCACCACCTAGTGAAAACCTATGGGAAATTCACATTGCAATCCAGAGTAAATTGTTCTTACACCAGAGAAAGGACCCCCCTTAATTACTCTAGAATGTGCCCTACATCACAATTTCAAAGGCTGCCAGTGAGTTATGTAGGGGATGGTGGATATAGTGAGGCCCTTCGTATCATGTGGCACAATCCTATATATGCTTAGTCTGATTTAAGTGCCGCTGCCTTCAAGCATGCTAATTCCTCATTTTAAAAAGAATTTTAAGGAGGAAAGGTGATTTTTGGGGTTATATTTGAGGATCTATGCACATTTAATCATATTTTGTTTAGAATTTTTTCCCCGTTTCTCAAGGAGGAGCTCACCTGTCTGTGCCACCCACCCCAAGAAGCCAGCAGCAACAACACGATCGAGGAATAGCAAGCAATTGATATTGCATCATTAAACACAATGGAGAACTGATTTTATTTTATTTTTTGTACTCGCAAAGCTACGTAAACATATGTAGCTAAGGAGAGAAGTGGTGGAAAAGGCCCCCCAAGGGTCTTGGCAAACCCCATTTCCTGGTGCATTGAAAATCTGTGCGTTCATGTTCTGAAATGAATTAGGATGTGGGGGATGTGCAGGCAAGGGGGAGAACCCATAGCTAAGGGGGTAAATGGATGCTGATGTAGCTTAGCGAAAATAAAATAAAATAAAATAAAAACCAAACAAATTTCCTTCAACTGCAGGTCACAATGGAAGACACATGCACGCACACAAACAACTCGCACATCAAATATCCCATTTCCTCATCTGTTCATGGTAATTGCTAACAGAAACATCATTTTTGCCAGCTGCAAAGTTCATGAATACATGGAATGGGTGTATTATTTTCTACTTCTGAGTTTGTTTGGCTTCTTTTCCTGACAAATCTGCATCTTGGGTTACAATTCCCTCATGTATACAAACGCATGCAATATTTCCTGCAAAGTCAAGATTCCAGTTTTGCCAGGGTATATCTGTTGCATCACCATCTACAGTCAGATATAAATACAAAACCATATGTATGTAAAATATACTGTGGTGCAGCGAGATAGGCATTGAAAACCAGGATTAATGGTTTGGGGAGGGAGGGGGTCAGCGGTCCTGCAACACTCTCCTTGTGGCCAAATCCAATGAGCTCATGGGATCCGGTGTACCACTACAGGTGCAAAGGATGCCTCATCACTGACATCAGCAAACCTGCTGGAAAAGCAACAGCACCCAATCAATAGCCTTCTCCCACCCTTTCCCCCCTTCCCTTCACATCTGTGGGACCTCTGATGCACTACTATGCTAGTGTGCTATGCTATGTGCTAGTATAAGGAGGGGCAATGCGCCTCACTAGGTTGTGCAGAATGCACCCCCTCCCCCAAGAAATGTCATATGAATTCTTAAAACTCATGTCTTCTTTTTTCAGATGTTTCTCAAGAACACCACATTTTGATGCAACTTATTTTCCTTGTGCTCCTTTTGAGTAATACCCTTGGTTCATCTCATTCAGTACTTCCTATAGTGGCTGATGCTGGATCTATAGGATTTTAGCAGAGAACTTCCACTAATACTAGCAAGAGTCACCAAGAGACTTGCTGGAGATGCTATGGTCCATCACTGTAGACAGACAGACAGACAGACAGACAGACAGACTGATTGATTGATTGACTGACTGACTGACTGACTGATTGATTGATTGATTGATTGATTGATTGATTGATTGATTGATTGCTGAGTTTAGATCTCTCCCCATTTCTGTTACATGGGCAAAACAGACCTCATTGAAGGTCTATCACAACAATATAGGATCAAAATGGTGAGGCTGGGACTCAGTTCCCCAGCAAACACTTTTCTCTGTTTCTGGTTTTTGTGTTTATTCTGATGACGGTCTCTCTGTATAGTGGTTATAAGTGATGCCTCTATTCAGTCCTAGTCCTACCATTGGGAGCAATACAGATCAATAAATCCCTGGACTTTTCTCATGACCATCTTGGAGGTCTCATACAAAGTTTTATTACAGCAGTGATGCCTTTTGCATTTGGGGGCCCAAACACCCCAAACGTTGGTACTGGCCCTCGTAGGGCTACCCCTTGCAGTGAGCTGTAGATGTACCCCACTTTCTGAAAGATGGCACAAGTTAGATTGAGGTCTGTCCATTCCTGCTCTTGCTCCCGCATGCAAATTGGTCACACCAAGCCCTCGCTCTGCTAAATGCCATTGCAGTCCCGGAAAAATGGTCTTGCTTTCCCAAATGCCCTCACTTCCCCACCACTCTAATTACAAGTAATTACTTGCTCCTTTTTTCCCCTTTAAGAATCACACATCAACTGCCAGCCCACCTCAGGGAATAAATATGCATTGCGCTTTGATGAAATTTGCGCATAATACAGGTCAGGTAGTTAATGAAGCCATAAACTGTAATATGTCCCTGGCACTAAACATCCTCTCATTCATCTGGCCTCGGCGTTTAAGGGAGCAAGTGATGTTTATTGGTGTAAGACACCCTTTTTGCCTTGAGGATCACCCTTCAGAGCTGGCTTTTTGTAAATAAACATATAACCTTTGCAATGGTAATTTAAGACTGCGCAGTAAAGGAGCCGCAGCGAGTACATCCAGAGTGGAGGAGAAGATAAAAATTCCTCATGAATAAAAGCTTAGAGCTCCAGGCGAAGGTGTTTATTAAGTCCCAAGCTGTTTCCGCATCTTCCTTTGCTACTCCAGCCACCCCGCCTTCTCCCTCACATTTTTCTTGCTCACTACTGAAATGAAAACAATTGTAGTGCAAGGCTATAAAATTAGAGGACATTGCTGGTGAGTTTTATTTCCATATCTATCTATTCTAGACAGACAGACAGACAGACAGACAGACAGACATAGATAACCCCTACAATCCGGAGTAACTACAGGAAGACATAAGAAGCACTTATTCTGGATTGCTCTATGCATTTCCCATAGGTTTCCCATAAGTAGCACCGTAACTACGTCGGTATAAAAGATCCTATAGTTACTCTGGATTGTAGCCTATATAGATATATAGCTATACAGGTGTCCCTTGTTATCCACTAGGGTTCCAGTCCAGAGCCACGTATGGATAAAAAAGTATATGTGTATTTAAAAAGTGGAAAAACAGATTTAAATTCCATTTCCAGGTTTCTTGCTCTTCCATTGCTCCTAATGGAATAAGATTATGCCTCAATATCTGCAGGAGTTTGATTTGGGAACTCCCCGATTATATCCCAAAATGCAATAAAATAAAAGCAATTTAAAAAATAAAACAAAAGGGTATCACTTTATGATTGTTTAAAAACAGCTTTTCTTCCTATTGTAAAGAGCAGTCGGCACTTAGAATGCAAAGGATCCCTGCATTTCCCTGGCTCAGCTGAAGAACGGAGTGATTACCTCTCTACAAATAGAAAAAAGTAGTTTTTTAAACAGTGATTTTAAAAGTAACACATTTTTTTCCTTCTTTGGGAATCAGTAAATTCTTTATCCTTTGCAGTGGCTATTCATGTTGAGTCAATTCTGTATACAAAAAACCATATATATAATAATATTGGACCTGTAAATATAGATATCAAGCCAATATGGTGTAGTGGTTAGAGAGTTGGACTGAGACCTGGAGGATGCAGGTTCAAATCCCCCCTTTGGGCCAGTGACTTGGGCCAGTCACTCACCCTCAGCCTCACCTACCTCACAGGGATGTTGTAAGGCCAAAAGGATAAAAGCTTTGTAGGATCCTTTGGCATGGGAAATTTGAGACGTCAGTTGAAGCTTCACAACCCTGGTGGTAATAAGCTGAGGATGAGAGGTCTTTGGAAGACTTCCTATAGGCTGCTCTGGGAAGTCAATAGAAGGGGCTGAGAGACAGGAGGAGGAAGAGTTAAACAACTCCCTCACATTGAAGGTTGCTGGCCCCCCTCTTTCTAGGGCCAGCAACCTTCAAAAAGTAGCACCGGTGGGCACCAGCAGGCAGTAAGCACACCCAGGCACCATTGGGCAGTGGGCACCCTCAGGCACCTGCGAACACCTCCAGGCATCTGCAGGCAGTGGGCACCAAATCAGTTCTTTGTGGGCCCTTACATTACCAGAGGAATAGCTCCCCAAATTTCTTGCTTTGAGTTGCAGGTGTTTGGGCTGGGTGTTGATCAGTCAGTCTTCAGTGTTAAGTATAGGTGCAAAAATACATTGACCCCTTTTCACTCCCTTAGGGGTTAAATTTCTAAAACTAGGTTCTTGGTGGGTGTTCACATCATGGAACAAACACCATCCTGAAATTTCAGGCTTCTAGGTCCAGCGGTTTTGGCTGGGCATTGGCGAGTCAGTGATTTAAATCATAGGCCTGGTTTTCATGGAGGCAATTAAGCTGGGTCTAGGCAGGTAGAGCTCTCTTGAAGGATGTTCCTTCCTGCAAAGAATATGTACTGTGGTCCAGAAATGTTCACTCTGGCATCCAAAAACCCCTTTAGCCTTTGCACTTCAACCCCTTCAATACCTGGAACCCAGATCAACTCCATGCCTCCCGGCATGTCAGTGGAGCACACCCTGCATAATGTCTCTTTAATTTTCCTGGACATCAGGGTGGCCTTTCTATGGGTTTCTAAGCCTGGGTGATGTCATGGCAAGCCAACTGTTGGAAAAATCCCGCAGCTCAGATGTGAAGACCAGTTGTGTGACCTCCTCAAAGCTGAGTGACCTGCCTGTTTGCCAGCACTTCTAGTTCCCCTAACCTGCTTGGAGTTCTTCCTTAAAACAACTGTAACACTTTCCTTTCAAGTTTGGCAACCTTTCACCTGCCATGTTCCTAGCCCTTCACCCTTGACCCGCCGCTGTGTTTGCTTAGTCTTGTGCCAATCCAGTCCGGCAATGAGAAAAACATCACAAAGCTGGATGGAGAAAGAAAAGAAAGCAGAGTGACCCAGAAACTGGGGGTGGAAAAGTTCTCCTTTCATTTCTCAGGAAACGTTTTGTGTGTGTGTGTCTGTGTGTGTTGTGTGCGCACATATGTGTGTATGTATGTGTGTGAGAGCGAAGTTTCAGATTGATGAAATCCAATGATCAAATGCAACGGGAACATTCCTGTACATTGGGAGTCTTTCTCCTCTTTTAGACATGGAGTTGGAAGGGACCTAATAGGTCATCTAGTCCAACCCCCTGCCTGAAGTAGGAAATCCTCCTAGAGCAGTGTTTCTTCACTTTGTTGGAGATACTGAGCCCCACAAGTTTCTTACGTGCATTCACCAAACCCTTCACAGTTGGAAAAATAAAATGTTTTGACCATTGTAACTAAAGTATATTAATGCACCTGGCAAGCCTGGTGAACAGAGTGGACACACACCTCCACTGAACCCCTGAGATTGACTCACTGAACCCTTGGGGTTGGATCAAATCCAGGTTAAGAACCATTGTACTAGAGCATCTCCAACCATTGCTTGTCAAGTCTCCTCTTAACAAGATCCTCAGTGAAGGAGAGTCCACCACCTCACTTGGCACCTCCTTCCTCCTCCTCTTCCTCCTTCTTCATTATTAGCTGGCACTTAACCAATACATTGCTGTAGGTGCACCATTCACGACTCGCTTCCACTCTCGTCAACTGTTGGCAATATTCCTCACCTTGTCAAGGGTCAACTGCTGGTTCTTTAGATCTTCCACAATGTGTTTGAGCTGCTTTCTGCCCATTGAACTAGTGGGTTGTTGGTTGTTCACTCTCACCAAAGGAGCTTGTGTGGCACCGACTGTTGTTTCCAGTGTCTGCATGGACTCAAAAGATGTGCAAGAGGATAAAAAGGACAGAAAAGGCAGTTTCTGTCTTTCCCTTTCTGTGAATTAGCCATTCCTGCACATTATGATTAATTCTGCAATTTTCTGCTGGAATATATTTGTACCAAATCACTTTATCACAGAGTGCTAATAAATTACTCACGCGTGTTTCTTTTTTTTAAAGGTATTATTTAACATAATGTTGCATTTTAGTTATTATGTTATTTATCATACAACTTGTCATCCATCCCTCTTTAATTAAGGTGATGGAATCCAGCCTGATGGAAGTTTGTTCTCTGCTAGTCCACATTTGGAAGGAATATGTATTCCTATTGGAGGATATTTATGCAATTAAAAAAATCCACAGCATGCTTTTTTGGTGCAGTAACAAAACTGCATGTGCACAGGGTGATCATATGTCCTCTTTTTCCATGACATGTTCTGAATTTTATCCTTATGTCCTGGGAAAAATATGAAAACGTCCTCTTTTTCCTTGTAAGCATGTAGCATGTAGCTTTCTTGTCATTAAAATTATGTGTAATAAATTATATGTAATAAATTTAATAATAAATAATATAGTGTTTAAGCATATGAAAGCAATATGTATGAGTGTTTTAGCTTTTATTTTGTCGTATTTGGTTTTATTCCTCCGTTTTTCTTTGATTTCTTATATTTTGGGGGCGCCTTGTTCTCTTTTTTTGGTTATGACATATGGTCACCCTGCATATACAACTACAGACCTGTGTTTGTGTTGGAAGTGGATTGCAAGCAGGGTGACCAGATGCCCCAAAGGAGGCAAGGTCTTGGATTCCATTCAGCCTGGCCTTTCTGGCAGACAAAGGCATGTTTGCCTGCTCATGAGTAAAGCTGCAATATTGGGCACTTTCACTTTCCCATAGAGCTCAATGCATATTTTTTATTTTTAGTTTTTTTGGCCATAGCTTTTGATAAGAAGGAGATATTTCAAAACTGATTTTTGCATTGGATTCTGCTCTCCTATACGAATTCAACGACATATGTCATGATGGGGTCCTGCACACCATTGCAAAGTTCCAAAATGAAGCCAAAATGGAGGACAATGAAGCCCTTTTGCAGGACACCTGGACAGATGGCTATGAAAGTAGAGAAATCCAGAAAAATCCAGTCATATGGTCACCCTGCAATTTGCAAGGATGCCACTGAAAGAGAATGTTGCCTTGAAACCCGGAAAGGAACTAGGATGACCATTACTAAGACATACTGAAGACAGCCTTCCATATCACCTCTAAGCACCTGGTGGGACTAATGAAAAGAATAACATTCCATAGGAATAGAGAACAATGGGATTTTGTTGTTGTTGTCAATAGGTTTTGATATGCATAAATAAACCCCCCAAAAAACTTACCATGATCCTTGTGCACTGCTTGAAAACCAGACTTTCAGGAAATGTAATGAGTAAAGGAATGATTTCATTCCCATGGTGGTGTGGGAAGGTGGCACATATATGTGTATCGGCCTTACCCTCACCCTAGGAGTGGTGCAGAGTGCTTTACAGCACTTTTGTGATACCCCCAGGACCGGGGTGACCAGATTATTCCTGAACCCCAGGGCCAAAATTCTGAATCCCAAGCCAAAATTCCTACCCGCTTAAAAAAATTGCCAGAAAAGTATTTTTTTTTTGTTTTTGTTTTTGGTTTTTTGACCATAACTTTTGATAGGAGGAGATATCTTCAAACTGATTTTTGCATTGGATTCTGCTCTTCAAACAAATCCAACGACATATGGCATGATGGAGTACTGTGCACTATTGCAAAGTTTCAAAATGAAGCCAAAATGTAGGGCAATGAAGCCAAAATGTAGGACACCCGGACAGGAGGCTAAAAATCCGGACAAATCTGGGTTTTTCTGGTCATATGGTCACCCTGCCCAGGACAGCACACGTTTTATGCTGGGACTTATGCTGGCCTAACAGGGTGCTGGGATTGCAGCCTGAATGTCTAGCAAATAGGGAAGCAGGGATTGGGGGGAGAACCAAAACTTGGACAGTGATGTCTCAAGTAAGTCAGGCTAATGAAATTTTAAGAAGTCACCCCCAAAAGGCGAGACGTATTTATTGGGGCAGGTTCAAACCACAAGAGGGCTTGTTTCCGGTAAGCCTGGCCGGTATCACCGTCTCGATACATCTTAATTCTGCAGCTTCTTCTATATTGATTTGTCCACATTGATGTGCAGTTCTCTCTTTTTTTAATAGGAAGTTTCATCTGACATTAAGACTTCTCTGGCAGTCTGGTCAGTGAGGACCTTTGAGTTCCTCCCGTCCCCTCCCCACGCCTTTCTCTTTTGTTACGGCAGTTCCCAGCAAGGAAAGTGGGTTTCCAAGTGTCAGGACGGTGTCATGCGCTGATATATGGGCCACTGTTGTTTGAAGGCCTTTGGAGAGACACATCTCCTCCCTCCTCCTCTCTCCCCTTCAAGTTGGGAATGATTCATCAGCTGGCCTTTAGCAAGAAAAAGAGTCCTGGCCTTGGGTTGAAGGCCTTTGACCTCTGTGAAGAGAAGGGTCAGACTCCGAGCAAAGGCGGTAGCGCCAGGGCCGCGGCCACAGGCCTTGGAAACAGAAGGGGGAGTCCGCCAAAAGAATGGAGGGGGACGGTGGGAAAAAGGGGGCATTTCTTAAAGTTAAGAGTATATTTCTAAGAATCTCAGTGGATCAGCTGACAAGCGAGGTCAGAGGTCCTATTTATGCTTGATTCCTTGAGCATGTTACAGTAACATCTGCTTGTTAAGGGTCTCCGGGGACCAAATGTTCCTGACCTCTGGTTCCCAAAAAGCAGGACACACCAAGAGATTAGATGTTCATATTAACATTTGGTGTCGGAGTTTGAGGTTTGGCTCTCCTGGGGCTGGTTTGTCATCCTCGCTTGATTCTTTGGGGTTAATATTTTGCTTTTTCCGCTTTAGAGGAAAGTTTCAAAGCCGCACGTACTTCAAACCGCATTCAATTTGGGTACCCCAAACTAGGCACCACAGGTGAAAAGAGCCAGGAACAAACTGGAATTTCCTGTGGATATTCTTCCAGAGTCAGATTCAAGTCATGTCTGAGAGCTTGGAATTTTCCCTGAAGGCATGTGAATTAGGCTGCAATCCTAACCTACAGTTAAGCCGGCCTAAGCCCCAGTGTAAGTTCTGTGCTGGCCTGGAAAAGTCACAAAAGACGCTTTTGCCCCAATCCTGGAGGGGGTCTTAGGCCAGTGCACAGGCATATGCTGACCTCCTCACATCATTATGGGAAGATATGCCAGGTGAATTAGGGCATTCTAAATTTTGTAGGATTGGAGTCATAGTGTGATGCCACCCTGCACGCTGTTCCAAAAGCTGGGACTGGATATTTGAATACTTTGATCCAAAGTGTAAGATTTGCCTGGAACTGTGCAAGACAGTTGAAAATCTGGCCCTGAAACCATGAAAAGTACAAGGTCCTATGTGACGACAGCTGCTGCTTTATTCTGAATGCCAATTTTATCTCCCACTAATCTTTGATTTGGTGATGGTGAGGACAACGGACTAGTCCTAGGGAGCAAAGTGGCCTTGATATGTTGCCTGCAGCCTCTTGCATAACATGTTAAGATTTCTCACAGGAGCCCGCCTGCTCCCGAGCAAATCATAATTTGGCTGCAATCCTAAAACACTTTCCTGGGAGTAATTCCCACTGAACATAATGGAGCTTGCTACACAGTAGACATGGTTAGGATTGTGCTCAAAGTTGCACAAATAGCAACTCAGGGTGTAGTCCTATCCTAACCAGAACTTCCAGCATTGGCATAGCTGTGCAAGTGGGACAAGTGCTGCATTCTGCAGTTGCAGAACAGTCAAGAAGGCCTCCTCAAGGTAAGACAATGTTTATTCCCTTGCCTTGGAATTGCGTTAACCTTGCTCCAGAGCTGGAAAATTATTCAGAATTGTGTCCTTTGATTAACTGTACCCTACAATCCAGAGTAACTACAGGAGCATGGCAGAGACATTATGTGCACCCATAGTTACAGCACCACCTAGTGAAAACCTATGGGAAATTCAGATTGCAATCTGGAGTATACTGTTCTTACACCTAAGCGAGGACTCCCCATAGTTACTCCAGATTGCGCCCTAAGTCATTAGCAAGTAAGATAGTCCAGTAAAATACATAATATAATACTGGTTGAATATTCCTTATCCAGAACTCCAAAATAAGGAACATTTCAAAATGCAGAACTTTTTCTTGAACAACGAAATGATTTTTTAACCTAAAGAATTAAAATCACGAACTTCATTTGTATTTGTATTTCATGCAAAAACCTTGTTGGAAGCACAAAATTATTACAATGTATTTTTAAATTACTGTACTGTAAGATGTATATGAAACCTAAATTAATTTTGTGTGTAGACTTGGGCTCTGTCCCCAAGAGCTCTCACTACATATATGCAAATATTCCATATACAAATATGCATATATGCAAATATTCCAAACTACTGACAAATTCAACATCCAAGCCACTTTTGGACTTCAGATAAAGAACTTGTAACAGAATTTGTTATATGCTAAAAAATTAGAAATTGTAAATACTCAAACCTTAACATTTATGGATTTAGGTCTCTAGTGCTGGAAAGCATAATGAAGAGGATCAGCTGCGTGAACACCAGTGTGATCAATGTGATGCATCATAAGAGTGGAGGGGATACGCTCAGCAAATCCTGTGAATGGTAGTTTATTTTTAAGGGGGGATCCTTGGAACAATGGTTAGAGTATGGGGGGCACAGGGGAGCCACCCCTGTGATTTTATAGATACACACATACTTTTTAAAACCACACAAAAATCTTTTGGAAGTGCATTCACAGTAAACTTCCTGGCCAGTTTTTCAAACTCTTTCAATCAGGGTCAGACTAACAAACCAGGACCCTGCCCTGGAAGATCTGAGGTGGGAGGGGGGAATCTTGTTGAAGTCTTCCTAATTTAAACTTTACCCCTTTGAGCTGACTCCTATGTATGCACATTGTCCTTTTATATATAATTTTTCCCCCCTTTCATTTGGAAGGGACCCCCTCATAAACATGCAGAGCAATTTTCCAGGACATTAACCCAGGATGGGAGAATCCTCACTCTCCAGGCAAGGGAGAGGTTTCAAAAAATGGAGAGCCAGGCTGAGTGGAAGATGGATGAGCCTGGGACAGAAGAGAGGGTGGTTTTTCCACTGTCCTGCCCGATACACCTAGAACAAAAGCTTCATTGAGTAGGATGCTTGACATCAGGCTCATAAAGTAGTAGCTGGTACAAAAGGTTTGACATCTGAAAGTGCCAGTCGTTGCCCTATCCCCATTGCAGCTCATACAGGGGCTGGGCCCTAAAGTCGACCCTGATGACAAGAGGTGTAAATAAATAGTGTTGACTTTAATGCAGTAACACAATTTGGCCTTTCCTTCCCTTCCTCCTGTGTCCTCCCCCAAAATTCAAGATTTCCTTCCAAGATCATCTATGGAAGACAACTGGCTTTTGAGTGTGGATGGCTTTTCAAAGGGGAAAGAGATAGGGGGGAAATCACTTCTTCCTCAGCTGTTCCTTTTAAAAAAAGTAAGAAATATAAGTTTCTCCCGCACCCCATCCGCCTGGAATGGCTCCAAAGATGTAAGACACTATCTAAGACAGATTGCTCCCCTATATCTATGCCACTGCTAAAAATACAAACTTAGTTCCAGCTTATCCACTTAAAAAGAGCCTTGTTACTAGAGCTAGGAAGGGTCTCCAATTCTCTGAAATTCTGAAAGAATCTCTGAAATTCTGGAGAGCTGCTTTCAATCAGAGTAGACAGTATTGGACAGATGAGGGGATCCAAAAATGTGTGTTGTGACACGTTAGAGGAGTGATTTTTAAACTTTCTTGTCTCAAGACACACTGACAAGATACTAATATTGTCAAGGCACACCAACGTTTTTGTGCCAATTCACAAGGCACACCAGGCTGTTGGTGGGGGGACCCACAACCCCCAATGACCCCACTGAAATATTATCCTCACCAGAATTCCTGCGTCACACCTGCAAACCATTCGCGACACAACTTTGTGACATGACATAGTGATAAAAATGGCTTCCTTAGAACATCACAGTACAGGTGTACCATGGGGTACCTGGTGTGTACCTGGCGTGGTGTACCTGCCGTATACCTGGTGTACCTGGTGTGGTCCCTACCTGACCCCCTAGGTGCCTAAGTCCCTAGGTCTCTAGGATCTTGGATCTTGTGAGATTTAGGCACCACCATCTTGGATCTCACAAAATTTCACAATTTGGGCCACAAAATGTTCTCAGCACCAGAGACATTGTGACCTCTTGTGAGATCCAAGATGGTAATAAATTTGGGAACCTCTTGGCAAGATAGGCTGTCAGTCTAATTTACTTTGGAGAAGGGCTTTAGCTCGGGGTTGAGCACCTGGATCAAGTTTGGCATGCAAAAACCCCAAGATTAAACTGGGCATCTCCTATCAAAAGGACTGTGCAAAAGTCATCTAAGATCTTAGTGAGCTGCTATGCAAAACCAGTTAACATCTTTTTTAATCTAATACCTTTTAAAATAGGAGTGCACATTAGATTTGATGGTGCATTTGATTTGAATAAATACAGTAATTCTATCAGGCAGCCCTCCAGTACTGGAAACCCTTATGCTGACTCTGCCCTTGCTTGGAACATGGCATTTTTCTTCTAATTGGCATGCTAGGAATGCAAGCTCGCTAGTTTCAAAACATTAAACCACTGATTCTGCCCACAAGGCAGAAGCTGGTGTATTTCTGGAGACAAAGTTGACCTAACCAATACTTACCTGTATTTCTTCAAATCTAATGCACCATCAAGTCTAATACACAGCATGAATTTAAGAGTCTAGAGATTTAAGAAACATTTGCTGGAGATGGTGTGCAGTAAACTCTAAAATGCCCAAACCTTTTAAATTAGGGTGCGGAGGTTGCCCTCCTCGCCGTTCCTTGGAAAATAAATGGAATACAGGGTGATTCAAAATGAATGGGACAAAAAGATTTAAGGTTGCTTGCCTTTTTGATCCTATTCATTTTGAATCACCCTAAATTTTAATCCCGGGGGCGCGGTGGCAGGAATTGCCATATTCCATCGATTGTAAAGCACCATCATATCTAACATGCGGCCTGATTTTGGAAGCCAAAACTGGCTGGAAAAGGTGTGTGTTAGATCTGAATAAATATGGTATTTTTGAAAAGGATGCAGAAGGACGCAGGCCCCAAGCAAGCCCGAATCGGTGGACTCTTTCTTGACGTCATCTAAATGGTTTATGCGAGGGAACGTACTCCATCAAAGGAGAGCCATTTTCCTCCTGATTTGTGTCTGAAACATGAAAACAACGTAACAGCTGCGTGCTGCATTGAATAAAGAACATACACATGCATTTAAATCACTTATATCTTACTTTTTTATGATGCAATTGTGAATTATGTTCTTTTTGCATCTGTAATTAGAGGGCAGAACAGATGGCGGAGGCTTAGTTTAAAGTGATGTGTCCATTAAAATAACCTATGCTGCCAAATGATTGTCGACTATAACAGGGGCGTTCATTCAAATACAGCAGGCAGTTTGTTGGGCTGCAACCCATTTGCCAAAAAAAGGCCTCTGGACTTTACACAACGCTTGCTATTTTAAGGACTTTCCCTATAAAAGGGATCCGCAGCAACAGGGTTAGCCTCATAACCCCATAACATATGTTTTACCATTGCATTATAATTTTAAATATGACCTTGTGTGTAATGATCAGCATTTATGGCTGTAAATAATAGGTTGTGTTTGAGATTGCAACATGGAATTCTCCTTTTTAAAAAAATAAAATAATCTTTTTTTTTCCAACAGGGAGCCTGTAAGTAACACATTTCATGATCTCAACTAATCTCCAGTGGCCATTTGTATGCAATATGCAACATGAAACAATGCACAATCTTTTTTTCACTGAGAATAATCGATCCAATGGTGAGACAAAGCAGTGTTGCTGGGATGTATGGAGGTAAGAGTGTGCCAAAAAGGCCTGGGGAGGTTTTGAACCATACCTTGTTGTAGACAGATGGTGGTTTTATAAGCACTAACATTCCTTTACAAACTTTCTTGCTTTCCCCCCCCCCTCTTTCTTTTCTCGTTGAAAAGGGGGAAAATTGAATATACGCAGCGTCAAAACCACACTCTCACAAAATGATCCTTTGAATCTAGGGAAGCAATTTTCATTTTTCTTATCATCCCGCAATACACTGACGAGGAGTTAAAACTGTCATGGCACACCATCAATTTTTTGACCATTGGCAAAGCACACCCTGCTGCTGGTATGGTGCTCAAATCCCCAAATGTCCTGTTAATCAGTGAATTAATTCCTACCCTCAAAGGCCCACGGCACACCTGCGGACCATCTGTGGCACACCAGTGTACTGTGGCACCGTGTTTGAAAATCACTGCCCCAGAGTGACTCTAGCACAACCAAATAAACCATACAAACCAAATATACCTGTATATAACATTCATCTGGATACAAAGATTTAAATGACATTTGGTCCAATTCTAACAGTCCAATCATAAAGGTGGTGGCTTTGGGAGCAATCCAGAGTAACTACTTGGAGTCCTTGCTCCGGTGTAAGAACAATTTACTCTGGATTGCAATATGAATTTCCCATAGGTTTACACTAGGTGGTGCAGTAACTACGGGTGCACGTAATGTCTCTTACGTGCTCCCGTAGTTACTCTGGATTGTAGGGTAAGTTAGGTTCAGAGGCACCACCAAAGGTATCACCAAAGGTTCAGAGGCACCACCAAAGGCAGGGAAGCCCCAAGCCATGCAATGAGCAGGGTGACCAGATGCCTAAAACTAAAAAGGAGGACAAGATCTTAGATTTTGCTCAGCCTGGCCTTTCCCGTGGACAATGGCACATTTGCCTACTCATGAGTATAGCTACAATGTTGGGCACTTTCACTTTGCCATGGAGATCAATGCATATTTTTTATTTTTAGTTTTTTGTCCATAACGTTTGATAGGAAGGAGATATTTCAAAACCAATTTTTGCATTGCTGAACCCCAAGTCCAGAATTCCTACACCTAGGCAAAAATTACTACCCCCCCCAAGCCAAAATTTCTACCCACTTAAAAAAATTGTAGGACACCCCAAAAATGTAGGACAAATGTCGGACATGTCGGACATGAAAAAATACTCGTATTGCTTTCATGTACTTAATTTCAACACTTTTAAAACTGAAAACCTTTTAACATGCATGATTCAGACCCAAACATGTAAGATGCTTTCAAAGCAGTTTAAAGCAGCTTTTTCAAGTGTGCTCACTTGAGGCCAATATGCATGAGAGGTATGGAAATTATTAATTTTTTTCTCAAATGTGCTTATTTAAGGCTAGTATGCATGACTAATCCCGGAGGGACTCTGGGGTTTTTCCCCCACCCAGAGAGAGGGGGTTTTGCAGGAGGTCTCCGGGGAAATCTGGAGGTCTGGTTACCTTGGCAGGCTGTCAGACAGAGATATTCAGATAGCCTGAGAGCTGAGATGCTCAGCTTGAGGATCTAGGACCAGATGGAATCCAATTCCATCTCTTATCACCTGGTCTGAGATGGACCGGCTTGTGCTTTGATCACCCGTAGGGCAACAGCCATAGTGGAGATCAAGCACAATGTTCCCAAACCATGCCAATCACCTGAGTGGCCTGGCCAAAAAGTGTTTGGGCTCCACTTGGTTTATATCCCTGGAAGCATTAGAAACCAATCCCAAAAATTTGGCTAAGGATTGGTTTGGCTAAGGATCTGGAACTGGCCAAGGATTGGTTAAGGACTGGGGTTTGGGTAAAGATTGGCCAAGGATCTGGGGCAAGACTAACACAGAGACAGACAACATATGCTGTCTGTTTCAGAGAAAGCACAAATCTGTATAGGGAAGGATGTTTGGGCAGAAACTGGTTACATTGGGAAGGGGGGCACAGCATGGCCAAAAACCAGTATCTGAACAACAAACAAGAGGGCTTGCATCTATCACCACAGTTCCTGAGAGACCCTCCTGTCACTGCAACTTCTGACCTCCATCTCACATGATGAAACATGGACTTGACACCAGTTTGGTGGAAAGGTGTCCTCGCAATTGGACAGATCAGCGCACAATGGGAGGAAGCTTTTCAATGTGCAGATGGGTGAGCTCTCCTGCTCCCAGAAGCAAGAACTTGGTTTTCCTTGAGCAGAGAATATAGATGTATTTACTACTGATTAAACAGCTTTGATGATGCCAGCCAGAGGTGATGTGGCGGAGAGGGGGGGGGGAGAGCCCAAGAAGAGCCATAGATTGGCAAATGAAAATGCAGATGCGAGTGTTGATTGTTGCCTCCTGAAAGCCTCCCCATTCAATTCAGGGCCATTCTAGCGCATCTAGGTTTCACTCTATTAAGAAGCTTTCTCCCCCCTGCCCACCCAGGTAAGCTTTCTGTACAAGTGCGTTAGATGAGACCTTCGGCATTGTTCCGTCAGACTATACGAGGAGGTGATGAGTGACACGTTCTTTACAGAAGACGGTTTCGGGTCTCAAAGAGACCTGTTGGAAGAAACACACCGAAGATAATAGCAGGGTGATGGGACAAAAGCAACGGCATCCGTGTAAAAACGCCATCACCCTGAAACGTTCTGATGGGCCAGGAACAATGGCCACAAACTGTCTAATGTGTTGTGTAAAGATAGCAATAACCCTTAATGGCAACTGTAAAATGGAGCATTATGTTTGCCTGCAGAAAAGAAAATGCAAATTGATTTCCCTCCTCCCTTCGCTTTTTGTTTTTCCATCTCAGGAAGGTTTAAGTGCTTTATCAAGGTTAGTAGGTAGGGCAGGCCGGATGGACCCAAATAATGCAGTTTTGTTCAGCCGCAAGTTTTCTTCTTGAATCTTTCCCTTTTCTTCCTTTCCCTGCCAGATTTATTTCAAGGCCAGAGAGAAGAGGTTGCTTCTTATTCCGGTGATGCGATGAAGGCATCTGGCTACCCACACACAAAAATTTTAACCACCCCCTTATTTTAACAGTCCCCAGGTATCAGATGCCTTTTATAAGGTGCCTTTCTAAAGCCTCCAGGAGAATTTCTGATGCCCAGGGAGGACAATTCTGCCCCCTCTGAGCCTCCAAAGGCTATAGAAAGGTACTTCTTTAAGTGTGTTTCTAAGGTCCTCTTAGGATCATGGTGACCATATATCACTCATAACCGCAAAAGAGGACACCAAAATATAGGACACCAAGGAAAAAGTAGGACATGACAAAAAAAGAAAGCTTATATATATATATATATATATATATATATATATATATATATATATATATATATATATATATATATTGCTTTCATACTCTATACAGTATGTTCCCTACTTACAAAAATTCAAAATTCAGACATTCATACATATGGACATACCTTCAAGATACCAACTTTCAAGCATACGGACATAACCCTACTTGTTTGCTGCATTTAAGGTATAATAATAGTATTTTAACAGCAGTTTTAAAAAATATTTTAAGAGTAAGCAGTATTAATAGTAAAAAGTACTTTTTAACAGTAAATCTATTTCATTTATGCTACTTTACATTTTTTTATATTGGATTAAATGTGCATTAACATCATGCATTAATATCAGTCAACTTATGAACAAGCTTCCAGAATGGAACTTGTTTGTAAGGAGGGGACTTAGGGCACAATACGGAGGTGCACTTGGGTTCCCCTGTCGCTCACTGGGCTGACCCAACCTCAAGATGCTCCACCCTAGTCATTCTGGAAAAGGCTTGGGGCAGCCTAAATAGGGTACTCCAAGGCAGGAGGAGTTGGGATGCCCTAACTGGGGCAGCCCAGGCAGTTCAGGAGAGGCATGTTGGGGGCATGTTTAGCATAGCCGAGGGCAGGGCAGTTATGCTAGATCCAGAACCTTTTTCCAGGGCGGAAATTCCTTCTTCCAGCTCCTCAGAGATAGACTACTTCAGGAGAGGTTATAGTAATGAGTAGACCCATAGGGATCCAAGATAAAGCAGAGTAAAAATGGCAGTGTTGACCAAAAATCTGAGTTCTTGGCCAGCTTATCTGCAACCCCTGCCTCTCCACCTCAGGATATGGCACAACTACAGCAGCCTGGGGATCCAGCAGGACACTGCAAGAAGCCCCTTGTATTCACTGGAGACTGTACTGGCATCTCATCAAGAACTCCTTCCAAGACAGGCACCACAGCTGTTCCTTGTTCAGTGTGATCTGAGGGGGGTCTCCTCAGGAGCAAGCCCTCCCCAGATTTGGTGTCTGCTGAGCATGCTCTGGAGCAGCAAGGGCAGACTAGACTTCCTGACTCTCTGGATCCAGCATAACTTTCTGCTCTGGATTTGGAATAGTTGTGGCAACCCAGCTAGGGCACTCCTCACTGCCCTAACTCTGAATTGTGCCCTTACAGTATTACCTTACTTATAAATGTGGAACTATTACATGTAACTTGTAAATGCTGCCTGCTCACAAGGAAAAGGAAGACAATGACAATTTTTTTTCTGGGACACAAGGCTAAAAAAGAGGACATGTCCTGGAACAACTACACATTGCCACCATGGGTAGGACATGGTCTATTTCTGTGGTCCTCAAAAGGCTTCCTATAGGTTTTCACTGGGCTGCAGAAGCTCAGTGGTTAAAGGCTCATGATTAAAGATACTGTGCTTGTCAACCTGAAGGTCCACAGGTTGACAGTCCAATTACCGCACACAGTGATGTTCTGTTTGACGGTAAGGGCGGTTTGGCAGTGGAAGAGATTGCCAAGGGAGGTGGTGGACTCTCCCTCACTGGGGATCTTCAAGCAGAGGCTCGACAAGCACCTGTCGGGGATGCTCTAGGGGGATTTCCTGCTGCAGGGGGTTGGACTAGATGACCTACTAGGTCCCTTCCAACTCTATGATTCTATTATTCTATGATTCTATGATTCTTTGCTCAGCTCCTGCCAACCTAGCAGTTCCAATGCACAGAAATGCAAGTAGATAAATAGGTATCACTGTGGAGGGAAGGTAACAGCATCTGATGCACCTCTGGCGCTTAGACACGCTGGCCAGATGACCATGGATACATCTTTAGAGAACGTTGGCTCTTTGTAATGGAGATGAGCACTGCATTTATTGTTGGTCACAACTAGCAGGGCAACCCGCAGGGGACACCTTCACCCTTGCTCCCCCCTCCTGGAATGGCTCTGAAAGGGCGGAGCTCCCTCCAAGATGGACTGATCCCTGCTCTAGCTATGCCACCACACCATAAGATTTTGGGTGTATCTCCCATATTGCCTCCCCTCTCTTTTGGAAGAGGATCCTTGCCGTTTTAGGACCGCTATCCTGCCTGGTCTCATGTTGTTCTTCCCCTTTTGAAATACTGAGCTGCCATGCAATTGCCCTCTTCAGCAGAGCTGTGTCCTAAATGATAAGGATGATTCGTGTACATGCCAGCAATGATGAAGATACCTGATAAACATTGTTTCATAAGCTGGTATGCAGATACAAAATGTTACCTGTCATTCTCCCAGCACATTAAGGAATCAGATAAGGCAAGTCTCTACTGAAGTGTGGGGAACAAAACAGATACGTTGCCTTTAGAAAATGCCTCCTGTCATTTCCTGAGTGTGGAGAATAATAATAACCCTTCTGTGTAAGGAAGATGAAAAAAGATTCTTTAATCAAAGTGTGATGATCTTCAATTAACAGTCCCGTCCCCCGTCCAGTTACTAATAACTTAACAATTTCTTTAGGAAGTTCTGAAAGGTGGAATGACATTTTGCTGGGCATAAGGAATTATGTTTTGAAATTATTGTTTGTAGATAAGGTAATCATTAACCTCTGGATTGATTTTTCTGAAAATTTTTAGCATTGGGACTCATTTTTAAAGAAAAATTATATTATTTCCAAGTGGAAATAGTGTCGTTAATCTAGAACTGACGTCATAGCTGGAAGTTATGTTATCATGCAGGGAAATTTATAACACCCTCGTATGATCAAATCAAAACAATCAAGTAAAATAAAAGTTTAAAATGAATTTAGTTAATTTAGTTAAAAAATAATTTAAGGGGCAAGCCAGAGTAACTACAGGAAGTCCTTGCTCCGGTGTAAGAACAATTTGCTGTGGATTGCAATATGAGTTTCCCATAGGTTTTCACCAGGTGGTGCAGTAACTACGGGTGCATGTAATGTCTTTTACGTGCTCCCGTAGTTACTCTGGATTGTAGGGTAAATTAAAATCCCCCTAACTCTCCCAAGCAGTTCCTAATACGATAACCCCCATATCTAAAAAAAATTCCCACAGTGATGCTAGTGAATTCAACAATTTATTCACAATTTCACTACAAATATTGGAATCAATGGCCTCTCCAACACTTTTGCATAGAGTGCTCCTCCCAATCCAAAGCATCTGAGGAATTTCAAGCAAACCAAAAGTGTTTTCAAGAGAAAGGTGAAACTTTTGAAGGGTTACTTTCATTCTGCAACACTGATAATGTGGGTAAAACATCAGCCATCATAAATCCAACATGAAGCAGAGGATTCGCATCATATCAGCAGAAGACCTAGTTGGGTGGGACCAAAGAGTGGCCAAGCCCAGCATCCTGACTCCAGGAGTGGTCCACTGTACTCTCTCAAACATAGTCCTTTTAAGCAGTTAATTCAGTTCAGTCTTATGGGAATCATCAGGAGATATCCATAGATGTATGAGTCAACTGGCATAGTGATTTATGTGGAGGGAGTTGTTCATTGCTATATAGACTTTCTTGTGTGGCAAGACATCTAAATACAGATTCACCTTAACATCCATGGACCTCATAGATGCTAAAAATTATGCATAATGTTATTGTGGTCAGGGGCTGACATCCTCAACAGGAGGTGGTTTGAAGCATAGGGAGGCTGTGAGTGGTCACCAGGAGCCTTATAAGGGTGCAATCCAGAGTAACTATGGGAGGGCATAAGAGACATTACGTGCACCCGTAGTTACTGCAACACCTAGTGAAAACCTATGAGAAATTCATATTGCAATCCAGAGTAAAGTGTTCTTACACTGGAGCAAGGACTCCTGGTAGTTACTCTGGATTGTGCCCTAAGTCTTCTACAGACCTTACAAGTGCACTTGTACCTTACAAGTCTACCTTACAAGTCTACCTTATAAGTGAGCTTCCAGTTTTTTGAATAATCAGATGTATACTTTGAAGGCATTCCAGGAGCTTCAAACCACCTCCTATGCACAACTAGAACATTCTTCTGCTTTCATCTAGGTCTTGGTCAGCATCCTGGTTGGGATGGATGGTGGGTCAAATCCATGGGTCTTGAATCAGCAGGTAAGGAGACACAATCTGTAGTTCATCCTTTCTTTATGATGCAATTTTTCCATTCCTCTTTGGTTGTGAATTCCAAAACCTATTTCCTATAATATTTAAATTCTTTCAATTGAGGAAGGGATACCTAACTATGGGCACAATCCAGAGTAACTATGGGGAGTCCTTGCTCTGGAGTAAGAACAATTTACTCTGGATTGCAATATGAATTTCCCATAGGTTTTTCATTAGGTGGCGCAGCAACTATGGTGCATGTAATGTCTCTTACGTGCTCCCGTAGTTGCTCTGGATTGTAGCCTATATCACAAAGGACCCAACCTGTCCAATTTTCCAGCACTGATGATTCACCAATGCAACTCCGAAGTAAGGAAACAAACATTATCTTGAGGAGGACTCCATGACTACCCTACCCTTCAAAAGATGCAGTAAATGTCCCATTGCATCTCCGCTGGAAAATTGGATAGGATCTCTCTCTCTCTCTCTCTCTCTCTCTCTCTCTCTCTCTCTCTCTCTCTCAGGTTGGAAGCCACACCTTCCTCTGAAACAAATGCAAGTTCGGAAAGTGCCTTCTTAATGAGCCTTTAGAGATGCACTCAACTGGCAAGCACAGAACTGAAAGGGGAGAGTTAAAATATGATGATAAAATGTCTAGTTTTATGCCAGACATGATTTTACAGTTTCCCAAGGACTATTGTTAGTTGATAGACACCTTTCCACAGGACACAAACAGGGAAGTGTGTACAAATAAAATGTATATTTTATTTTCCCCTTTGTGACACCGTTTGCAACACCGTCTTGCAGGTGATGATTCCTGGCTGTACATGTCCCATAGTTTGACAGAAAGGAATGACATCAGGAGTCAGAAATGAGGACACAACTGGCTTTAAAAGGGGTTTGAAAAGCAGAGCAGATTTTAGTACGTGCAGCATTTTAAATGGGGGATACCGGTGTATGAGAAGGTGTGGAATGTAGAAGGAGAATGAGGACTGAACTCAAGAGAAAAGGCTGGATGGAAGATGGAAGAAGGTAAACAAGGGGGGGGGAGAGAGAGAGAGAGAGAGAGAGAGAGAGATTCATGAGTGATGGTACTGATTTGGTAAAACAAAATTTCAATATATATTTCTCATTTGCTACAATCAATTTATTAATCAACAGTATTTATACACTGCTTTTCAACAAAAGGTTCACAAAGCAGTTTACTGAGTAGGTAGGAGGAAGGGCTGAATAGTGAGGAGGAGGAGGAGGAATGACGAGGAAGAAGAAGAAGGAAGACCAAATGAATTTAGATTGTTTTGTAGGCATGTGTGGTTGGTGGAGAGACAAGTAAGAGCACAATCCTAACCACATCTACTCAAAAGAAAGCCCCATTGTGTTCTATGGGTCTAACTCCCAGGAAAGTATCTTTAGGATTGCAGCCTAAGATAGTTGAGGATTTGGACTTGTGTTTGCAGATGACCTGAGTGTATGACTGACATGGTCCCTCTGACTCTGATCTCCTATTTTGTCCCTGACTCCAGCTCCATCAGTAAACTTCCCCTTCAGCTGGTGGTCCTCAGGATTCTCAGTGAAGATCCTATAAGCCTAAAGTCCATCCAGGCTGGAGACACAACAAGAGAAGCTGCAGAACCATTTCTTAGACTTTTCAATATCAGGATAAATATGTGCTGGGACTGATGGGGAACAGGGCGAACGGGGAAGTCATTACGGTATATTGACCTAGTTGACCTTTGCTACTGCAAATTTCTATGGCTTTCCAAGGCACCAACATCCAGCCAGAACCTTTTGATGAGAAAAGTCATCACCTTCCATTTTGCCTCCAGCCTACCTCAAGTTGAGCCGAATCGAGGCTGTGAGTTGTCAGCAAATGCTAATGGACGAGTTGCATCCATTTTCCTTGTGAAAACAGCATAAATTGGAAATTCTCCACCGCTGGGAAGACATTTAATATTTAAAGGTAATTTGACCTGAACATGTGTGTGTCATGAATCTTTTATGTGACCTACAGCAAATGTATTTATATAGCATTATTCCAAGGCTACTTATCTCTTATTCGTTTTCAGGGATATTATTTTTCTTTCTTTGACTAACATACATTGGGCCTTCTCATTTCATCAGTCCAACGGAACCTAAGCAATCCCCGTATTTACCCTTATTCCCCATTCTCAAGGTCTGGTAACTAACAGTCCGGCCATTTGACTCCCCGCATGGCTAAAATTATGCAGAAACCTTGCCTTCCCTTACTGTTATTATGCTGGTTCTTTCCATTTTTTCTTGGTAAATATTGCCTCTCCGCTTATTTTTCAAATGGGGTTATCCAAGGAAGTTAAATGGTTCTTGGAAACTCTTTGGAAGATTCTGATAAGTTTGGATGTAACATTCATTGGATATTACCTTATATGATGTTATATTCTGATAAGTTTTGATGTAAGAAGTCTTACAAGGAATAAGACCAACAGTGCAATCCTAAGCATGTCTACTCAGAAGTTAGCCCCATTGTGTTATTCTCAGGAATGTGTGCTTAGGATTGCAGCCAAAGTTGGGAATGAATTTAGTGGAAGGAAAAATGCATTCTTACAAGATCTGACCCACAAGGGGGAAAGGGACAGATAGATCTCCTGCTTCCCAGGTTTTACAACATCACACTGGGTTTCTCAGATTTGGGTCATCTACAGGGACAGAAGAACCCCATAGGGCAGGCTGGGGCATCACACAGCATAAAAATATCCCCTTATCCCAGCATCTTCCTAACCTGTGATCGATACAGCACAGTCCATGAGGACTGGATGCACCACTGCAGGTTAGAATTTAGCTGTCAATTTATTGTTGTTAATTATGATGGTTGAACAAAATAGTCTTGAGTTTCATTATTTAATCAAATATAGGAATTTCCAGTGAAACTGAAAAAATGATTTTAATAAATTTTCACCTTTTTCAGAGTTTCAAGATTGCTTTTGGATTGTTTTATTTCCCTTTTGTAGCTCAATTCCATGTTTCCCACCTGATAAATGCTTCTTTCTCTTAACTAGTTTAGAGCACAATCCTAACCATGACTACTCAAAAGTAAGCCCAAATGTGTTCAGTGGGTCTTATCCCAGGAAAGTATCTTTAGGACTGTAGCCTATATCCTGAACCTCTGATAGAAAAAGAACTACTAAGAGCACAATCCTAGCCATGTCTACTCAAAAGGAAGCCCAATTGTGTTCAGTGTGATTCACTCCCAGGAATGTGTCTTTAGGATTGTAGCCATCATCACAAGAATGATTCAGGAAATCAAGACACCTGTTGCGAAGATACCACAAAAATGTGTAGCCCAGATTTGGCTACATGATGACAGTACACAGTACCACTGACGTTGAGAGCTCCAAGAAAGGACAACATGCAATGAATCAGCAAACATTTCACATGAAGTGCCAAAGCAGTGTCAAAAATAGAGGACTTGTGCTAGAGGATTTTTTAACATGGTTGGAAATATTTTTGAAAAATCAACAGTAACGTTGACTCAGTTGCATTAAATTACATATACTTTGCTTGCAGCTTTTCCTCCAAAGAGCTCAGAGCTTTTTAGAAATGTTTCATAGGTGGTCTACCATCTAATACAGGCATCTCGAAACCCTGGGGTCAGATGTGGCCCTTGGCAAGCTTCAGTGTGGCCTCTGGCAAGACACCTCTATCCGACCCTTGGGCAAGCCTTGTAATCCACTCCAGTGCATTTTTATATGTAAAGTTGTGTAAATTTGAAATGTAAATTAGTTTTACAGCCCCAGACTTTGTGTCAGAGAGATGATGTGGCCCTCCTGCCATTAGAAACCCATGAACTAATAGGTTTATGGAGCTAAATCTGTTTTTGTTTCGGTAGTAGAGCTGATTCCTCGACTGCCAAACTATTCAGATGAGATGGGAAAGTTGTGATGGGAAACTCATACCTTGATCGTTCTGTAAGTTTTGTTTCTTGCAAAATGTATCAGTGTTGTGATGTTGCCCTGCTGGTTCTGTTTCTCTTTTCAGATAATGTAGGAACTTGGGAATATGTCAGAGTACTGGTAATGAGTTTTTTTTCTCCTTCTGAGTGTTGTTTCCATATTTTTGTACAAACAGATTCTCAGAAACTGGGAATGCTGGAAACCCAAGGGACAGTTTTATAGGACAAAAGATTTTTCCTAAATTTTGATGAGTTTATAGAAAGGCTTATGCAAGCTTTCTCTCATTCCTTATACTTCTCCAAGTTCTGGCATCTCATTTATATAATGCCCTCAACCATACCCTGCCTACTCATGTCGTGCTTTTCTAATAATCGCATCCAGTGATGGGCTTCAAAGAAATTAAGAACTGGTTCTCTGTCCATCTGGCAGCCACTTTTAAATGGCTATTTTTAAACTTTATATGTCCTATCTCTTGTTAACAACCGGTTCTATAGAGTAGGTGCAAACCTGCTGGAGCCCACCACTGATCCCATCCGATTCTCCCCACTCTCTGCATTATGCACCCCACACCCCCTGTTGCTGCACCACTGCCACATGGAACGGACAACCAACCATTTGTGCCAGTGCAGAGATGTCACAAACCACACTGTGCTACCAGAATTGAAATCTTGGCAGGACAGACGGGGAGTAAGATTGGGTAGTGAGTTGAGTTACTCCTTTGGTAAATCTGCCTTTGAAAATCTCACACCCCTCCGCAAACCAGAAGGATAAAGGAAGAACTTTTGATTCTGTCTCTGAATGTTGAACTTTTAAATAAACTAAATTCTCTTCATTGCATAAATCTACTCCACTGCAAGTGTTTTGCTCTGCACTGTTCAAAATACTGATGGACTTGACAAGTCAGGCCCCTGATAAGTTTGGCATCTTCTAAGTTGCTCTTTTCCTTTATTTTTTTTTTCTTTTCCAGCTCATGGAAGCGAAAGCTTTATTATAAAACAGAAGATAAGTATATCAGCATGCCTTGGATGCTGGCGGAGTAGAACACAAGCAATGAGAAGATAAGGGAATTTGGTCAAACACAAAAATAACACATGGAACCTAAACCAAATAGCATCAGATAAGGCCGGCAGTGAGTTTCTATTAAAATGTAATAAATAAGAAACCTGCAAAACAGATACTTTTGCTGTTTTCTTTACTTCTCCAGCAGTACAACATGTCTGTTGTGGAAAGATTTGTTCTCCCATTTTTTCTTGAAAGTGGTTCAACCTACGGTTAATGCTTTGTAGAGCTCTTGAGAAGTGTGTCTTTACACCTGGATGGTACAACAACTTCTACCGCATTGGCTGGTAGCATAGTTAGAAGGGGTGCAAAGCACTACATTCTCAGGAATCCTCTCTGCGGCATGCAAATGGCACCTTCCTTTCTCCTTCCAAGTCATTCCAGATGAAGGGACTTGAGCATGGATCAACCATGGATGCTCGGCTCAAACATGAATACTGGGACAACAGTAGTAAAAACATTATGCATGTTTCTATTTTGACAATCCTTTTATACAGTCCTATTTTGGTTCCCATGTAACACTTGGTCTAGAAAATCTAGAAAAGGTCAAGCAATACTTGATCTATCAAACTGTTGGGTTTACATGATTTTCAAATAATTGTGTTGGTGCAAAGAAAAAAATTGTTGTGATATGATTTTTAATTATTTTCCTTAATTTTGTTCTATGTAGAAAATAGCCGTCTTTCCGTACCTCGACAATTGTAATTTGTGATCTTCATTACTGAGCCTCTATACAATTTTAAAACTCACTAGCATGCGAATTCTATGATGTTCTGCTTGTGATATTTCTCTTGCGCCACTATTCCCAGGCAGCACAGTTTGGAACATATGAACACAAGGAACAGGAAGAACCCTGTTGAATCAGCCAAAGTCCCATCTCGTCCAGCTTATTATGGGTATTCAAGATGGCCACAAGGAAGTGGTTGTACATTGTGACTCCAGCCAGCAGGAGGCAGTGAAAAAAGCAAGTTCAAACTAAGAGTTTCTAAGTATTATTATTATTATTATTATTATTATTATTATTATTATTATTATTATTATTATTATTATTACTACCCATAAATACACAGTGAACAATTTCATGCTGGTTTCATTCACATCACCAGTCGGACCCTTCCCAAGAGTCTAGGACTGTGTGATGTAGTGGTGTATAATTCGTGCTGATCCCAGAAGAGCGGCTTTCTGCAGTTGGCAGAGTGATATTTTGTCAATGCCCATAGTTTTCAGGTGCCTGCCAAGGTCTTTGGGCACTGCACCCAGTGTGCCAATTACCACTGGCACCACCTGCACTGGCTTACACCAGATATGCTGTCATTCCATTCTTAGGTCTTGGTAGCGGGAGATCTTTTCCAGTTGTTTCTCCTCAATTCTGCTGTCACCTGGTATGGCGATGTCAACAAGCCACACCTGACTGCTTTCTATGATGGTGATATCTGAAGTATTATTATTATTATTATTATTATTATTATTATTATTATTATTATTATTATTAATTAATAAGAAAAAATAAATTGGGATGCTCCATTATAAACAGGGGAGATTCCACAATGGCCCCAATTTCATTATAACGGCAGCCCCAAAATGAACATTCCTTCATTCTACACTGATTTAGGCCTTGTTCGATGCACACAGAGCCTCCCAGTAGGAATGAGAGCCACATTGTGAAATTGAGCCCCATAACATTCTCAGGCTTTGGCATGCTTCAGGTCCAGCCACTGACTTCCGATGCCGAATATGATTTTCAGAGGGGACGTGAAATCCTTTTGTGATTTTTTGCAGCCCCAAACCCAACTGTGACTGCAGATGCTCTTCAACTTATATCATCGACAGTCACAGAGTCTCTCTCGCAGCAATTGTCTGTGTCATAAAATGTCATGTCAGTAATATGGCGGTACCTTTTTATCTTGCAACTTCGGAGAAGCTTTAAACCTTAGTCGTTTATATCTATCTTGGGACAAGCACCAGTGAGAAAGATCACCCTGTTTGGCTAGACGAGATCTTGGCTGTTTCATTTTATTCTGCCTATTGCTGTTTATGAGCCTCTCTCTCTCTCTCTCTCTCTCTCTCTCTCTCTCCCCTTTCATTTCTCTGGCCATATTTAGCACATTAAGCAATTTTAAGAGCTTATTACCTTTACAGTGGAAATGGGCAGGTCTGAAAGAATAAGTACTCATTGGGTACCTTGACAATTTTAATTAAAGGGATGTAACACATAATCTATATGTGGAAAACAAAATAAATTGTGCCTATGTAATTTCTAAAAGTCACCCCCACCCCCACCCCCCCCCAAAAAAAACTTTTATATATTCTGTTCTTTGGCAAAAATCGTGTTCAGAGTCAACCGTAAAAATCTGATGGAGGAAGAGGCAAGATCTCAGCAATGCATCTGGCACTGGGAAGACATCTTGCTGTCATATTGTTTAAAACATGGCATTTTGACATTGTTTGGGGGTTAAGGATGGCAATGCCATTTGCACTGGAGAAGAATCAGAAAGAGAGGACACATCACACCCTTTAAATTCAGCTAGCTTCATGCCTTGCCATATAATCCCAGCCTCAATTAAACTTCCCAAGGTCAGCGGCATTCTACCAGGTCAGACATAAATAAGGCAGGTGATAGTCTTAGCTGCAGTAAACCCATATTTATTCTTCATCCACAATTTAGATCTATCAGAGGAGTCCACCTCTCTCTCTCTCTCTCTCTCTCTCTCTCTCTCTCACACACACACACACACACACACACACAGTGGGAAGGAGGAGGAAAAAGGGAAAGAAGTTATCCAGTGCTACTGATGTCAACAGTACAATAATTTAGTTTCAGCAAAAATTCTACAAAAGGGATGATGATGATGATGATGACGATGATGACGACGACGACGATGACAATGACAATGACAATGATGAAGATGACAGCTTGGATTTTAAGTAGCTCCTCACCAAATTGTTGTTTCCTTTATAGTAGTAGAATTCTGTGAACAAAATGCCCCAAATGTGATGGAGCTCTTCATCTATGCAAGCTCTAACCATTTCAGTTTATAGTCCGTGTTTTTTACACCGTGTTTTTGTACTTCATACCAACTGCCTTAAAGCAATTTATTCACATGAGTCAGAAGTGTGATGCGTCTGCAAAGAAGGCAAATGCCATTTTAGGTTGCAGTAAGAGGTCTGTAGCTTCCAAGTCGCGAGAAGTTCTAGTTCCTCTTTGTTCAGCATTGGTGAGACCTCACCTTGAGTCCTGTGTTCAGTTCTGGGCACCTCACTTGAAGAAGGATGCAGCCAAACTGGAGCAAGTCCAGAGGAGAGCGACAAGAATGATCAGTGGGATGGAAGGGAAGCCCTACCAGGAAAGGTTGGGGGAACTTGGGATGTTCAGCCTGGAGAAGAGGAGGCTGAGGGGAGACATGATTGCCCTCTTCAGATACCTGAAGAGCTGTCATAGGGAGGAAGGGGCTCCTTTGTTCTTAGCTGCCTCTGAAAGCAGAACTAGAACCAATGGATACAAACTGCAAGAGAGGAGATTCCGGTTGGATATCCAGAAAAAATTCCTGACAGTTCGGGCGGTTCTGCAGTGGAAGAGATTGCCAAGGGAGGTGGTGGACTCTCCCTCACTGAGGATCTTCAAGCAGAGGCTTGACGAGCACCTGTCAGGGATGCTCTAGGGGGATTTCCTGCTGCAGGCAGGGGGTTGGACTAGATGACCTACTAGGTCCCTTCCAGCTCTATGATTCTATATGTGATTTCGTTTCTAAGCGACTGAGTTTAGCTCTTTAAACTGAAAGATGAGCTTCCCTTAAGCAGCAGTTAATGCCTTAAAGCTTATCATGACAAGATGGGAGGCAATTAAGCTTATCTTAAAATTCATGAACTTTTGGTTTTGTTTTCTTCTCCCATCCCCCAAGTTATCATCCCTTGTGAATGGCTCGGAGCTGAAACTGCTTACAAATTGCAGGAGCTCAGCTCCTTGCAGGGCAATTAACAGCCACTTGAAGGGAAACTTGATTCATCTTGATTTATTACAATGGTAAGAATGGTAACTAATTGCCTTTGTTTGAAATAAAAATAGTTAATCACATAGATTCTTGGAACCAAGTGTCGCAAATGGGGCGGTTCAACCTGTACTTGCTTACTACATAGAGTTGTTCACAAAAGTTTGTCAGGATGTTATATACTGTATTTATTCAAATATAATGCTCACCTTTTCCAGGCTAATTCACTCTCCAAAATCAGCATGTACATTAAATTTGATGTTAATTAGTATTGAGTAAATACAGTATTTTGATTATAAGTATGGGGTGTGCATTAGATTCAATGGTGCACTATATTCTAGTAAATACGGTATATGTGAAATCTTTTGAAATTCCCCAAAAGTTTTCTTTAAAATTTTTTTAAAGTGTACCATCTGAACTACTACTATTTTGAACTACTACTAATTTCAGTGGTGGGATTCAAATAAATTAACAACAGGTTCTATCTCGCAATAACCTAAATTAACAACAGGTTCTATATCCCATTAGTAACCAGTTCTCAGAAGCAGGCACTCATTAGCAAAGGGTTCTATAGAACCTGTGAGAACCCCTTGAAGCCCACCACTGGAATTTATCTTAACATTTTAGGATTTATTTAAATTCTATGATAATTGGATTTTTGCTCTTACACAAAAGTTTACTTGTCCTGCTTCTAGAGACAGGATACAATAGCATTAGCAGAGCAAATTAATGCACCAAGCAGCAGAAAGAGAATGAGATGAGATGTTCTTTGTAATCTTTGAAGACAGCTCAATGGTGAAGAATATGCTGTAATTACAGTCTGTCCAGGTTCAAGACATAATCTTTACAATCCAGAGTAATTCAGCAGGCCTCCGTCAGTCTTGAAAGACTATGGTATCGTGCTCAGCGCTGCATACGCTGCATGTGAAGCACGAAAGCCTGGGTTAGATTGTTATGGAGAATAGGCTGTTACCCAAGCAGCAAATCCCCCCTCTCCACGCCACCGAATTAGTCCAATGGAAAGGCAGAGCCAATACGACTGGATCCAGCTGCGTCGCAGAGCTGGGCTAAGGACAGGAGCTCACCCTGTCTTGTGGGGCCGACCCTTATGGGAGCACATTTACATCGACATAGTTACGACACCACCTAGTGAAAACCTATGGGAAATTCATATTGCAATCCAGAGTAAACTGTTCTTACATCGGAGCAAGGAGGACTCCCCATAGTTACTCTGCATTGTGCCCATCGTTTGGGTTCAAACTCCATAGATTAGGTTGAGGAATGCTGCTGCCATCCAGTGTAAAGCGTTTTGAGCTAGCTTGGTAATTAGACTGAGGGCACAATCCAGAGTAACTATAGGGAGTCCTTGCTCTGGTGTAAGAACAGTTTACTCTGGATTGCAATATGAATTTCCCATAGGTTTTCACTAGGTGGTGCAGTAACTACAGGTGCACATAATGTCTCTTATGTGCTCCCATAGTTACTCTGGATTGTAGGGTATATCACCTAGTGCCAATGATTGCTGAGGAGTTGTGTTTGATGGTCAACTTTTACTAAAATCATGGCACGCATTGACCCCTCTGATAGTGTTGGGCTGATTTCGGACTGGAAGTGGTTTCAGTTGTGTGAAGCTACCACTGTGATCTACTAACTGCAGGAAATGTTTAAGGACTTGCTCCTAAAATGAACAGGCTTGGCAGGCAGATTAACTGGAAACTCAGCCTATCTTTTTCTTTGAGATCTAAGTTTTATGGGATGGTAAATGTCTTCGCTGGAAAGATTAGTATTGCCTCATTGCCTTTGCTCTACAAATGGTTGGAGTTGAATTCCACACTGCAAGGAAAGAATTGCGACGATGGGCTGTGCAAACCACAGCAGATTTACCTGGAACTCTATTGAATGTGGTGAGCCTTACACATGAGTAAACAGGTTTGAGGATGGGCTTGCAGGCTGGTCGTTCTTAAGAACATTAACAGTCTTTCTGAATGGGGCTAATTGAAAATATCTAGGTTCATTGAAAATAATATTATAGTTAGCATGTGACATAATGGATTTTTCTGTGAATCAATTGTTTTGCATGATAATCAGATGGAAAGGGTAGTCAGAGAAAAGGAACACATTTCATATCTGATTTCATATCTTCATGGTTTCAGTCATGCCACATTTTTGTGGTCAAATCACCATCCCTCTGTAGCAAAACATCCACTAGATGGACTGATGGTATGGGTATTCTTGGTTTCAGCTATTGAGGCTCATAATGAGGGGACCCAGAGACATAGGATGTAGGCAAATTAGGGCAAAATCCAGAGTAACTACGGGGACTCCTTGCTCTGGTGTAAGAACAACTTACTCTGGATTGCAATATGAATTTCCCATAGGTTTTCACTAGGTGGTGCAGTAACTATGGGTGTCTCTTACGTGCTTCTGTAGTTATTCTGGATTTGGGGATATGACCATGTTTCATCCCCCACTTATTGGACAGGATGCAGAGTGAAGCGCCATCCAAAACTGATTGTAACCCTACAATCCAGAATAACTACGGGAGCACGTAAGAGACATTACGTGTACCTGTAGTTACTGCACTACCTAGTGAAAACCTATGGGAAATTCATATTGCAACCCAGAGCAAATTGTTCTTACACCGGAGCAAAGACTCCATGTAGTTACTCTGGATTGCGCCCTAAAAGGATGAGTAATCTCTGCATTGAGAGCTTGAGAGCGAATGCTGGACTCTGGTAAGCAGGAGATCTGAAGAATCTACAGTATTTATCTACAGTATTTATTAACCGCTTTTCAACTGAAAAGTTCACAAAGCGGTTTACAAGAAAATGAAAAAATTAATAGCTAATAGCTAATTAATAGAAACCTCAGTGGTGTGTCTATTCAAGCCAGGGTTCAGAAATGTAGACTGGCTGACCACAAGAAAGAATGTGGAAAAGATGTGGAATGTACAGTGGAGCCTCAGTATCCACAGGGATCCATTCTTGCACACACACACCAGTGGATACGAAAATCCACAGATAGTTAGCCCATGGGGGCAATGCAATACCCCAATAACTTACCTGGCAGGAGCACCCAGACTGTGAGGCCCTCCAACCATGGGCTTGTCACAAAATCTGTCTACGCAATCCCTTTACAGAAGTTACTTTTCCTTGTTCTTTTTCAGTCGCCGTTCCCCGTGTTTGCTCTGCCTTTGCAGGCGGCCCACTCAGAATTCAACAGCAGCTCCTCTGCATCCGGATGTATGGGAAATCTCAACAAATCTTTTTGGAGTGTTTTATGCGTCTCTAATCCCCAAGCTAGGTTGCCATCCATATTATGCTGGGGGGTGGGGGTGGTAATAGCCATTGGCTTGAGGATCGAATGTCCTGTGTGAGGGATTAGACGCACAGAAAGGCCCCGACGACAATACAAGGGCTTCCGCTTAGACTTTAGCCAAACATCACATTTCTAAAGAAGGGGAGGTGGGAAGCTTATTGAAGATTTTGCTTTTGGTTCTGTTTCCAAAACATCTTCCGCCTTCCCTTCCGTACAAGTGGCTGAAAAAACCCATACACCGCAGTGACCCCTTCTGGCAGATCCCAGGAAAACAACTGTCAATGGGCCAAAGCCAGCAGGGTGTCCAAATCCTAAGAGGTCAAGCTCCCTAAAAGGATTTGTATCCTGGTTCCATTTCTTTGGCAGGTAGGAAAGTATGGAGTTTTGTTGCATTGCCTGGTACTGACAAACGTTCCTGGAATAAATTGAAACATTGCTCGAGTACGTGACGCCAGATCTCTCCAAAACATTTACACTGAAAAAGTCCAAGCAGTTGCCCTACATTTGGGGGAATGTATGTTCCTCATTTTTTTCCCCCTCCAAACTTTGTGATAAGAGAAGATTTTTCTGACACGATGAAGACAACTGGTTAAGGGATGCTGGCCAAGCACATTTTTTCCAAGATAAGTTACAGCATCCTGAGTTATTCATTAACTGAGAAAGAAAGAAGTGATGGGGGTAGTGGGGAGTGGAGTGCACACTTCAACAGTTGGGAGGCAATTCATGTCGACTTTGGTTTCCTGCTTCTTCATTTCTTCACCCCTTTAATCCTTTAAGTCAGAATAATCAGAGCAAGTGAGCAGAAGATTTTTTTCCTTGTTACTTCCATGGGGATTCCTGGCAAATGTGCTACCGTTAAGGAAAATTATATTTAGTTATATTTGTTGGCACTTTTCTGAAAGCAAATTCATTAATGAGGAACAGTGCCATAGCTAGAGGGGGTGAAGTCTTCAGACTTGGAGGCATGCAAGGGACCACTCCAGGCAGGGAGAGCAAAACTGAGCTGTACCTTAATCTGGGCAGAGAAGCTTGGATCTGTGCCCGTTATTCAGCAGGTGAAGATTCAAAGTCACCCATGCCATGTCTTTTGGGACAGAAGAGAGGATAGGATATGGTGGGGCAGGCAACCATTCTGAATTCAGCCAGCCATTAGAGCAGTGGTCTTCAACACATTTTTTCTATGGTACATCTAACTCTATGGTCTTCTCCATGAACATTGCTTCTTCTGATGTGTCTTCTGGCTTTTTGGAGACTTTTTCGGCTCTATAGGGCAATTGTTTCATCCCCCCTTATTGGACAGGATGCAGAGTGAAGCGCCATCCAAAACTGAAGACTGTTGAAAAGTGGAACCCAATCTCTTGTTGGCTGCTATCTGAAGAACATTTTCCTGGGAGTAAGCCCCATTGAGTTCTTACTTCAGAGAAGACATGGATAGGATTGCAGCTTTCGTTTATAAATGTTGCTTCCATTGTTTTGTTAGCCAGCAAATTTCACATTCCCCTTTTATCTTGCAAATTTCTGCTGCCACACAAAGATTTCTGCAAATGGATTCTGATTAACTCCTTTAGGAATGGTATTAGACCAGGAGTTACAACATGGAGGAGGGCAATTTTGGCCTTTAGAACAACAAAGAGAGGTTGAACACATGTTGAATGAATGAGTTCTGGTATAACTCTTAATAATGGTATGAGTTCTGATATATACTCTGGTATGAGTATAAATGAAAGGTCTGAAAATGTGGGTCAGAAAACGAACCGTCAGAAAGTGGGGGATACCTGAAGTAACACATTTTCTGTCCCTTTTCCTCCACCAGCATGCTATTTTCAGCAGCTATGCTCCAAACTCCCATTGCAGACCTGCAAACCTTTCGTTGGAACACTGATGTGCCTTGGCACTTGAAAATAGCTGCATTAACAGGTGCTTGAGAAAGAGGAGGATTGTGTGTTTGTGTGTTACAATATTTCCTTTGAAAAAAACAATACAGCCAATCATGCGTAAAATAATACTGTCTCTGGTTTTGCTTCCCATCTTCTCAAGGTTAGAAAACTTCATGGCAGGGTGGCAAGAAAGAAGAAAATGAGCTTATTAAGTTGACTTTAGCAAATGACTCAGGGATCCGTACGAAGCTCCTTGAGCTATGTCAACATTTTCTTGAAAGATATCGGAGATTATTTGATGTTTCCTTTTTTTAAGGTACGGTATTTGTAATTTTTTTTCTTTCTAAAAAATGCCAAGGAGCGTTTTATTACATTTTAAAATGTAATTCCTGATCCCAAGGTGCTGTCTATATAAATCTCAACAAACCTACCAAATCACTATCTATATTAGATCAGCAAATCCTCTCAGGCCCAGAGCTGGGCAGTGTGTTAAGAATAAGAGGCAGAAGTGAAATACCTTGGTAATAAAACTTCTGAGCCTTGACAAGTGTAAAGGAAGGCTATTTCGTGCAATGATGCCTGGACTTTCATATCATACCGTTCTGTATTCTATCTATTCCTTTCTCCTCCTCCTCCCCCTTTTTTTCCTTAACTTTAAATGCACAACACACCAGAAATATCAGGGAATGGGGATAAAGATGCCTCAATACAGAGTTGTTGCAAAAGTGGACTGCAAGGTGGTGGATCAAACATGGTGGATTGGTTGTTTGTTGCTTGTTGTGGACTGGTTGGTTGTTGCAAGGGCTGCAAGGGCCTCCTTGAGAGCAGTGATGGACCCACTGAGCCACAAGATCCGGTTCGCTGGAAGTTGGGGGGTGGGCCCGGGGTCAGGGGGCGGAGCTGGGGTCAGGGGGCAGGGCGAGGGCGGGACAAGGGGCAGGCCCCCACCGCGCCGCACTGCGCATGTGCCAGGCTTGGCACATGTGCAGTGCGTCTCCCGTCGGAGGCTCAGTGCGCCTGAGTCAAGCTGGACGCAGGCGCACTGAGTCTCTGAGGGGAGACTTAGCGCACCTGCGTCCAGCTGGACGCAGGCACATCTCCTGAAGCACGGCTTCGGGTGACACAGTGCACTAGCGTCCATTTGGAAGCTAGCACACTGCGTCTCTTGAAGCCCCGCTTCAGGAGACGTGGCGGCCGCTGGCGAACCGGTCCCCGTGGTTCCCCGTCGCCACGTGGGAAGATCCGGTTTGGGCGAGTAGGCCCGAACCGGCATCTGCCCACCACTGCTTGAGAGTCAATCACACAGCTTTTTGGTTTGTGTGTTCATTTTCTTAGGTTCTTTTCCCATTTAAAGCAACAGTTCCAAGCAGGTATACAATAAGAAATGTGGCAGTGAACCATATGAGTAAGAATAAAAGCATAGAAGTGTCATGGGTCAAAAGTGAACAGTGGACAAAACAATTACACCAATATCATGGCAGTGATTTCCAAACATTTTAGCACAGGGACCCACTTTTTAGAATGACAACCCACTGGGAGTGAAGACATTAACCTAGAAGTGATGTCATGGTTAGAAGCAGAGACGTAACAAGGTGTAGAGCGGGATGCAATCTGCCATGGGTGACAGGGCCCCATCTCTCTTGTTACAAGCAAGGGGTTGGACTAGATGACCTCCTGGGATCCCTTCTAACTGTTTGATGGGGCAAAATTTCAGTCCTTGCCATGGGTGAAATTTTGCCTAGGTACACCTCTGATCAGAAGTGACATCTTCAGTGTAGGGTTCAAACTTAAGCCACCAAACTTAAGCCACCAAAATATACCATCGACTTGGATCTTTTGCCAACCACATCCCTCTTGTGTCACCTCGAGCAGGCCACACAACATACTAACAGTATATCTTCCTGCTACAATTTACACCAACAGCATATCTTCCTGTACAATTTTGTACACAGTTTGCTCAAAAGCTGGTTAGGTTTTGTACACTGCAGTGTTCAAACCTGGGTGATTTCAGAGCATGGCCAGCCTGTTTATACATTGCATGTATTCATTGAGGGCAATCCCTACAATCCAGAGTAACTATGGGAATATGTAAGAGGCACTTACTCTGGATTGCTCTATGCATTTCCCATAGGTGGCACCATAACTATGTCGGTGTAAAAGGTCCCGTAGTTACCCTGGATTGTAGCCTAATAATCTGACATTTGGGGAATTGTGTCATTCAATAGTAAATCCTAACAACCCCATGTGAAACTGATGGATACAGTTCAGACACATATCACTGAATGCCAGTTGTCACAGATGACTCTCAATTGCCACCAACGTATCAACAAGTATTCTGAGAATACCAAATTTCAGCATTGCTTGTAAAGTATACATACCGTTTAGTCATCACTAGTACATCTGGATCTGGTTGGTGGATCGTGGGCTGCTAGTTAAAAAAAATAGTCAATCTCACAAGCCAAAAGTCTGGCCACCTGTGCTTTACAGGATGGGGGGGGGCAGGAAATGCCTGCCATCATAGCCCTTTGGAGTTGGCCTTACCTACTTCTCTTTAGAAGACTGGGCAAAATACTTTTGCAATGTACAGAGCACCTTAATTGTAAACAGGTTGAACCATTCTTAGTTCCTGCGGCTGCCTCCGATCCAAATGGGTGACCTTAGCAAAGTAGCAACACGTGTTCGTTGTTAAAAAAAAGGTGGGGGGGGGAGAACAGAGGGATCATCTATTGCAGAGATGAAAGACAGAGACAAAATCTCCAATCTGTAATGCAGATTTATTAACAGTCATTCACTGGTTTTCACTGAAATACTCTTCACATAACCTTGACTTTATTAAGTAGTCCTTAAGGTGCATTTTGAAGACAGATAATGAGTTTAGGGAATAGGCTTATCTACATCAAGCTAATCTTTAACAGCTTGGAAAGGAAACTTGGACAAACTTCTTCCACTTCAAGTGGAATTGTAGCCACATCCCACACACACAAAAAATCAAGTGCCCCCCCCCCCCCACTATCATTTTAATGGGAAAAGTTTATTGTGCATAGATCTGTTTTTATAGGTCCCCACCAGGGGGGAAACGGGGAGACAAAGAAAGGAAAATATGTTACATTTTCAATGACATTAGGTTTCTCCATGATAGTGCAATGAAAAAAAGTTTCCTGTGGCAACTGTGGCATCCGTGACAAGGGTACAGATCCAAAGATAAAAGACAACACGAATCTTAGGAAATGTGTTTCATTATTCCTCTGTGGTGTCCACACTAATGGAGCAGATGACATATTTGGAGCTTATTTCTGATCCTTCTTGGGGGTGGCTGACACATGGGTGTATATATCATGAGATCCCACAACTTGATGACTCAGTAGTGAATTATCTTCATGGGAAAGAACTGATGGTGGATGACATGGGAATTCTACCTAAGGTGGGTAATCCATGGTGCATCACATGGGAATCTAGAATCAGGTTCAATCAGGTTCAATCAAATCCTGGAATCAGGTTCAATCAAATCCTGGTCTGGAATCAAGTCCTATGAGGACTGATGGGAAGAGCTTTGCATATTGAGTTACACAAGACACAAGGAGGAACTTCTTAATAGTAAATGATGTTCAATACTAGGACATCCTGTACCAAAATGCAGTCAGTCAGTCAGTCAGTCAGTCAGTCAGTTCGTTCGTTTGTTTGTTCGTTCGATCGTTCGTTCGATCGATCAGTCAGTCAGTCAATCAATCAATCAATCAATCAATCAATCAATCAATCAATCAATCAATATTTGTGGACAAAGTCGTGGACTCCACATACTGGAGTTTTTCAAGCAGAATGGAAGGTCATCTGTCATAGATTCTATAATAGAGGGATGTAAACATAAGGACTGCAGGCCTTATCTAGTCCCAGAGGCCGTATCTGGTCCCAAGCCTAACCGTAAGCTCAGAATACGGCCTACTTAGGCCAGCTTAGCTGAGCCATTTTTCTGGCCTAAAGTCAGGATTGCATTGTCCTTGTCACTGGGTCTTACAAATTCCAAGCTAGCCATTTTGTGACATTTTCCGGCCAAGCTCATGGGGTCTGGTTTGGTACCCTATCTTCCATGGCCATATACAAAATTTTGCATTGGCTTAGGTTTGCTTGATCATCTCCCTGCTTAGCACTGTCTGGGCTCTGATCAATTCCGGAACGGACAGAATCCCAAGTCCTTTACTTTGGAAGTTTAACCCAAATCTGGAGTGGGAAATGAACGGATGTTCCATTTCTTCAAGGCTCAGTGAAGCACTTGTGAGCAGCAAGATCTCGGAGCTGGCATTTTGATTTAACTTTATTGTTCAAGCAAGGAGGGATCACATTTGCAAACACACCTTCCTGTGCTCCTTCTGTCAATAGAAAAGTTGTTTCGCTAATGGTTATCTTCCTGCCAGTCCTTGACCCCCTTGTAAACACACACACATATATATTTTTGCAGGAAACCTCAGGCCCTGGCCTCAGGCCTTTGCAGTCGACAACAAGAGATAAACTGACCACAACTTAACCTGCTCTGGCCTGGAGTGCCCTCTGCTGCCCCTTGACCAAGCGACTTTCTTTCTAATCTGGAACCGGGAGCTTGTAAGGCTGGGCTGTGGACTCCAAAGATGCGTTCGCTGGAAGGAAATCAATTTCTTTCACAATCTCTGCCTCCCTCTTGCAGCGGGAAGAGTTTAATTGAAAGCTGTGTAGGTGATTAAATACCCAAGGGTTGAGAAGGGTCCTGTCCTGTTTTATTTTTCAGCAACAAAACTTTGCAAAGATTTTCCATTTCATTCCATTTGACTGTCTTAGAACCACATATTTCTGCAATGAAAAAGCCCCAATGATCCTGCAATCAAATTGATTCTGCAACTGGATGTTTCTGCAATCAAAAACAACACCAAAGATTCTGCAATCTAGGAAAATTCAGCAAGTTGATTTAAAGAAGATAAGAATTTAAGAAGAGCCTCCGCTGGATCAGGCCAAAGGCCCATTTACCATCGTCCAGCTTCCTGTATCACACATCAGATGCCTCGGGCAGCACATATGACACCTGCATCCAGGTGCCCCCCTGCATCTGGCATGTGGAGGTTGTCCACATCTACACACACACCCCGTGGCTTGTAACCTGTGATGGTACTTTCCTCTTAGAGTCTTCCAATCCCTTCTTAAAGGCATTGAGGCTAGATGCCATGTGGCAGGAAGTTCCACAGACCAACTACTCACTGGGTAAAAAAATATTTGCTCTTGTCCATCCTTTCATCTCAGCCAAATATTTTCAAAGGTGCTCAGATTCGGGGGAGTTGGGCTCAAGGAGGAAAGTTTCCCAAACCTTTGGACATGGATACCCGAGGAACAGTGTGTGTGTGTGTGTGTGTGTGTGTGTGTGTGTGTGTGTGTGTGTGTGTATATATATATATACACACACACACACACACATACACACACTTCATCATATAATCTCTTTAACATTGGTGATTCTGCTCCTAGTAGCAGAGGGATCTATGTAGCAGAGGGTTCTTAGTAGCAGAGGGATCTATGTTGTGGGTTGTAGATATCAACCATGTGGAAGTCCTTGTGGAAACAAATGTTTCCCTCACTGAACATCTTCAGATAACTGACCAAAAGTTGGCTTTGGAGCTTTGGAGCTAAATTGTTTTGGAGCTGCCTTGAGTGACCTTATAGGAAGAAAGGTGGGGATATACATTAAATCAAATATATAAATAAATTAATTAAAATTATTATTTTATTTTCTTGTTTTCAGATGTTCGAACAGACGGATATCAGTGTCTTTCCACAGATAGGAGGATGTCAATTAGAACCACCAGGGAAAAACTGGAGGCTGAAAATTTCAGAAGTGTCTCTACATATCATGCATTTCATAAAAGGAGAGAACGTATCTGAAGGAACCTAAGAAGACACTCCAAAAAATCATGTATCAAAGCCTGATCCAGAACTAAAAGAAATGTTCTCCAGCTCTTGGGTTGCCATAATTCTCTTTCACAAAATCAGGACAGGGCCTTCTTGCCAGAATGTGAACACAATCCCCCAAAATTTGGATTGTCCCTATTTTGGGGAACATGTGACAACACTTTACAAATCTCTCTGCCCAGCACCTAACCAACTATAGGGTGCAATCCTAATCATGTCAAATAAGTCCCATTATATTCTGTGAGAAGTAAAAAGCAGGTCTCCATCAGTCTTGAGAGACTATGGTATCGTGCTAGGCGCTGCATACGCTACATGCGAAGCACGAAAGCCTGGGTTGGATTGTTATGGAGGATAGACTGTTCCCCAAGCAGCAAATCCCCCCTCTCCACGCCACTGAATTAGTCCAATGGAAAGGCAGAGCCAATACGATTGGATCCAGCTGGCGTTGCAGAGCTGGGCTAAGGACAGGAGCTCACCCTGTCTTGTGGGGCCGACCCAGGTCTCGAACCCTGGCCTGCTGGTTAACAGGCACAGCGTCTTAACCGCTTGCGCCACCCACAGAGAATTACTTTCAGGAAACTGTGTATATTGTAGGTATGTAGCTGCAATCCTAAAGACACTTTCCTGAGAGAAAGATCCATTGAAAACCATGGGGCTTACTTTTGATTAGACATGATTAGGATTGTGCTCCAAGAAACAATGAGAACTAGAAACTTGCCTGCAATTCTGTTTTTCAAAGCAGATCCTCTCTTATTTTCTGAAAGCCACCAGAAAGGCAGGTATCTCATGATGTGGCAGAATTGTGGCTATACAGGTTTCTCAACCTCTGGAAAGGACTGTGATACCACAGACAGATCAATCATTGCAAGGGAGAGAAGAAACAGGCAGGAAAAAGGAACACACCTGTGAAGTTTCCTTGCTGGAAACAAATAAAGAGGTTCCGCAGGGACACTAACTGGATTCCCTGAGCATTTTCAGGTATTGGAACATCTTTCACAGTGATATTCATATTGTCAATAACGGACCTTCCTGAAGGAAGTGGGGTATTTTCTGTAAACATCATAATATTTAGATGGCAAAAAATGTACAGTAAATGTTAGACCGAAAAAAAGAATTAAATTATCTGAGCATTCCCTGGTCAGCAAAACTTGCCCATTATTTGTTCAGTTTGCTGAATCAGTACTTTCCTATGAATTTTTTTTTAAAGGAATGACTTTTCAGATTCATGAGAGTAGAGAAGGCAATCTTCATATTTATAAGGACAAGCTGTCAACTTGTTTTCCATAATTTATAAATTTTTTAAGTCTCTCTCCCATCTCTTGGCCCTTGGAACTAATCTATTAACACAATAGGGGAAAAATACCTGGGGTGTCATAAGAAAACAGCAGATTGTCCCTGGAAATGTTCATCAAGCACTTGAGCATTTCTTGCTATGATATATACAACTGAAAAATAAAAAAGAATACGGTTTGCTTTGCTGGGATCCTTGCTTCCAATTTTAATTGTTGAAATAATTTTGCTTTTCTAGAGTCCCCTAAAAGGGGTTTCCAAATTTCCAAATTTCTTACCTTTGCAACCCACTATACAATCCATGGTTGGTTGCAGGCTTGGAAGTATCAGAGTAAAATGATGTATATCTTGTAAATTGTTTTTGGGGTGCCGGTATAATCCATAAGTGAGTTTTGGATCGTACCCCAATTCCATTCTGCAGCTTCCTACTCCCATGACACATCAAAAATCAGGATGAAGCCCACAATTTGAAAAATGCTGGGCTAAAAACATTTACATAAAATATATAATCTATAAAACATTACAATGTAAACATATAAGATCCCAAATCTGAGCTTCTTCAATGGGCATTCCATGGGTGGGGGTGTCACAAACGTGCTATAAAGCTCTTTTGTGATGCTGATTCTGGCCCCAAGATGTTGATCAGACTGGATAACAGGACTACAACATAGTAGGACCAGGCATGCTTGATATTTCGAATGCACACAAGGGGAAGCCAATAAGGCCTGCAGCAAGGAGTAGCACATGAATACTTTGCCCCAGCATAGTCCCATTATATCTTCTGTTCCCACAACGGCTATTTGTCTCAAAAAAAGTTCCCAAATTACAAAGAGCATTTCTTTCAAGTAACCACAGGGCTGAAGATGTACTATTTCTGGTGCCACCTGTGCCCAATAAGTCAGCTTCATGTTTTTCTATGGGCAAAATCCAAATACTCTGGATTGCAGTATGAATTTCCCATAGGTTTTTCACTAGGTGGTGCAGTAACGACAGGTGTATGTAATGTCTCTTATGTGCTCATGTAGTTACTCCGGATTTGGCTGTATGTCTTGCAAACCAGACCTCAAAATCATAATGCTGATTGCAAAACAAAGCACAACTCGTGTGTTCAACAAAAGGAAGGAGCATTTTATCCATGTGCACAATCATGCATTTGGAGGAACAAGACCACCCCAACCATGATTGTGCAACTTAAATACTGTGCATAGTTCACTCTCCACTTCCATAACTGTTCTGTTCTCTTTCTAGAACATGCAACAAGCAAACTTCATTGTGCAAATATGTGCCATTCTCTTTGTTGTTCTGCTTTCAGCTTTGACTGCCACGTAATTTATGTTCTTTTTTCTCCACCAAATATCTGACACGGTTAACCTAATACCATTGGGACAGTAACAAAAATCTAAAACGAAGTGGCATTTCAAACAGCACGTAGAATGCATTTTTAATTTAATTAAAGAATAAAAATGCATGGTTGGTTTTTGAAAATACATGACTGATTCTTTTAAGGACATATGCTGAGCATATATCCTTCACAGTCTAGCTACAGTTAAGCAATCTGAAATAAAGACACTGAACACATGCGCAAATCTGCTGCATGTGTGCAATGCATTGATAAATGCATGTCACATGATATGGCATGGTGATGTCTCCATTCTGGGTTTTATAGCTACACAAATGCAATCTTGTCCCAGGCTGTTAATGGTATGCTTCTTATCATACCTTCACCATAAAACATGACAGCATGTATGAACATCAGATATTCAAACAGAAGAATGTGTAAAGCTATTTTTCTATAATTGGTCCCAGGGCAAAGGGTTGATCTTGCATATAAAAGCCTCCAGATATACTCCTGGACAGCTTCTAATTAGGGAACCAGAAAAAGAATTGAACTTTGGAAACTATGATGAGCTTTAAATAAAAAGAAAGAGAGAGGAAGGACATAATCATGTTGACCTTGAACTCCAAAAGACCCTGAAATCAACTGATTTTTTACTCTTTAAGCTCCTTAACAAGCAGGGGGATTAAAGATGAGCTGCGTAGAATGGTTTGTATTAGATATAAGTGATAGCGAACAATAGGAAATTCATCCAAGGTTCCTGCAGAGGCATGTGGTGCAAATTCCATTTTCCCAAGATGCTGTGATACCGCCTGGCGATTCCACATGTAACCGTTGATAACAAGATGGCTGCATCGTTTGGGAAGACATCAACAGAGCAGATGAGAGTGGATTTGGGAAGGGGACAAAATAATATGACTTGTATTATTAATACATTAATAAATACATACATACATACATACATACATACATACATACATACATACATACATACATACATACATACATACATACAACAGGCTCAAACTTGGTTAAACAAGTCTTACATGAAGATCCATGAAACATCAGATGTCATTAACGTTGCAATGAACAGTGCCTCAGAGGCTGACTACCATTGGGGCAATGGTCAGAGATCCCTTATGTCTCCTTTGGAAATAAACATCTAAGAAATTCCAATAAATAATGTGTTTATTGCTCAAAATGCCTTGTGTGTCTTCAATTAAGAATTGTATCTCAGAAGTCAACTCAGAAGTCCCCAGGTAAAAGGGTTTAGGCAACCCATCTTAGGTAACCTGTAACCTTCGGTAACTTCTGCCTTAGGTATCCTTAGCAGGCCTCCGTCAGTCTTGAAAGACTATGGTATCGTGCTCGGCGCTGCATACACTACATGCAAAGCACGAACGCCTGGGTGAGATTGTTATGGAGGATAGGCTGTTACCCAAGCAGCAAATCCCCCCTCTCCATGCCACTGAATTAGTCCAATGGAAAGGCAGAGCCAATACAATTGGATCCAGCTGTGTCGCAGAGCTGGGCTAAGGATAGGAGCTCACCCTGTCTTGTGGGGCCAACCCGGGTCTCTGTCCTGCTTGTTAACTGCTGGTTAACAGGCACAGTGTCTTTGGGCGCAATCCTGAGTAACTACGGGGAGTCCTTGCTCCGGTGTAAGAACAATTTGCTCTGGATTGCAATATGAATTTCCCATAGGTTTTCACTATATTGTGCAGTAACTACGTGTACACGTAATGTCTCTTACGTGCTCACGTAGTTACTCTGGATTGCGCCCTTAGTCACGTGCGCCACCCACAGCCCTTAGGTATCCTTAGGTATCCTGTTATTTCTCACCCCCATCCCATGCTATGATAAGGGGATAATAATTGGTTCAGCCTTAGTACAGTGTGGTTGTAAATATATCTGGGAAGTCTACAGATAGCGGTGTGTGGAGCACATGAAGTGCATTATTTGGATGAAGGTTTATTTTTGCATTTTTAACATGGACTTCTGTAATCATAATGGGGCATGTGGCATCTGGGAGTCCTCCAAAAGGGCTTCGTTGTCCTCCATTTTGGCTTCATTTTGGAACTTTGCAGTGGTGTGCAGTTCCCCATCAGGTCATATGTCGTTGGATTCATATTGAAGAGCAGAATCCAATGCAAAACTCGATTTTGAAATATCTCCTTCTTATCAAAAGTTATGGCCAAAAATCTAGAAATAAAAAATATGCATTGAGCTCTATGGGAAAGTGAAAGTGCCCAATATCATGGCTTTACCTCGTGGGTAGGCAAACGTGCCATTGTCCACCAGAAAGGCCAGGCTGAGAGGAATCCAAGACCTTGTCCTCCTTTTGAGGTTCAGGCATCTGGTCACCCTGGCCCCCCATATCCAGAGGTACACTGTCTTTGGATGGCAACTACTGGGACACACATTGAGATGATGCTCCTGACTTAATGTTGTGCTTGTAGACTTCCCAAAGGCATCTGACCGGCTGCAGACTAGATAGGGGGCTTTGCTCTGATCCAAGATGCCGATATGTCTGTCCTTCCTTCCTTGTGCCACTGCTCCATCCTTTCATCACTTGCCTCTCCTTCCTGCTCTTCTGTTTCTCTCCCATAATCTTTCCTGTCCATCTGTCAAGGACTTTCCTTTATGCCAGCCTGTTTCCTTGTAGGAACACTGAGAGTTAGGGTTGCAAATTCCTTTGCAAGCATGTCTGTTTTTTGCAACATTCTTCTTTTGCTGCTGCCCTTCCTCTTCGTCTTCCTCCTCCTGTTCATTCAGATCTACCTTTTCTATAGGATTTTGTGCTTCAGAAAGCCACCTTTTCTTTTTTTTCCATTTTTTTTGACAAGCTAAAGATTGAGTTACATCCAACAATGTTGCCTCCAGAAGCAGCCATGTGAAGACATTCTTTCTTTCACCCTACTAAGCTACTTCTACTGGGATCTTATTTTTTCCCCTTTTCCTGAGCGTATAAAAGAAAGCGATCAGGTTGCTCGATCAATGTTAGTTTATTATTGCTTACCCAAGTGTTTAATAAACCCGTCCCAACCTTGGACGTAGTTTTAAATACTTCATTGACTGTAACAAAGCATCTTTTTCCACCCAGACCAAAGTGGGCTGTATAAACTATAATTAAACACTCATTACCAGCTCTGCCGGTCAGATAAGAGAAGGGAAGGTCCATTATGCTGCTGACAGAACCGGCATTTAAAGGGGGATTATTGTTGTCAGAAAACGGCTCAAAACAAACAAAGGATGGAAGGGGGGAAAAATTAAATGGAAGGGTTTGCAACAGAGCAGGGTATGTTTTGCTTTGTTTGGAAGTCTGGAGTTTCTGGCATTGTAAAGGATTATAAAGGAACAGAACAGAGATGATGAGAATGTTAGATGCCAGGTGAGATACACCTCTATTCTTCCCTTGGCCGATTGGCGCTTATTACCGAGAAGTGGGTTGTGATTGCTTTGAGACAGAAGAAGATGAAGGTCTCACATTGTGGGTGTCTGGCAGAAGAATGTGGTGAGCGATACTTAAGAGTTCAGAGGTGTCCTGCTTTTGATCACAGAGTTTTTATGGCTGCATACCATGGTCAAGAGACATTGGTGGCTCCATGTTTGAAACCATTACTTATATGGTAGTTCTGCATTGTATGAAAATGCATTCTTGACTTGATTGTCAATCAACAGGAAGGGGGGGGGGGAGAACTGTCCCTTGAATTTCACCCTTCCCTTTTTAACAAACTTTTAATGATTTCTCTTATCTTCTTACTCATTACCAATTCTGCATCATTTGTAAATATTAAATAGCTTTGGTCCCAATAGGAACATGGAGGAGACCCCTTCCTTTATTCTTATCCAGTGAGAAAACTCTCAGAGTACTTCTGTTCTATAGTATTTCCAGACCTTTAATTGCACAACCTAGACCAGCAATTTTCAACCAGTGGGACACTGGCGTGTCATGAGTTGTCTGCAAGTGTGCCATGGGATTTTGGTAAATTTATTTATTTATTTATTTATTTATTTATTTATTTATTTATTTATTTATTTTATTTTATTTTATTTTATTTTATTTTATTTTATTTATATCCCGCCTTTCCTCTTCTACAGTAGGGAGCCCAAGGCGGCTAACAAACAGGATAAAACACCATTAAAATCGAATTATAAATATAGATTAAAACATAATTAAAAACAGTTAAAATACAATTAAATTTTAAAAGCTCAGAACAATTAAAAACTAAAAACATAGTTAAAAACAGTAAAAATAAAATGATTTATTAATTTTATTTATTAACGGAGTCATTTAGAAATGCGAACTTCCACCAGCAGCATGGTGTACCTTCTTCACTGTCCAAAGATTAATGATGGGCTTGAAAATTTTAGGACCTAGTCAGTGTGTGCCATGAGCTGAAAAAAATTGAAAATCACTAACCTAGACCATGACTTCTAGATGGATTCTGGATGAGGTAGCAGGCTTGGTTCAAATGGAGGAGAGGATGAGTTGTGGAGGTCTACCCTGTAGGGAGGGTAGGGAGGTTTACCATACTTTATTCAGCCCCCCCCCCCACCTTGTTGGGGTGATCTCAGAGGTCATGCTGCTTTTCCCCAGACTGGTGGTTCCGGGCTTCAAAAGGCAAGCAGAGATCCTACAATGTGGACTGTCTCAGGGTTTAACAGCCTCCATGACTACTATAGCCTACTATAGGACTACTATAGGCCTGTCTCAGATTCAACCCCAATACAGTCACCCCCCATTTATTGAACAGGATAGGGACCAGAGCATCATCCAAAAGTGAAAACTATTGAAAAGTGGAACCCAGTCTTTTTCAGCTTGCAAATGCAAAATGTCCACCAAAAAAGACATAAATATCACTTGCAAAAGCCTAAATAACTCATAATTATTAATACATAGCGAAATACATAACAAATTACAATAAAATGAACAAAAGCATGTGTGGCCAATGAATATCTTATGTATTTGAATGATGGTTACTGAAGAAAATCATAAGGAAATGCCAAAAACAGTTTGATCACCATGTCATTTGCAATTCAACATCAAGAAAGACAATTTTAGCCTTTAGACCAGCAGAGAGAGGTTGAAAGAGTGGAGCATGTGTTGAATGAATGAGTCCTGCATAGAATTGAAAGGTGTTGAATCATCAGAAAATGAATTGTCAGAAAGTGGAGGATGCCTGTACAAGTGGCTGGACATTCATCTGGTTTGGAATCAACAGGTTGGCAATGACATGTGGATGAAGACCATTTCCTAGCAAGGTTTATTTTTATACCCAAAATTTATGCTGGGAGTGTAACCATATGTCATAACCCAAAAAAGAAGACAAAATGGAGGACACCCCCCAAAATGGAGGACACAGCAATATAAAGGCTAAAAACACTCTTATATATTGCTTTCTTAATTTTTACTCGATATTGCTTATTATTAAATTTAAAACTATTTTCTGTAATTTATTACATATAATTTATGAATTCCAAGACGGTTACGTGCTGCCTGTTCGCAAGGAAATGGATGAAAAGGGAGATTTTTATTTTCCAGGACACAAGGCGAAAATGTAGGACATGTCCTGGTCAAAAAGGACATATGGTGACCATGCAGAGGGGGTGATTAGAAAGGCTCTCCTTTGGAGATTGATGTCTCCTGAATAATTCCTGACTGTTCTGGGGAGTTTCATGTTGTCGTGCTTGGTGGCCCTAATGAAGTCCTGGTTGACATCTGGAATGGTTGTGTGTGGCCACCACAGGAAGGTGTCAAAGAGGAAATGGCAAGGACCAAGGCTGGGGGGGTCTCCATATTCCAAGACCTCACAGCAGTGGAGTAGGTCAGCAATCGATGCACCACAATATCCCATTCCTCTGGAGCAGAGAAGAGGATGGCTGGTGTTTTGCCGAAGTGCCGCCTGCAGAAAGGACATATTTAACCGTTCGTAACTGTCCCAATGACAGTACATTCTAATTTAAAACTCTTGTGTAATACTTGTTGGGAAGTTTTAATATCGAAAGGGCAGCCAAGGTCTTCCATGAGAAATTTCTCGACAGTGGAAGAAACTAATCCTTTTTAGTGATGTTTGGCTTCTCCACTGCAGGAGCTGATCTCTGATTTCATATTTTATATCCATGGTTTTTGTTAATGAAATTTTCTCCTTTAAAGGCTAACCAGGCAGATAGGCAGGGAGAAAAAAAAATAGCGGATACTTTGCAGTGAATCTTTGAAGTGAAATTCAAGTAGCAAGCCCCAGGCACACAGTATGTAAAAGGCAACTACCAAAGTTTTCAAGAAGGGGTTTAATCTATTTTTTCCTTCTCAAGGGACTTCTGCTGCATTAAATTATTTAGTTCAGGGCAAACTGGCATTAGAAACCAACTTAGCAATGTGCATCATCTGAGCAAGGATTAGTGTGTTTCCGCTGGTTCCTGGGATGGCCTGCCAGTTGGCACATGAATGCACTCCTAACCTCAAGAGCATGCTTGATCGGCCACTTCGTGTCTTCAGAAAAGTGGAATATTGTGTCGTGATGTTGTCATTTGAAGGGCCAAGAAGAGGATGGGGGAAGGTCATGTGATGGCAGTGTGAAGTTGTCACAATCAAGGGTGGACTTGTAGGAGCATATCTTGCTTCTTTTTCAGTGGTGCAGATTCAACTTAGAGCTGTCAGAAATTTGAAGAAGCTTAGAAGTTTATGCAGGCTTTAGTAACCTGGTTCTGCCAGTCCTTATACTTTCTATATGCATCTCCTGGGAACACAATTAAGTCCCCTCTGGGTAATGGAAGTGATTTGAAGTCCACCATTCATTTGTTCATTCATCGACAGTGCAATCCTAACCTTTGGATAGGTCAGCACAAGTCAGTGGGATAGGTGGAGGGCAGCAGAGAAATCAGTTTTGGAGGGAGCTCTCCTCGTGCCCCAACAGAGAGGACAAAGAGAAAGTCTCGCTTCTTTTTTTCTGCTCCCTTTTGCTTCCCTGCCTGGAATGGCACAAAGGGGTGAGGCCCCTTCCAGTACTGACAGCTCTGTCCTCCTTCTAGCTACACCAGTTGGCACAACTCCCAGCACAAGTCTTGTGCTGGCTTAGGGGTGTTGCAAAAGTGGCATGACACTTCTGCACCACTCCTGGCCACAGACATGCTCCAGCATCCCCATACGACCATGTGAACATGGAGATGGGTGAGTTATGCCAGCTTAAACTGGTTCAGATTGTGTCCTCATTCATTCATTCATTCATTCATTCATTCCAAATGGCTATCCTGTCTCTTTTCCAGCATATGGGAGTCAGACTCTTGGTCCCCGTGGCCAAGTACTTTCAGACAAGGTTCTTCCCAGACATACCTGGATATACCTGACAGTTTGAATCTGGGCCAAGAAAGAGATAGCTATATCACTTCCTACAGTACTACTGTCCCAATCTAGTTGATTGTCTTATTTAAAAATAAATAAATCTAAAGACATGCTGGGAAATCCCATCACATACCACCAGTGCTTTTTTTTTAAAATGGTCCGTGGGCTCCTGGACCAGAGTAAACTTACTGCAGGGTTGTGGGCAAAAAGCACTTGATCTTCTGTTGTAATGTGGTCATGAAAGTGTCCCACGCAATAATTGTGCCAACCAGGAGTTTTGTTCAGCCACTTGTTTTGATGGAAAGGGCACCCTGGTGACAACTGGATGGGAAGCAGTGGGAGGGCTGAGGGTTCTTAGGTGAGGGCATCATTGGAGAGGAGCAGGCAATTGATTCCTTAGAAACCACGTTAAATAGATCTAGAGACGGAGCGCATGATTGTGCCGAAACGGACAAAGCGCCAACTGTATTGCAGAAAGTAGGTCTCGCCTTCCTCTAAGCTTCCTTTCCATTAACTCTTTTTAAAAAGTCTCTCTTGCACGCACACACGTTTTGAGTTAATGCTCAAATTGTTTGGAAGTCCTCCGTAGCAGGAAATCCTCTAGAGCATCTCCAACAGGTGCTTGTCAAACTTCTGCTTGAAGATCCCCATTGAGGGACACACTGGTGTAGCATGAGACTTTGGCAAATTTATTTATTAATTAAAAACAGCCGCAATCCAAACCACACTGTCCTGGGAGTAAGTACTATTGAATACAATGGGACTTTCTTATGAGTAGACATGCTCAGGATTGCGCAGTAAATATCATTTATTAATAGGGTTACTGAGAAATTGAATCCACCACCAGCAGCATGATGTACCTTGTCAATTATCCAAAAATTGATAGTGCGCCTTGACCATTTTAGCGCCTGGTTGGTGAGGCATGAGATGAAAAAGGATGAAAATCACTGTCCTAAGCATATTTTCTCAGAAGTCCTGCTGACATGAGTGGTGTCTTTGCTGCACCAGATCTCTTCCAAATTGGTGTAACCTATGAGCAACTCTCCATTATATGTGTTGCTGCTGTCAAGATCCTCTCACCCCTAAACTACCAAAGCTTGGAGATCTCCCATGAAGGAGAATCCATCACCTCCTTAGCCTGTGCTTTCCACTTCTGAACATGTCCTGAACATAAGGAATTTTTTTTCCTGATGTCCTTCTGGAATCTCCTCTTTTGTAGTTTCCACCCATTGGTTCAAACTACATGTGGATTGATGCAACCGGCAGCTTAAGATGTTCAACAATGACGTTTTGTGATGCTGCTTGTGAAATGTACGGCGATGTTCATTCGCCTTGCGATGTGGGATGTTTGAGGTGCTGAAGAATTTGGTGCCACTCCAAAAATTGCATTGCCACCAAGTGTCGGCCAAAGAGGAGACACAGTGTGCCACTTGACAACGTGGGACAGTCTCTCATTGAGTGAGAAGGCAAGGATTTTCCTGCGCTGGTAACTGCCGCATGCGGCTGCACCCATCTGAAGTTTTTGGACTTCATAGAAAAATATTATTTTGTATCTTATTGAATAAAATGTATTTTATCAAAGCTGATGGAGACATATTGGCTCAATAAATTCTGATACTCTATTCAGAGGGAAAGTGGCAATAAAAATGCTGATGACGCGACACTGGGAGAATATTGAATGCCGTTAACATGTTATTTCCTCTGTTCTGATATTGCTGTCATGTTCTTCCCATTGTTCTAATCCATTGGAGGGGGTGGTGGTGTGTGTTTCCCCCTCGGTTCCTCCTCTGCTTGCCTGAATAAGAAAAATGGCATTTTTAGTGCTTTAAATTACCCACTCCTAGAGGAATGATTGCACAGACAATGTAATATGCCAAATCGCCAAAATTAAAACAAGGCTTGATATTTAGTAGGCTGAGATGGTTCAATCAAAGCCTCAAGACTCCCTCTGTGTCTTATATGGGCCTGTTCCCAGCATTCTCCATCAATTATTATTATTGCATTATTTTTAGTTGACTAACCAGCTTTTAGTTGAACCAGTTAAAGGACTGACAAATTAATCATTTATACTTTGCACAACACTATCTACAGTATTCTATCTACTGTGGATGGTACTGCCATGTATGTGCTTTTATTTTTGAGATGTTAAAGAAGAGTAAGAAAATCTGCAGGTTCCTTTTGTAGCTCCTAAGGGCATTTTTATTCCATCAAGGTATTTCATGTGGTTCCCCGAATCCTCTGCATCCTAACAACAAACCTAAGAGTTAAGTGAGTCTAAGAAGGTATCAGCCAAATCCAGAGTAACTACATGAGCAAGTAAGAGGCATTCCGTGCACTCGTAGTTACTGCACCACCTAGTGAAAACCTATGGGAAATTCACATTGCAATCCAGAGTAAATTGTTTTTACAGGACTCCCCATAGTTACTCTGGATTTCACCCCTAGTTTGCAATGAAATGTCCACACCAATCTGACCACACAGAAGCACACAGACATACAGATCCATGGGTGGAACCTGAGGGGCATCTGCCCCAGGTATTATTATTACGACAGGTGAAGTGCTTGTGGTGTCACACACCTGTTCTCCATGGAAAACCCAGAAGTGATGTCACATTATATCAAAATGTTATTGTGCTGGGGCATACGTACGTACTTATATATTTTACATTATTTTATTTATTTATTAGATTTGTAAACCACCTTTCTCCCTAAAGCCACCTTTCTCTCTCTCAAGGTGGCTCACATTCAATAAAACATATTTAAAATGATAAAATATAATCAAAACAATGAAATTAAGATTTATAAGTATCTATCTATCTATCTATCTATCTATCTATCTATCTATCTATCTATCTATCTATCTATCTAGCTGTCTGTCTGTCTGTCTGTCTTACAAACTAAGGCTGGAATCCTATCCATAATTACTTGGGAGTAAGCCCCATTGACCATAAGGGGACTTACATCTGATTAGACATGCAGAAGCTGGGACTAATAATAGTCTCAAAGAGAGAGAGAAACTTGCAACATCATCTATTAATCAAATTGGCCTCCACTAATTAAGGGCTTTGTGAATCATTCCCCCATCAATCAATTAATGCAATAATGAAATCTAGCAGCCATTTCTGTTAATAGTGATTCAGCCAATGGCATAGCTAATCGGGGTGCAAAGCACTGGTGTCCTTGGGGAGGGTCCTAGTGGGTCCTGGCCCCCAAGTACCACCTTCGGAGGGAGGCACCTGGGGGTGACAAAAATAATGAAATTACTAAACTAAATAACCCCATCATGTCATACATCATTGCATGTGTATCTTGCAACAGAATCCAATGCAAAAAACAGCATTGAAATATCTCCTTCCTATCAAATGATATGGCCAAAAAACTAAACATAGATGGAGCCCTATGGAAAGTGATAGTGAGCTGTGCAGACTGAGAGGAATCCAATGACCCAGAATGGTCCTGATCCAATCAATGCAACCCCCACAAATCAATTCAGAAGGAAGTCCCTCGTAATTGCATTGAGCACTATGGAAAGAGGAACTGAGATACAAAGCCTCAGTTACTCATGAGTCAGCAAAGATTCCTTGGCTCATGTTCAGGTCAGGCACAGAGGAATGCAAGGCCCAATGGTCCCAATCCACTGAAAGTGGAGCTCAACAAGTGCTACAGAAGGCAGCCTCACCCCCTCACCATGCAAAAAAACAAACAGAAAAGTACACAGTATTCTCAAACTGGGACCAAGACCCATTGAACACAGTGGGGCTTATGTCTGAGTAGACATGGTTAGGATTGTGCTATCTATTGGTAAGGTGATTTAAAAAAAAAATGAAAATATTAATTAATATGTAATTAATTATATTAATACTGATAATAATTAAATAATTAAGGGGCGTCCAAAAATTTGTGGTCCCCAGGTGCCTAGGTGTGCCACTGGTGCAAAGTACTGACAGTGAAATCCTAATGAATTTAGGCCTGTACAAGTCACGTGTAGTGGTGTGGGGAGGCTGGTGCATGTCTTTACACATTCCTAACTGCCTTCAAGGAGTGGTGCAAAAGCAGGGTCACCAGATGCCTGAACCTCAAAAGGAGGACAAGGTCTTGGATTCCTCTCAGCCTGGCCTTTCTGGCAGACAATGGCATGTTTGCCTACACACGAGTAAAGCCATGATATTGGGCACTTTCACTTTCCCATAGAGCTCAATGCATTTTTTATTTTTTTGCCCATAACTTTTGATAGGAAGGAGATATTTCAAAACCAGTTTTTGCATTGGATTCAACTCTTCAGTACAAATCTGATAACATATGACATGATGGGGTACTGCACACCATTGCAAGGTTCCAAAATGATGCCAAAATGGAGGACAATAAAGCCCTTTTGGAGGACACCCAGACAGGAGACTAAAAAAGAGGAAAAGTCCAGAAAAATCCGGTCATATGATCACCCTATAAAAAGTGCCTTATGTTACTTTTGTTACTTACTCAGACCAACACAGAACTTGTGCCAGGACATGTGCCAGCCTAAATGGGTCTTAGGATTGCAGCCTGAGTTTCACATTAAGGCTGCAATCCTAAAACACTTTCCTGGTAGTAAGCCCCATTAAATAAAATGGGACTTACTTCTGAGTAGACAAGTTTAGGATTGCACCCTAAGCCTGACTTCAGGCCCCTACCCCCCAAAATGGCTTCAAAGAGGAGGTGCAGGCATCCCTTACACTCTACAGTGGGGCTCCCAGCAAGACTTGATGCTCTGCGCCCCCACAAGCTATGCCACTGAATGCACCCCAAGGTTGCCCTAAGGTTTTCCCACCCTCCCAGGGTCAACATATGGCCTTGTATCCTGGGAAAAAACTTTAATGATATCCTTTTCCATGTAAGTGTGCAGCATGTGGCCTTCTTGTAATTAATAAATTATATATAATAGTTTTAAATTTAATAATGAATATATATTGTTTAAATTAAGCACACAAAACAATATAAATGAGTATTTTCAGTTTTTATTGGACCTACATTTTTCTTCCATGCCCAACATTTTTGGGGGGTTCCTTCCTTATTTCCTTTTCCTCTTTTTTGGTAATGACATATGGTCACCCTGCCTCCCTTGCATCCCTTAAAAGAGAAAAACAATCAGAAAAAAAGAGAGAAAAAGGAAGAAATACATAAGAGGAAGAAAAAAGGAGATAAAAATGTTATAAATTGAACAATTAGGACTCTAGAGTAGAGTTGCAACTTGCAAATCCAAAAGGATCCTGAATGTACAGTAGCTAGTAAAGGGTTTGTGTTATGGTGGCGTAGCTAGAGGGGGACTCAGCAGTGAGCCTTGGGTAGGTTTGCCACATCTCCCAGAAAGCCGCCCGAGATTGTGTCAGTTTTGGGGGATTGTGTTCACATACTGGCAAGTTTGACAGGGGGTCCAGTCCTGGTTTGCGGAAGAGAATGATGGCAATCCTAGTCTTGGGGGTGAGTCTGCTTTCCACCCCTTTGGCAACATCACTGTGGTGTTGCCTTTCCTTGTAGGGCCAGGCGAGGTGGGCAACTCTTTCTGGCTGGCTGGCTGGCTGTTTCCCCCTGCAGTGCCTGGTCCCAGCTGCAGGACCCCCTTCATGAATATGCATGGCATCAGATCTGACATTGCCCCGATCCCATTAATAATCTTGTCATCTGACTTGTGCTGCACAAAAACACCGCCTGTGGCATCTCTGTGCGCACGATGCAGCCTGGAGGTAGTGGTGGGGGGCTGGTGGGAGGGAATGGGAGAGCTTGATGAGAGAGAGAGAAAGAGAGAGTGAGAGAGAAACAGAGAGAGAGAGAGAGGAGAGAGAGAGAGAGACTGTAGCAGGCCATTTTTTCATTTGCATTCATTTTAATTGCTGGAGAAATTTGGCAGGAGAATTGCAAGAGGAAATCAGGCAGGGGGTGGACTGGGTGACCTCTGGGGTAACCTCCAACTGAATGTTGCAAAGTGGGGGGTGCGCAGGGAAGGGCTGCAAGAAAGGAACAGCCAGAGGGTGACTGGATGACCTCTGGGGTGACCTCCAACTGGGTGTTGCAAAGGCGGTGCACAGGGAAGGGCTACAAGAGAGGAACACCCATCGGGTGGACTGGATGACCTCTGGAGTACCATTCAAGTGATGCTCAACCTTGTGGGGTGTCAGGGAATGTGCACTGCTGACCTTGAGTGGGAGAACCACCCTGGGTAGTCCTGCCTGGTCTCACCCCCCTCCCCCCCCCCCCTCCCGGAGAGCAGCCCTTGCAGGCGAGGCTTGGATTACTGGCTCTGCAGTCATCAATCATCCTGGGCCATTCTCTGCTCTGACAGCTCAGTGCAAGGGCTGACATCTGACACAGGGGACCCCGGGGAAGGGGCCAGCCTGCCAGCCAGCCTGCCAGACACAACAGCCCCCTTAACAGGCTGCGTCCAGGCCTCAGTGACCAGATGTCCTCATTTTCCAGGACACATCTTCTTTTTATTCTTGTGTCCTGGAAAAATAAACTTCATTTTCCTCCTTTTCCTTGTGAGCAGGCAGCATTTAGCCTTCTTATAATTAATCAATTAAAGATAATAGTTATAAATTTAATCATAAGAAAAATGTTTAAATTAACTACACGAAAGCAATATATATGTGTTTTTAGCTTTTTATTCTGTCATGTTCTACATTTATAGGTGTATCCTACATTTAAGGGGTGTCTTGTCCTCCTTTGTGATTCTGACAGATGGTCACTCTCATTCAGGCAGGCAGAAGGTCTGGTCCTTGGCGCACCAATTTTTGGAGCTGGCAAGAGTGCTGACGAGCATGTGAAGAGTGCATCAGGAGGGGAAGGGCCTCTTGATGCTTTTCTCATTTGCATAGCTAGAGGGGAGGGGGGCAGTCAGTCTTAAAGGGTCTCACCCAGGGTGATCAGATGTCAAGGCAATAGGACAAGGATCCTCAAAATGTAGGACTCCCAACAAAAATGTAGAACATGGCAAAATAAAGGCATAAAACATTTTCATGTGATTAATTAAAACACTATACATGTGTCCCTTGTTATCCACTAGGGTTCTGTACCAGAACCTTCAGAGGATTAAAAAAATCTGTGTACAGTGATGTCTCACATAAGGAGCTTAATTCGTTCCGGAGGCCGGCTCTTTAAGTGAAACGCTCTTTAAGTGAAGCAGATTTTTCCATAGGAAATAATGGAAACTCAGACGATTGGGTCCACAACCCCCAAAATACTCATATAAAAATATTAACTGGACGTCAAAATGATGACAAAACACTGGAACTGAATTCAAAACATGCATAAAGACACTTTCCTGGGAGTAAGCCCCATTTAACCCAGTGGAGCTTATTTCTGAGTAGACAATCAGGCAATTAGACAATCAGTTAGGAGACTGCAGTCAAAGACACTTTCCTGGGGGGCTTACCTGGGCTGCTGCTGGAGGTTCAAGGTGGTCGATGGGGGCACTTGGGGCAGTTGGAGGCAGCAGTGCTGGCCGGCAGCCCTTTAAACAGCCTCTATGCAAAGCGTCAGGGTTGCATAGCACGCATGCCCATGGCGCGCTTGCTTGTTAAGTGAAGCAGAACTTGTTATGTGAAGCAAGATTTCTTGGAAATTTAGACTTGTTATGTGAAACACTTGTTATTTGAGGTGCTTGTTATAAGAGGTACCACTGTATAAAGAAAACAATGGAAAAATAGCTTTAAAGACCCACTTCCAGGTTTCTTGCACCTCTGTTGTGCCTAATTAAATAAGGTAATGCCTGAGTATCTGCAGGGGTTTGATTCTGGGATTGAAAAATGGAATGGTTGCCTGCATGACAACTCTCTACAACAGTAGAAAAGCAGTTTTTGAAATTGTGATTGCAGTGGCCCTTCAAGTTGAGTCAAATCAGTTTATAAAAAAATCAGTGTATAACAAGGTTGGACCATTATTACATCTGATGCCTCACGTAACAAATTTAATTTGTTCTGGAGGCATGTTTGTTACATGAAGCGTTCTTTACGTGAAGCGGATTTTCCCATAGGAAATAATGGAAACTCAGACGATTGGGTCCACAACCCCCAAAATACTCATATAAAAATATTAACTGGACGTCAAAATGATGACAAAACATTGGAACTGAATTCAAAACATGCATAAAGACACTTTCCTGGGAGTAAGCCCCATTTAACCCAGTGGAGCTTATTTCTGAGTAGACAATCAGGCAATTAGACAATCAGTTAGGAGACTGCAGTGAAAGACACTTTCCTGGGGGGCTTACCTGGGCTGCTGCTGGAGGTTCAAGGTGGTCGATGGGGGCACTTGGGGCAGTTGGAGGCAGCAGTGCTGGCCGGCAGCCCTTTAAACAGCCTCTATGCAAAGCGTCAGGGTTGCATAGCACGCATGCCCATAGCGCGCTTGCTTGTTAAGTGAAGCGGAACTTGTTATGTGAAGCAAGATTTCTTGGAAATTTAGACTTGTTATGTGAAACACTTGTTATTTGAGGTGCTTGTTATAAGAGGTACCACTGTATAAAGAAAACAATGGAAAAATAGCTTTAAAGACCCACTTCCAGGTTTCTTGCACCTCTGTTGTGCCTAATTAAATAAGGTAATGCCTGAGTATCTGCAGGGGTTTGATTCTGGGATTGAAAAATGGAATGATTGCCTGCATGACAACTCTCTACAACAGTAGAAAAGCAGTTTTTGAAATTGTGATTGCAGTGGCCCTTCAAGTTGAGTCAAATCAGTTTATAAAAAAATCAGTGTATAACAAGGTTGGACCATTATTACATCTGATGCCTCACGTAACAAATTTAATTTGTTCTGGAGGCATGTTTGTTACATGAAGCGTTCTTTACGTGAAGCGGATTTTCCCATAGGAAATAATGGAAACTCAGACGATTGGTTCCACAACCCCAAAAATATTCATATAAAAATATTAACTAGATGTAAAAATGATGACAGAACACTGGGATTGAATTATTGAACATGCATTGAGCATGCATTCAATGTGCATGATCTTATGAAGTCTACTTAGGCTGCAGTCCTAAAGACACTTTCCTGGGAGTAAGACCCATTTAATGCAATGGGGCTTACTTCTGGGTAGACATGGTTAGGAGGCTGCAATCCAAGACACCTTCCAAGTGTCTCCCCACTTTCTCCTTCTCTCCATCCTGAGCCTCTCTCTCCCCTGCTCCCTTCTGGCCAGCCCTGAGCTGCTTCCCTCTTCTCCACTGCTCTTCTCTCCCTCTGCCCAGCGGATATCCAACTACAGGAGGAACTGCGCGGAAGTGTTGCTTTCACTATGGGCAGGTGCGCTAGGCAGCCCTGACGCTTTTCAAACAGGCTGCCGACCAGCACATCTTCCCCACCTGCCAACGAGTGTGTTCTTTACATGAAGCACAGTTTGTTACGTGAAGCAGCATCCTAGAGAAATTTTTGTTTGTTACGTGAAACATACTTTACGTGAGGCGTTCTTTACATGAGGTGTAAGATTATCAAATTTATTATCAAATTTTTATGATTATCAAATTTATTATCAAATTTATTTTTGTATTATCAAATTTAAAATTATTACATATAATTTATTACATCTAATTAATTTCCAGAAGGCTGATTTAATGCAAGGTGAAGGAGGGCAATGAAGATTTTTATCTAGGGCACAAGACTAAAAAAGAGGACATGTCCTGGGAAAAGAGGACATATAGTCACCCTGCTAAGGGGTGAGGCTCCCTCCAAGATTGACTTCTCTACCCCCTCTAGATACAGCACTAATTCCATGTCTAATCAGCCCTTCACCCATTCAAAGAAAAACATCCTGAGTGTAAAATACAATATTATGCATAATACTACATTAACATATGGTATTTTCACAGCCCAGTATAGAATCGTCCTTTGCAATGCTCTGAATTGCAATCTAGCAATCAGAATTACATTTTTTTTTCCATTTGAAAAACAAACATCATTTTGCTGCTTTCCAAGGTGGCCAAAATATTGCGTCAAGCAGGTCTCTAGAGGTCGGGACATATATTGTAGGGCAGTGATTTTCACTCTTTTTCATCTCATGGCACACTGACATAGCACTAAAATTGTCAAGGCACACCATCACTCTTTTGACAATTGACAAGACACACTATGCTGCTTGTGGGGGGTTCTCAACCCTAAATGGCCCTAGTAATAAATATTATTTAATAAATAAATACATTTTTCAAATCCTGAAGATACGGCTGTGGATCACTTGTGGCACACCAGTGTGCCATGGCTCACAGGTTGAAAATCACTGTGCTAGGGAGTGGTAGAGGTCAGGTGGGGGCTTATACATTCTTTCCAAACTACAGTTCCCAGAATTCTTGGAGAAAAGCCATGGCACTGGTATCCAAATCTGGGTACTTCTTGGATAAGACATTCCCCTTGTTCTTCACTTCTAAGAATGCAAATTCTGTCAATCAGCCAATCCATGTGGTTGTCCATCCTGGAAAGAAGACAAAAATTACAGAGATATTAACACCTAAATCTGCACTTCCATGGAGAAATATATTTAAATTTAAAATAAATGCATTTTAAATACGAAGGCTGTAGCTAGAAGGGTGCCAGGGTGGCCATTGCCCAGCCTGAGTCAGCAGTTTGCCCACCCTGCATTTATGGGTTTCTGAAGTTTCTCCCGACTTATTCTTTGATTTTGCACACCTGACATACCTGACATAAGTGCAATCCCAAGTGCAATCCTAAGTGCAATCCTGACATACTTAGAGGTACGAGACTTACTCAGAAGTAAGTCCTATTGTATTCAGTTGTACTTACTCCCAGGGATGTGTGGTTAGGATTGCAGCCTATCACCTACCCTGAAAAAAGAGTCGCCCACCCACCACTAGAATACTGACTATGGATGGATGTGAATTCAGCTCATCTGTGGCTGCTGGAAAGGTAAACCCAAAACTCCAAATCAATGAAGTTGGTGAAGATTCAAGAGTGAGCTCACTGTGATTTCTGCAGAAGGTAATGATAAATTAATTCCATGCTAACTTGAGGCTGTGTGAAGCTGAATGACATCCCTTCTAGGCAAAATTTTCCTCTACAAAAAATTGATTTTTTTTTAAAAGGCTGACATTCTTCATGACTGGATGGCAGGTGGAAAATTTTTGCACCTCTGTGAAAAAAGCAAGACAATACCTTGCATCCATATTTACACACTCAACATTTTTAGGGGTATTTGGAATGGGTATTTGGGATCTAGGGGTATCTGGGCAAAAATGGGAAGGATCGTATGAACAGAAATGCTCTCCTATTTCAATCAGTTCTCTAAAATTAGATTGCCAGCTTCTTAGATAGCTACTGTGGTTGTGCCTTTACTGTCACATGGATGTGCAGCCCGTGATAGGCGTACCGCCTGATCTCCACATTTTGAGAAGTTTTGTCCATACAACCAGAGGTACAAGAGCAGACCTGTCCAGAGGCTTCCAGTCCGTTGGCCATCATCACCCTTCCGAATTAGACTCTGAATTAAAAAATTCTGCCAACTTCTAGGAATACTGAAATGTGGATATGAAAAAGCAAAGGCACGTCTTGCTCGTCGGAACCCTGGTGGAAAGAATAAAATGGTGGCAAAGGACGTCAAAGCAAATTAACTGCCTTGCAGACGCGGAAGTACATCTCCATCCACATCTGAAACTCCCTTCAGAACCAATTTTTGATACTCACACATATTTATTATGATTTCCGCCCACTTATCCGCTCTGTGAAGGTAAACAATATTATTGCGACATGTTCTCATAGCAGCCAGATGCCCAGGGGAGCCTGACCAAACCTCACCCCCCCCATCTCTTCCACCGAGAACGGCCTTTGTGCATTGTGGGTAGCATATGGGCTGCCTTCTCTTGGAGTGTCATGGCTTTTGCCATTGCTGAAGGCAAGAGTTGAACTTGATGGACCAGTGGCCTGATTCGGGCTGGCAATTCTCCTCCGCGGATTGTACAATTTCTCGTGCGCAAACACAAATTAAAATAAATCTCTCTCCGCCTGCGCATGGAAGGGGAGCGCGTTGTGTTTCATTGAAAAGTATGCAACATGCCTTGTCTCGTTCTGGCTCTTTCTAAACATCTGCATGCCTGTGGATCTGTCAGCTTACGGGATGAGAAGGGCAACTGTGCCGTTTTCGCCACCGCAATTGGGTCACATCATTTGTAATGCTTCTGGGTGTTTCCCCCCCCCCCCACTCTTATTGGCACTCAGGCTAAAAGGGGAAGGTTAGAGGGTAAACATCTGTGTTGTAAGAAAGCTGGTGTTCTCCTGCCCCCTTTCTTTGCCCTTTGGCTTATTCAGGTCCTTGGAAAATACCCCCCTCCCCACAGCTCCTTGTAGAATCTCTCTCTATGTCTGTGTGTGTGTTTGAGAGAGAGAGAAATGCAATCTTGGAAAAAAAATTCTCAAAAAAAGGATTTCTCAATTTCAGTGAGAAATGCAATTTTTCTCATCCATTTAAAAAGTCCTTTGATCCATAAAATACAAAAGAGGAAAGCTTCTTTTTCATTCTTTCCCCCCTCAAGTGATTTTTTAAAAAACAGATTTATTTTTGTTGCAATACCAAACTTTAAAATGTCACCCTGGGAGAATTATTCGCCCCCCCCCCCCCCCCAGCCTGGAAATGGAATGTGGAATAGGTCTGAGGAGCATGAGGGTCCTCGCCTGGCTAATGTAGCAGAGTCATGCCTTTGACATGGAGTTGTCAGAGAGGGTCCTGCCACAACAGCCCTGGCTTTCATTTCACTTGATGGTGGTGGGCACCAGGACTCTGGAGACATTGGCAGGAAGCTGGCCAAAGCAAGCCACAGGTCAAGATTAGCACCCTGTCTCTAACGCAAGGATGCCTGTTGGCAGCCCTAGGATTTTCACACCAAGAGGGCAAAGAGGGGGTCAAGACAGCCAAATTATTCCACTCGTCCAAGCCCAACAGATGAAAGGTAGAGTTTGCAGTTCAACCAAGATGGGTTTCTAGCCTGTTTCTTGAGGTCTGTTCTGATTCCCCTTCTGATGCTGGTTTATGTCAAGGTATAAAAAGGATCTCCAGCCTATGTTTCTTGAGATCTATTCTGGTTCCCCTTCTGACCTTGGTTTATGTCCAGGTATGTGTAAACAGGATCTCTAATCTCTAATCAAATTATTTTCAATTTTTTTTCATCTCATGGCACACCATCAGTTGTTTTTTACCATTGGGAAGGCACACCATGCTGTTCAAACCCTCAGATTTTCCTATGTCCCTTCCCAAATTCCCATGGCACACCTGAAAACTATCCACAGCACACCAGTGTGCCATGGCACACTAGTTGAAAATCACATATATGTATTTTTTTTACATATAAATTGTTTTTGAGCTCCTCAGTTTTGGTGAAAATCAGCTAAATAAATGATTAGTACATTAGTATATGAAATAACAATAATTAATCGGTGGAACTCCTTGCCTCAGGATTTGATGATGGCATTGGAAGTAAATACCTTTAAAAGGGGACTAATCAAATTTCTCGAGGAAAAGTTAATCAGGGGTTATAAGCCATAATATTTATGTGCAACCTCCAGATTTTAGAAGTTGGCTACTCCTGAATGCCAAATGCAAGGGAAGGCACAAAGATCCAGGTATCTTGTGGTCTTCATGCTCCCTGAAGCATTTGGTGGGCCACTGTGAGATACAGGAAGCTGGACTGATCCAATAGGGCTCTTCTTATGTTATTATACTAGCGAAATGAACCCACGTTGTGGGAATAAAATACCTCCTGTGCGTATTTGCCATCCCTGTTTGCCATCCCTCCATTGCACAACATGCCCTCATTGCACAACACGTCCCCATGCACATCAACCCCCCATGGGCATCAACCCCCCCCCCAATTTCACACTTCCAGGTCCAACGGTTTCGGCTGGGCGTTTATGTGTGAGTGAGTGACTTTTCACTTTATATATATTATATTATATCCACTGGTATGTACTATTTAGAGGTCTCTGAGTGTGTGCGTGTTCACAGAAGGCTCAATTTATGTAAGCGAGCATTGATAATATGCTTGCTATCAGTCTGGGTGACATCTTATTCCTCTACATTTGCACCTCTTGGCACGGACGGAGGGGAAAAAGAAAAGCTTCCTTCTCTCGGAGAGGGCTAGTTAAGATGTATCTTGCTGTTTTCCCATATCTTTAGTATGCAGGGAGCAGAGAGATGGAGATAAAAGCAGAAATGTCTATCTTTGAGTTCTCGGCAATACAGAATAAGTTATCAACCTACTAACATGCATGTCTGAATAGAGTCCTTTGGCAGCCGGGAGATGTTATCTCTCCTGACATGCGAATTCCTCCCTCATGTCAATCCATGAAAGTACTAAAGAATAAATTCTCTCGTAAAACGGATGTGGCACACCACTGGGATTTGGAGAGAGCAACATATTTTCCCCTTGCTACGTCTTTTCTTTCTCTTTAAAAAAAAATTCTTCGACTGAACCCTTGATATCCATATAAATTAGTCGCTTGAAAGATCCATGCTCTAATCTCACAGGTTTGTGGAGAGAGTGGCAAATTTCACCAACGGCTGAGAGCTTGTGGTCTCCCCACCTCTTCCCTCTCCCCCCACCACGTCTTCAAGTAGCCAACCTGCCTTCCTTTCCAGCCCCGGCTCCATCCTGAAAGCTTTGCAATTGTGCCAGTTCAATGAACAGATACCAGTTGCATTACCAGCATCAGGGGTGCTGGCCTCCAACGCTTGGACAGGAGCTGTCAAAACAAAGAAGATCCCATTAGATCCCTATGGTGATGAAGAGCAGCGTGGAACAGTGGCTGGTTTATTAGCTGTGGAATGGAGAGACCTCGGTTCAAATTCCTACTGAAGCTCACTGGGTGTTTTACAGTGACTTGCTACCTCTCTCAGGGCTGTAGTGGCTCAGCGGCTAAGATGCCATGCCTGTCAACCAGCAGGCCGGGGTTTGAGACTGGGTGCTGCAAGTGAATGCCTGTCCTTGCCCATCTCCTGCCAACCTAGAAGATCAAAAGTATGGATATGCAAGTAGATAAATAGGTACCACCTGGGTGGGAAGTTAACAGCACTCTGTGCACCTTGGAATATAGTCATGCCAGCCACATGACCATGAAAGTGTCTTTGGACAATACTCTTTGGCTTAGAAATGGCAATGAGCACCACACCTTATAGTCAATCACGACTAGCAGTGCAATCTGCGTGGAACACTGTGTGCTCCCTGAAGCGTCAAGTGGGCCACCCTGTGATACCGAAAGCTGGACTAGATGGACCTTTGGCCTGATCCAGTGGAGGCTCTTCTTATGTTCATACTTTACCTTTTATTACTGTTCTCACTTAGGCTGTGTTCACCACTGCCGGCCACAAGATTGTTACTGAGCCAGAAAGTACAGGAACTGTATGCATCAGACTCAGCTCCTTGGAGGAAAAGGAGGATAATGCAATAAAGGATTTAAAGGTTCCTTGGGGGATTTTAAGCCATCCTTTTCCTCTTAAGGTTAATATAAAGGTGTCTCCCACAGGTGGCCCTGTTCTTTGTGACCAACTTGAAGGGTGGTGTTCATCTGTCTTACAAGACTAAGACTTCTCCATGGTCAAGAGGCTCCTATGACTAAATGCCAAAGGCACATGGAACACTTATCTTCTCACCAACATGGTACCTATTTATCTACTTGCATTAACATGCGTTCAAGCTGATGGATTGTCAAGGGCCGGGCAAAGAACTGGAGCACCCTCAGTCCTGCAGTACTTGGATCTCAAACTGCCAAACTGGCAACTTTTGGGTCTTTAACTACAGCATCTTTAGCAGCTGAGCCACCACAGCCAATCCTTTCCTCTAACTAAGGCCAAAAGTATGTGTCCAAATCTTAACCATCTGAGAACAGGAAACCAGGCTAGGCAATTTTTTTGCCTCCTGCATCCTCGATTCAAAAGCAATATTTTTGCTGTGTCTTTCCCATGAAGCTGAAATTAGACCTTGGCTAAGACTGATACTATCTTATGCAGTTCGAAAATATGCTAGTAGATAAACAAGTGTCCCTTCTTCCAACAACGCTGGCTCTTTGCCCCTTAACCGGAGAAGAGTGCCGCATCCTATACAGTGATGGGATTCAGAGAAATTGATAACTGGTTCTATGCCCACCTGGAAGCCACTTTTAAATGGCTATTTTTAAACTTTATTTGACCTATCTCTCATTAACCAGTTCTCTAGAGTAGTTGCGAACCTGCTGGAGCCCATCCCTGATCCTATAGTTGGTCACAGCTGGCAGGGCAGATACCTTTCCCTTTACCTAAGACTATCTGAAGGATCAAGATTGATGCAGGTGTGGCTATAGCAGCAATTTTCAATGTTTTCCTTCTAGCAAGATGGTCTTCTACTCTTGTGTTGTTACTTTCTGCTTTCAGGGGACTCTTCTGTGTTCTGCATGTAATAATATCTTCCTAGAGCAACCACATGACAGCACAGCACACAGAGCTGGCGGAGGAAGAGAGACACACAATTTATTACTATAAACAGACAATTTCCCTGGAAATAAGTCTATTTTCAGCATTTTTTCAACTGCTGTACTCCAAAATCTCATGGCACACCTGCAAACCTTTCGTGGCCCACTCATATACCATGGCACACCTGCTGAAAATTGCTGTGTTGGATTGCCACAGGAAAGACCCAGATGGGTGATGATAAATAGTGGGTGCAGAGGAAACATATCATATTTACACAAATCTTAACACTCATCTTTTTCAGCTGAATTTAATCTCCAAAAATCAGGGGGCACATTATATTTAATGTTACATTAGATTTGAGTATACACGATATTTTGATTATCACTATTTAATAGTTTACTATATTGTAATAAAAATGTAACATAAACCCATTGCTGTCTAAAGCAGTGCAATTAGGTAAAAATCATAACATAAACTCATTGTCATATTATTATTATCAAATTACTAATTGTTGTTTGCAGTAAAATTAAAATTTGCATCTGGTTTGCAGCTATGCTTTAGTCACCAGTAAATGTTTTTTTTAATCTCAAGTCTTTTAAAAATAGGGGTGCACATTAGATTTGATGGCGCAATAGATTTCGAGTAAATAAGGGTATATACATCCTCTGCTCAGAAGACAGGAAAAAGCAAAGAGGACAAAAAAATGAGTTAAAGGCTGGCTAAGCAATTTAAATCATACCAAGAGGACGTTCCAAAAAAGGTGTTTGCAAAATAAATTAAAAGCATTTCTTTGTCATTCACAACTTATTCTACTGCTCATAGGCTGCAATCCTTAAGACACTTTCCTGGGAGTAAGACACATGGAACACAATGGAGCTTTCTTTTGAGTAACTTGCCCTACAATCCAGAGTAACTACGGGAGCACGTAAGAGACATTACGTGTACCTGTAGTTACTGCACCAGCTAATGAAAACCTCTGGGAAGTTTATATTGCAATCCAGTGCAAATTGTTCTTACACCGGAGCAAGGACTTCCCGTAGTTACTCTGGATTGTGCCCTCGGTTAGAATTGTACTCAAAGAGCTTTAGCCATGGATGTTTTATTGAATCAACCTTTGTTTTCTGAGTCTGATTCAATTTTTGACCTACGATGCAGAGTCCCAGTTCTTCCACAGCTGGCAACGAGTGTGTGTTGTGTGTGTGTGTATGTGTGTGTGTGTGTGTGTGCGCACATGCATTCCATTGTTTCCAGATGTATTCTGGGCAAAAGGAGGCCTTCAAAGTCACCCAGCATGACTTATGCATTTGTATTGGTCAAGACTGAGCTTTATGGGATGTTGTGAATGTGTTCACCATCTTGCTGCCACAGGAGCTATGGGGGGAGAAGAAGTAAAAAAAGAAAAAGAAAAGAACCTGAAATTTAATTTTTTTTAAAAAAATAGGGGTGCTTAAAAAACATAGGAAAATATAAATCTAAAATATTTATATATGGGATTCAAATGACCCAAAGTTATGACCTCATATTTGCCTCAATAAAGTCAAGGGTTTCCCTCCCCCATCCTCCATCCCACCTGGAATGACTTTAGCTGTTCAGCTTTCTTTTCGTTCCTGCCCAGGTTAGCTTCTCATTGACTTATGACTCCATCAATCTGGGCAGATATGTGCAGCTCTCCATCCAGGGAAGTTGTTCATCTTGTATATGACTGCCCCTCCACCTCCTTCTAAAGGGGAAAAAAAGAAGAATAAGAAATGTTAGCACCATTGCCTATTCAAACCAACTTGGTCATATGCACAAGAGGTCCTCTTGGCACTCCTGGTGAACTTTGGTGGCTTCTCTGGATGGGAATCTGAACACAAAGCTCCAAGTTCTCTCATCTGGCTCAGCTCCTTTTTTGAATTTTGATACCCACTATTTTTATTTTCTCGCATTGTCCCCTGCCCAGTGATGGGATTCAAAGAAATTCACAACCGGTTCTCTGCCCATCTGGCAGCCACTTTTAAATGGCTATTTTTAAACTTTATATGTCCTATCTCTCGTTAACAACCGGTTCTATAGAGTAGGTGCAAACCTGCTGAAGCCCACCACTGCCCCTGCCCCTTCCCCCCAAAAAATTCCTGAACAACTATGCTTTTTAATCTAATTTTTTTTTGCACAGTCCTTGACTGATTGTGCAATTGGCTGTGATTTCCCATTAGGGCCACACTCCTATGTACTCGCTAAGGTGATGGGTTCTGCAAGGATTTCACAACTCGTTTGGCTGGTTTCCATAACTCTCAAAGGAACCACAGTTCACAGTTTAGGAACTGCTGCCATAAAGTTTCCATAGTTCATGACAACAAAACAAAATATACATTAAAATTTATAGTTTATAGTTGAAAGCTTGTAGGTTCAATCAGCCATTTCCCGGTGCCGAGCAGTAGGTAGGGCAGGAAACCATGTTGAATTCTCTTGACTTATCACATCAGTCCCATACCGGTGACAACACGCTCTCCTCAGAATTGTTCAATTTTGGAGTCAAATGGAACCTCAAGAAGGCAGGTGGCCTAATGATGACCACAATTTTTCATAGAATCCTAGAATCCTAGAGTTGGAAGGGACCCAGAAGGACATCTCATCCAACCCCCTGCCTGTAGCAGGAGACCCACCTAGAGCATCTCCGACAGGTGCTCGTCTGCTTGAAGATCCCCAGTGAGGGACAGTCCACCACCTGCTTTGGCAATCAGTTCCACTGCCAAACCACCCCCACCATCAGGAATTTTTTCTAGCTTTCCAGCCATCATCTCCTTTCTTGCAGTTTGTACCCATTGGTTCTAGTCCTGCTTTCCAAGTCATCTGTGAACAAATGAGATCATTCCTCCATATGACAGCTCTTCAGGTATCTTATCCTCCCTCTGAGGCTGGGTACTACCTGTGGCACCATGGATGAGGGGGCACCACCACTATGACTGGTCCCACCACCACCTGGTAAGTTCATTATACTCTAAGTGAAACTCTAGATATGCCACTGGTTACAGTGCCTGGTATCTTCATCTAAGAAAATTTTAGATAAAGGGCCGTTTGTTGGTTGGGTAAGGAATGACGCTGTCTGATGCTTTCCAGAGCTGTCTCCCATCAGAAGACAATTGGATGGCCCAAGGGTCTGACTCATTATCAAGTAGTTTCCTATGCTGATGCTTTCCAGAATTCAGGGCTGGGAATATCCTTTTCATCAAAGCCATCTTGAGGTTGTTCTTCCACTGCATTTATTCCCGAAATAACGGGGAGTGAAGGGCTGTTTTATCACTGCAAGCTTTCTCTCTCAGACAAGCTCAATAGATCGTGCCCTGCCTGAGCCCTGAATACATGGCCTACAAACCAGGCCATATGGTTAATTTTTAAGCCGACCGATCAAGTGTTTAATAAAGCAGAGGCCAGAGAAGAATGATGAGAGAGATGAGCTGTCTCAGTATGTCATGGTCCCAACAGCCCAATCTCCTCTTAACCCTTTGTGTAATGATTGTGCTGAAACCATCAATGAAACACACAAGACACATGGACAGATTTTCTTGAAAGATATTGGGCAATGGATTAGCCTGACCATGGAATGATCGGAACTTTTTTCATTTTCTTTGTAAACCGCTATGTGAACTTTTTAGTTAAAAAGCAGTATATAAGTACGACAGATAGATAGATAGATAGATAGATAGATAGATAGATAGATAGATAGATAGATAGATAGATAGATAGATTCATTCATTCATTCATTCATTCATTCATTCATTCATTCATTCATTCTAGCCTGGTTTACATCAGTGCCCATCTCTCAATTACTTCATTGGGACTGTAATGTCCTATGTTGGATACAATCTTTTGACTCCCACACTACACTAGGACAACCTGAGATATGCCTAGATCACCAGAATGTGACTTGACTAATGAATATTCACAGTTGATCACAGTTCCACCATATTGGGGGGTTTTTCATGCTACCATATTGATATAAAATCTCAAATTTTATTTCAACATCTAAGATTCTACAGACCTTGGTTGTTAACCTGGGCCCTGCAACCCGAAAGCTTCCTCTAAGAGCTCCCCACTAGATCCCCTCTCTGAGAACCTTTCCCCAAAGCTGAATCCCCATATAGTGTCCTACTTGAGGCTTTTGGTCAGTGTCTACAAACTGATGGTTGAATCTAGAAAAAGCCCTTCCTGTCCTGATTGGTGCTTACTATTAAGCTGTGGCTTTTCAACCCGATTGCTGGATGGGGATGCTCTTGATAAATCTATTTATTGTCCAGTGTCCCAGCAGACTGTGCCACAGGATGTCCAGACAGACAAGACTGTAGAGATTTTCAACCAGTGTGCCATGGCACCATTCAATGGGACAGCTGTTTCCAATACCTGGATCTGCTCCAGTGATGGGATTCAAAGAAATTAACAACCAGTTCTATGCCCATCTGGCAGCCACTTCTAAATGGCTATTTTTAAACTTTATATGTCCTATCTCTCGTTAACAACTGGTTCTATAGAGTAGGTGCTGTGGGTGGCGCAAGTGGCTAAGACAGTGTGCCTGTTAACCAGCAGGCCAGGATTCGAGACCCGGGTTGGCCCCACAAGCTTGTCCTTAGCCCAGCTCTGCGACACCAGCTGGATCCAATCGTATTGGCTCTGCCTTTCCATTGGACTAATTCAGTGGCGTGGAGAGGGGGGATTTGCTGCTTGGGTAACAGCCTATCCTCCATAACAATCCAACCCAGGCTTTCGTGCTTCTCATGCAGCGTATGCAGCACTGAGCACGATACCATAGTTTTCCAAGACTGATGGAAGCCTGCGAGTAGGTGCGAACCAGCTGGAGTCTACCACTGATCTGCTCTATGGGCTTGGATCTGGACAGCCCTGTTTTAGATCCTGAAAAACCCAATCCTATGCATGTCTGATTAGAAGCAGATCCTATTTTGGGGCTTAATTCCATAAGTGTGGAGGAGATTGCAGCCCGATTCAATGTATTCCATGGTGTCATCTGGTGAAGGCACAAAGGAAGCTGGATTGCTGCAGGCAATCAGACTTCTGGTGGGAGTCGAGTCTTCAAGTGTGAGTTTTGTGAACAAAACAATAAATATTTGGATTAGGAAGGGGCAAAGACCAGACTGACAAACGTTCTATTTCAGCTATTTCCGCTACAGCTTCAAAGCTGCCAAAATATGTCCAGGATAACACAATCATAAATATTTCAGGAACTTCAAGTTCAAGCTTGAAGTTCAAGAGCTCGTCTATCAAGAGTCTAGCATTAGCTAATCTTTTATTATTACTATTATTTTAAACATCTTCAAAATCTGTCTGGGGCTGTGTAGCCGACTGCATTTCTTTGCATGGGGTTATTTCCATAGAAACTGTGTTTTTTCCCCATGACATTTTTCTCAAATTCATGACAACAATTAACACTGCAAATGTGATTTGCTCTACTGGAAAGGGGAGGATTAATGGCTCCGTTGACCAGCTCCAGAAAAGCATGCTGCGTCTTTTCATGACCTGGTGGGAACTTTTAATAGCTCTGCTTCAGGAGGTCATCCTCCAGTTGAAGTAATAGGAACAACACCCACATCATCTGAACACCCACATCACCGTCTTCATCACATCAACACAGCCCATCATCGTCTTCCTCTACTGCATTGTGGCTAGAAGGGTACCTTTGTGTCTGGCCCACAAGGTGAGGCCAGGCTATAGATGAAACTCACTGCAGACCAGCCAAAGTGGAAGAGCAAATGGGTTCAACATTTGGCTCCCTGCATTATGTCAGGCTCCAGTATAATATTATGTGATTATCGTATATTCTCCAGTATAGCAGGCCTCCGTCAGTCTTGAAAGACTATGGTATGGTGCTTGGTGCTGCATACGCTGCATGCAAAGCACAAAAGCCTGGGTTGGATTGTTCTGGAGGAGAGGCTGTTACCTAAGCAGCAGATCCCCCCTCTCCACGCCACTGAATTAGTCCAATGGAAAGTCAGAGCCAATACGATTGGATCCAGCTGCGTCGCAGAGCTGGGCTAAGGACAGGAGCTCACCCTGTCTTGTGGGGCCGACCCAGGTCTCGAACCCCGGCCAGCTGGTTAACAGGCACAGCATCTCAGCCGCTTGCGCCACCCCCCTATATAATTTGGCCATGTGATTATGGCCACCTTTGGGGTGGAGGAATTTATTCCTTCTTATACCTGGTTGGCTGTAGGCTGGTAAATATTTTTCCATCTCCTGCTTTGCGCTGCCCTTGTGGTACATATAGTTTCTTGGGATGTGTCTCAGCAGTTTATTTATCTGGTTAAGGGTGCAATCCTTAGCTAGGCCAGCACAACTCACTGGTCTTCCCATTCCTTTGGTGAAGTAGGAAGGCAAGTGTGTGTCTATCTATCCATCTATCTCCAGGAGTGGCATAGATATGTCTTATAGCACTTTTGTAAACTCCCAGGCCAGCATGGGAATTGTGCTGGGGCTTGTGCCAGTCGAACTGGGAGTTAGGACTAGAAACTAAAAGATTTATATACTACTTTTTTCTGGTACTCAAAATGTATATTTATATACAGATGTCCCTTGTTATCCACTAGGAATCCATTCCTGAGCCTCCCATGGATTAAAAAAAATCCAGGAATAAAGAAACAATGGAAAAATAAGACCCATTTCTGGGTTTCTTGCTCCTCCATTGCCATCCCTCCCTCACTCCAAAACACCTCCACCTCCTCCCCACACCCCTACCCCAGGCTCAAGAGCTGGCCGAGACTGGCTGGCACAAACTCACCCTGACCTGGGGACTGCTTAGGCATGGGGAGGCCAATACATAGATAACACTGGGCTATCTCCTCCAGGAGTGGTGCAAAGTGCATGAAAATGCTTTATGACACTTTTATTGTTGATGTTGTTTATTCATTCAGTCTTGTCCAACTCACTCAAGGTGACCATAAAACCAGATTTTTTCCCCAGATTTGTCCTCTTTTTTGCCTTCTATCCAGGTTCCTCCAAAAGGGCTTCATTGTCCTCCATTTTGGCTTCGTTTTGGAACTATGCAATGGTGAGCAGTACCCCATCATGTCATGTGTCATTGGATTAGTATTGAAGAGCAGAATCCAATCCAAAAATCAATTTTGAAATATCTCCTTCCTATCAGAAGTTATGGCCAAAAAACTAAAAACTAAAAATATGCATTGAGCTCTATGGGAAAGTGAAAGTGCCCAATGTCACGGCTTTACCTGTGAGTAGGCAAATGTGCCATTGTCTGCCAGAAAGGTCAGGCTCAATGGAACCCAAGACCTTGTCCTCCTTTTTAGGTTCAGGCATCTGGTCAACCAACTCTTCCTGTCCAGCACGCCAGCCCAGCCCTATTATTGCACATCATGGGATGTGCGGTGTTCACAGTGCTGGTGAGACAGGTTATGACCATTCAGAAAGGCTCACTGAAAAAAGATATTGTGAGAAAACCAAAAAAATCTGATCTCACAAAAAAACCAAATCTTATGGGATTTTTTATGTTTGTGATGGTATTAATAAGCCAGATTTAGCAAAAAAAAATGTGGTTTTCAATTTGAGGATTTCAGAACTGTTTGAAACAATGTTCTGAATTCCTGCCAACCTAGCCATTCAAAAGCATGGAAATGAAAGCATGGAAATGCAAGTAGATAAATAGGTACCACCTTGGTGGGAAAAGTAACAGCGTTTCATTCGCCTCGGCATATAGTCATACCAGCCCATGACCACGGAAGTGTCTTTGGATAACGCTGGCTTGTAAACGGGGATGAGCTCTGCACCCTATAGTCAGAAATGACTGGCAGGTAACCAGTGGGGGGGACCTTTACAATGTTCTGCATGGGAAAACCTGCAAGATTCAGCATTGTGTGAATGTCAGAGCACAAGAGTTGAACCAGGAACTCCGTGCAAGACCCTCACCGATTTCTTTTACCCTGACTTGAAAGGCCTCGAGGCTGATTCTCAATCACTTTTGACAGAGTTTGAAAGCTATTATTACATCACAGTTTTTTGACTGTAACCTTTGATGGAATCAGCCATTTTCAAACAGTGCGCTGTAGCTGTGAGCTCCCATAGGCATCCGATAGGCATTGACAAAGAGATACCTATGTAGGGTTTTTGCAGAGCCAAGCAATATTGATATCTTGATGATGATGATGATGATGATGATAATGATGATGATGATGATGATGATTGAAAAAGGAGGAGGAGAAGAATTTATATACCACTTTTCAACAGGAATAAATTACATACAAAATTATCATGATTCCCTTAAGCTAAGGGAAAATTCCCATAAATTCCCAAAAGAAAGACCACGTTTTGCTCTCTATCATCCTTTTTTCCTCCTTTTCTTAGAAAACCTCACTCCATCATTTGTTGACGGACATATTTACATAAAGAGCTGCAGTGAACACTGTCTGGCTAACCATGGTTTTCTAGATAGTTTCAGATTGGGTTTTAAGGGACGCCACCCTCTCTTTTGTGAGAGAAGAAAGAAAAATGAATGTGGATCATGCTTTAAACTGGCCTACATTTTTTAAAAAGAGAATCCGCCAGCCTCTCGGACTTTGTCCACTTTGCTGCTCCTGATGCTGCGAGACAAGCATATGGTGTTTACCGCGATGACTGACAACTTTCTGGTTTTTCCTGCTCCTCAAGAGAATGCCTTCCTGCCAACTCAATTTGCAAGGCCTTGGATCTTCTGATGGCCCTTTGGTCTCCATCCAGAATATTCGCTCATGTTCTCTTGGCAAGGCTCAGCAAAAGACAACCTGCATTTCCCCTCTACCTAATTAACGGTCCGTGGAGAAAGAACTGCATCCAAAGAATGGTTGGAGCCAGGCTGCGTATTTGCCCTTTGCGCTCCACCGGTAGGGAGGGAGGAGAGAGAGGGCCATGCACCTCGCAAAGTTGATGTCCCCAGATTCCCCTTCATGTTTTCCTAGTGGCAATGAGACAAGTGCTTGAAGGCCGTTTCAATCACCTGCTGGGGTAGGGGGACACCGACAGCATCCACGCAAAATGGGAGGCAGCCATTGGCAGCCACCCCAGTACATTACGCGGACTGGAGTGAAGTCTTGCCAAAAGGCCAGGATTGGAATTTGTTGCAGTTTCTGAATATCCAATCTAGTTTGATTGGAGTTGTGTGTGATGCAGCCAAGTGAGCCTCCAATGAGGAGAGGTAGTTCTGGAAAAAGCAAGAGTGTACTCTCTTTCAGATAACCCAGTCCCTCGTTCCCTTCTTCATCAGCTGTGTCAGCCATCGCACTGAAGGCTAAGCTACACTATGCCACTGGCATCACCGTCTCCCACCATTCTTTACTAAATAGCAGTTGCAGGGAATGAATCAAGACTATGGTATGCCCCACATTCCCAGTCTGTGCCTGATGACTGCCATTTTTACAGCTAAAGAATCTCCCATTTTTACCTATCATGGTACCCCAGGGCACAGAGCATTTCCAAGAAGAGATATCGGTGGCAACCGTGGAAAGTCAAGACCCTTCCACCACCATGGACCTGGATTGGGCCCCTGCCAATGGCTGCATGGCACAAAGAAGGGAGCAGGGAAAAATGGAGTTTGTAATGGACTTGTTACCCAAAGTCAAAGAAATTGAAGTTCCAAGTGCTTTTGGAATTATTCCCAAGGAGAAACAGTGAGAACCAATCAAAGAAGTTTCTGCAAGACATTTTTCAGATAGTTATCATACATTATCATCAAGTGTGGAATTAGCACTAACATTATCCATTGTGCATTTAAGTGAACCCCTGCTGGGCATTTTTAGCTTCTGACACAGGAGGAAAGTCAAAAAGTTTTCCTATATTTCAGTTCATTCTGAACTCCAGGTCCAAAAAGATCCGAGCGCTCCCATTTTTAGCATGTGCGTGTTTGTGCTAATGGCATGGAAAATTGGAAATGGGTGCATATCGGATACTTCTTTATTTTTATTGGCTGAACTGAACGTGGTGGATTTCTTTATTTGCCAAGTTATTTTTCCCCTGCTGTTCTTGTAGGCACGTTCCGGCAACAGACAAAAGGGGACACTGCAGCTTCTAGGACTGGGGGCTGAGAAGGAACAGAGAGAAGCGCATGATTGATGGAGTTCTGGTTGGCTTATAAAGGGCAGCCAGGAGAGCAGGGAAATAATCAGGGAAAAGGGCGTCCCATACTGGCTCTCTCAGAGGGGGAAATGAATCCTGAACCACTGCATTATTAAGTTGTCAGGCGGGCTGATGATGAAAATCTGAAGGTCAGGAATAACAAGAAGCACCTTATGGGGGGATCACGACCTTTCTGGGAGTGCTACACTCATATTTATCCGCACCTAACCCTTATCCACAATTCTTCATTTGATAAGAATATTGGGAGAAAAGGAGAATGAGAGAAGGGAGAGAGCGGGGGAGGAGTTGGGGTGTACGGAGTGCGTCAAAGACGGGGAGACCTCATCTTCTCCCCTCTAAGCAGTGAACGAAAATTAGGCTCCTTGCAGTACTGATTGTGGATGCCGAAGTCACTGGGAAAGATAATAAACCAAAAGGACACACGAGGGATGCCGGCAGAAATTGTTTGCTACAGTGGAACTCAATAAAGGGAGCAGGAGCTTTCCTAAATGACAAATTTGGTCCAGCACTCCTAACATCAGTCCTCTCCCCGGTGCCCCGGCAGCCATTCCGTCTCAGTGTGACCAGGCTTTTATTTACTTTGCAAGTCCAGGCTCCGACTTTTCAAGTGGAAGGATTTTTTTTGCATCCAAATGGATTTTTAAAAATTATTTTTTAAAGGAAAGCTTAAAAGCGCACAGATTACACTAATATTATTAATTTTCACACAGTCAGGTAGATGTTGTCGTTTCGTTGTTTTATCTGGAATGCCTGGTTTTTAGTCTATTTTCAATAAATAAATATCATAAATATCACAAGATGTAAACTGTTCCCTGGAAAACTGGTTTTTGTAATTGAGGGATGGCAATTTATGTGATCCCAATGCTGTTCAGGTGCTCTTCAAGGTGTTCTGGAATAGCACAGAGGGCACCAATCCCCACTGGCATCACTCTGGTCTTCTTCTATAATATCTTTTCAATTTCTATTTGGAAATATTTATATATACAAGTTCTTTTACTTCTATCTACCTGGGATTCTATCTAACCCGCTATCTACCTGGGATTGCTATATCAATTATTTTTACTTGTTTTTCTTTTTTATTGACTAGTTATATCTCCTGTATTATGTGGTAGATGTCTCTGTCTGTAGTAAGAAATCCAAATATTTTGGCGACTTCATTCTCAAGGATTATTGTTTAGCATGTATATTTTTACATAGGTTCCAATGTATCATTGTTGCTACATTGTCATGCCTTTGTTTATATTTCACTTATCTATCTATCTATCTATCTATCTATCTATCTATCTATCTATCTATCTATCTATCTATCTATCTATCATCATCATCATCATCATCATCATCATCATCATCATCATCATCATCTTTAATTCACAGCCAATGACTTGTAAAACTTACCCTACAATCCAGAGTAACTACGGGAGCATGTAAGAGACATTACGTGTACCCGTAGTTACTGCACTATCTAGTGAAAACCTATGGGAAATTCATATTGCAATCCAGAGCAAATTGTTCTTACACCGGAGCAAAGACTCCACGTAGTTACTCTGGATTGCGCCCTTTACAGTTCAAATCCTAACCAAGGACCTGAGAGCTGTTGAGATCATCCTTCAATGGTTCCTTTGAAAAATCTTGGATACAGTCAAGTATGAGTGTGAGTGTGTGTATGTGAATTCACTTTAAACACTCCCTTGCTGCCCCGTCCCATCTGTAAAGAGGGTGGAAAGGGTGGGAGAGACTGCATGAGTGCAGGGACAGAGGAGACAAGCGGGAGGAGAGTGACACGCAATAGCTGTAAAGCTTATCAGGACAAACCCATCCTTGGCAGCTCTACTCAAATGTAGCCCCACTGCAGCCAGTAATACAAAGAGCTTGCCAGACTCATCCAATAACAATCTATAATTTAAACCACTGCACATTTGTTGACACATGGAATTTATTGTCCAGGATTTCATTTGAGCCCAGAAGTATGTGTCTTGTGTACAGGACAACCTTTCTTCTGAGATTGTGCAGAGCAGGGTGACCATATGACTGAATTTTTCTGAATTTGTACTCTTTTTTAGCCCCCTCTCCGGGTGTCCTCCAAAAGGGCTTCATTGTCCTCCTTCTGGCTTCATTTTAGAACTTTGCAATGGTGTGCGTTACCCCATCATGTCAGATATTGTTGAATTCGTATTGAGAATCCAATGCAAAAATCCAGAGCAGAATCCAATGCAAAAATTCTTTTTGAAATATCTCTTTCCTAACCAAAGTTATGGCCAAAAAACTAAAAATAAAAAATATGCATTGAGCAATATGGGAAAGTGAAAGTGCCCAATATCCCAGCTTTACTTGTGTGTAGGCAAATGTGCCATTGTCTGATGCAAAGGCCAGGCTGAGAGGAATCCAAGACCTTGTTCTCCATTTGAGGTTTTGGCATCTGGTCACCCTGGTTCAGAGTGCTTTGCTTTGCCTTGTCAGTGATGTACAGCCACACTTATGAGATTAAAGGGTGCAATCCTAACCAGTTTAGGCCAGCATAACTCACTGTCATAACTTCATTGTCATTGTTCACAAGTAAACAACAAAATCCAGGTGCACTTTTCAGGATACATATCAATGGAGCCGCTGCATGTACATGTGCTGACACAGATGATTCTCACAGCAACCCTGTGAGGCAGGTAGCTTTTCTACAGGCAGTTTATATAACTTTTCTCTCCCAGATGGAATCCTTCAGGACGTGGTCTTCAAATCTGGTATCAGGAACTACCTTCCAAGCTTCCAGCAGGAGTTTTCAGGTCACCCAGGCTGTAAACAGCAACACCTTCTGTCTCTGATGACTCATGATGAGCTTTATCAGCTTTCAGTCTCCCATCCAGGAGCTGTCCAGGTCCTTGCCTGCTCAGCTATCTTCAGCAACTCAGCACTCAACCCCCAGACCACACCTGCTTAACTTTCTTGTAGTGGTGTGGAGGAGCTGACGCATGCTCTGGCCTACTCTGGAGTGGGTTAGGTCAGTACACATGCATGCACCAGCCTCACCATCATGAAAAGTTATGCCAGGTGAGTTATGCTGGACTAATAGTGCAATCCTAAAGATTCTTTCCTGGGAGTAAAACCCATTGAACACAATGGGGCTTTCTTTCTTTCTTTCTTTCTTTCTTTCTTTCTTTCTTTCTTTCTTTCTTTCTTTCTTTCTTTCTATTTATTTATTTATTTATTTATTTATTTATTTATTTATTTATTTATTTATTTATTTATTTATTTATTAGATTTGTATTCCACCTTTCTCCCTGAAGGGCACCCAAGGCAGCATGGTTAGGATTGTTCTCAGGCCCTACAATCCATAGTAACTACGGGAGCACGTAAGAGACATTACATGTACTCGTAGTTATTGCACTACCTAGTGAAAACCTATGGGAAATTCATATTGCAATCCAGAGCAAATTGTTCTTACACCGGAGCAAGGACTCCACGTAGTTACTCTGGATTGTGCCCTAAATCATTTAGGATCCAGTGGTGGGCTCCAGCAGGTTCGCACCTACTCTATAGAACCGGTTGTTAACAAGAGATAGTACATATAAAGTTTAAAAATAGCCATTTAAAAGTGGCTGCCAGATGGGCAGAGAACCGGTAGTGAATTTCTTTGAATCACATCACTGGATTGCACCCTTAGTTAATATAATTTCTGATCAGAGGATGTTATTTTGAAGGCAGCTAAATGAATGGCAGATCCAGTTCCAAAATAAATCATCACTTCTGGCTGCTCCTCTTTCGCTTAACTTCAACTCTGGGGGAAAAAAAACTTACATGAAGCCAGGTTTTTGGCTGCATATACGTCAAGAGTTTTATTACTGGCTCTGTGTAATAAAGTAACTGCATAATTAGCAATACATTCGTCATTCTTCCATAGAGGAAAAAGTTAAACACATACAGCTTTTGTGCAAAATCTGACAGTAGGTATTTTTTTCCCTGCTTTCCCCCCCGAGAATTATATCATTATATCATAAAAGTGTCAAGGCTTGAGTTTACTGTTCAGGCTAATATTCTCAAATATTCTCTTAGGCTGACATCTCTGTCAATTAAAATTAAACAAAATTGCATTGTGCCGTATACACTTCAGATGGGAAGCTTTCAAGTTTATGGCTGTTCTTTGAATTGATTTTTAAGATGGCATCTGTAAAACCTGCCTTCGACAAGATGAGGTGCAGGGAGGGGGAGGGAATGTAGTTAAGGTTCAGTCAATTTTAAAAATGGTTTCAAGATCATAAACCAACAACTGGAAGTGATGGGAACTCCTCGAGATCGGAGGCTGTTAAATATAAAACCTGAGTGTCTGGTTAAAAAAAAAAAAATCAAGCATTCACACCATCTTAATTTTATCAAAACCTGGGTTTATTTCCCCTACCCTCTTCCAATCCCGTTGCTTATGTTTTTCCGCAAGAAATAACAAAAACAAGAACGATTCCTGCATGGGGTTCCAGTTGTTCGGTCTCGCAGGATTTGATGTCCTGCCACTTCTGGTGGTTTCCCACAGAAATACACGGGCTTTCTCACGGGATTCTGTTTCTCACGGAAAAATAATAGGTTTTGTCAGCAATCAACGTTCTCCAGCAGTGATTCCCTGCCTGCCAATAAAAAGTTTTTTTTTTTATTGGGGGGGGGGGGAGAGGAAGAAGAAACTATTTCTCTTAATGAAACAAATATATACTTATTACTAGCCTTTGCACAATTGCACTGTTGAGATTGTTCTGCAAAAATGTCATCACAAGCATTCAAAAACACCACCATTTCGACTGAGTTATTATCATCGGGGTTGTGTCTAAATTAAGAATAAGGACATAAACATGATCCCTGCTGGATGAGACTCAAAGCCATTCCAGTCCACCGCTCCATCTTTCTCCGCCACATTGACTGGGAGAAAAGTCCATCCTTGATACACTCTGTTCTCGATCAAAATGCTAAAAGCCTGGCTTTTGCCTGGTCCATGGAGAAGAACATGCATCCTTTTCCTATCTTAGTTTGCAATCCTAAAGACAATTTCCTGGGAATAAGGCCCATTGAACATAATGGGGCTTACTTTTGAGTAGACATGGTTAGGATTGTGCCCAAAGTCTCTTTCTAGGTTCAAAGAAAGAGGTGCATCCTTTGACACCAAAGGTGAGTTCTAGGTGCATCTAGGTGCATCTAGGTGCATCCTTTGACACCAGAGGTGAGTTCAGGAGAATCAGGTGGCCTAATTCTGGGGTTGATCATCAAAAACTATCTAATACAGTAGTTTTGACTTGCAAAATGTTTATTTTGCAATATTCAGAATGCAAATTATCCTCCTAGGCAGGGCCGGTATGTCCATCTGAACCCTCTACTGTAGGTGAAGTTCAGGCAATGGTCACTCCAGAATGAGGCATGGGTTATCTATGCAGCAAGAACCAGTGGTGAAGCTAGAGCAGTGATTTTCAACCAGTGTGCTGTGAGTGGTCCACAGGTGTGCCACAGGAGTTTGGACAATTTATTTATTTATTTATTTATTTATTTATTTATTTATTTATTTATTTAATAAACATCAATTATTAATAGTGTTATTGAGGAATAGAAAACCCCCCCCCCCACCAGCAATAAGGTGTGACTTGTCAATTGGCCAAATATTAACGGTGTGTCTTGACAATTTTGGCACTTGGTTGATGTCACAATCTTTCAAATGAGCTCGAGAGTTTGCTTTGCCCCCTATCCTCCGCTTTGGAGCCAATCTGGATCAGGGGAGCAAAACAGACATTTGCCTTGATTACCCAGAGCTCTAACCTGCATCTGATGAAGATGAAGAGGGGACACCTGCATGCTGCAGTGATGCTCCCTGCAAAACCTATGATGCAATTCTAGCCTTCACCATGGCATAGGTCCTGTGCTGACTTGGGAGTGTCACAAAAGTAGTGTAAGACACTCCTGCACCACTCCTGTGGGAGGGTTAGTCCCGTACACATACATGTGTTTGCCTCCCTATATCACCACATGAATGGGAAGACCAATGAGTTGTGGTGTCCAAGGTTAGGACTGCACCCTTAATGCTTTGCACCTCCTCTATCTATGCAACTGGTAGGAGGAAGTAAGTGATGAGAACAAATCCTAAGTGCAATGGTTTTCTGGAGACGTACTGTTTAATGGACAGTACTTCTGAAAACATGCGGGGATGCCTCTTTTTAATGATGCCTGAGAGTAAACCATGAGCACAAGAGGGACCATGATTATACAAGGGAATACCCCTCTGTCAGTGGTGGGCTCCAGCAGGTTTGCACCTATTCTATAGAACTGGTTGTTAACGAGAGATAGGACATATAAAGTTTAAAAATAGCCATTTAAAAGTGGCTGCCAGATGGGCAGAGAACCGGTTGTGAATTTCTTTGAATCCCATCACTGCCCTCTGTGCTCCAGAAGGTCTTCTAGCCCAGCCTAATAAATAAGTCCCATCCAGTCTCTCCAATGGATGACAGATCTTTCCTCTAAACCTGGCCCCAACATTGAGCTCTGCTGGAAAACATCTGCGAGCCTTTTTCACACCATTTTGATTGTTATTGCTGTAAACTTTTAAAATCAATTTTTATTGGTGGTTTATTTGTCGTCACTGTGTCTTTCTTAACTATGTTTGCTGATCGTGGTGGTTTGGTGCACAGGCATTCCAGAGTGTCTTGTTTGGAATGTTCTCTCGCCTTCTTCCTTCTATTTGCTACAACTGTAGGGATTTTTAAAAGAGGAACTTGTGTTTCTTCCATCATCAGCACTTTTGACAACCCTAGATAACTATATGCCTAGGTAGACTCTACATGCGTGACCTCATTAGCAATTTTACAAGCTGCTCTGGATTTTAAAATGGCATCTATATACACACATCTGCACTCAAAAGAACACTACATTAAAAAAAAAATTACATACACAAGCAGCCCACAAAATAAATATGGATATCATGAAGTGCATTCCAGAGGTGGAGGTGGTAGCATAGCTAGAGGGGGTGGAGCAGTCAGGTTTGGAGGGAGTCTTGTCCCTTCGGAATCTTTCCAGGAGGGGAGCAAACACAGCTAACCCCCAAATCCAGAGTAACTACGGGAGCACATAAGAGACTTTACGTGCACCCAGTTATTGCACCACTTAGTGAAAACCTATGGGAAATTAATATTGGAATCCAGAGTAAGTTGTTCTTACAGTGGAGCAAGGTCTCCCCATAGTTACTCTGGATTTTGCCCTAAATAATCCAAGAATGTAAATAATAAATTTATTTATTTATTTATTTATTTAATTTAATTTAATTTAATTTAATTTAATTTATATCCCGCCTTTCCTCACCTGCAAGAGTGAGCTCAAGGCGGCTAACATCAAACAGAATAAATTCATCACTTCCACCAGGTCTGGACTGAGAAATGTTGCAAAAGTGGGATAATATTTATGAATTCTGCCTTTAGAAATCATAGTTTGTGGACAAGAAATTGACAATTTGATTTGCCAAAGCTCTATTATAATTTGTAGTGTTTTGTTTTGAAAGGTTTTATTCAAATGTTATGGTTCCTTACAAAAAGACATAAACCACCTTTTCAAATCCCAAGCTTCCTTCTAAAAAGAGAACACTGTTTCAGGATAACTTTTTTTCCTTTCTAAATGAAAGGTCAATAAAATTTTGCTTTAAAAAAACCCCTACAAATCACAAGCCCTACAAATCACAAACAGCCGACATCTGTAGGCATAATTCACAAAACGAGCGATGATCAACCATGACAGTGAAATCAGATAATCCCTGGTTTCTTAACTAAACATTTTCTGAAAAAGCAAAGTGCGCCCCAATCAAATATGGGCTCGACTGTACAGGTGTTACATGCTTATGAACCCGGGTCAGAAGAAATATTTAATCAGGTTCCCCTGAGAGGAAACACAAAATTAGGAAAAGAGGGGTCTCTGTGTGTGGGTCCCATTTAGGAATGGGTTGGTAGGTAGCACAGGCAGAAAGGCCCCTAATTCATTCCCTGTGAGTTTGAATAATATTTCCTTTGGTGTTCGTAAAATGAAATTTCTACTCAGCAGATTCCAAAAAATTCAAGCTAAATGGTCACAGGTGGGTCTGAACACCTTCTTTAACAGGAAAGGTGAAAGACTTTGGAATATTTTCATATGGGGCAATTCAGGAGGAGTAGGATAAAGATATAGAAAATGTGGATGAGAGTGAATGTACAGTACTTAGCTACAATCCCACCAACAGCCGAATCCTATGTATTTCAACTCAGAAGTAAGTCTGGCCCTACAATCCAGAGTAACTACGGGAGCATGCAAGAGACTTTATGTGTACCCATAGTTGCTGCACTACCTAGTGAAAACCTATGGGAAATTCATATTGCAATCCAGAGCAAATTGTTCTTACACCGGAGCAAGGACTCCACGTAGTTACTCTGGATTGTGCCCATACAGTCTAAGCCTGTCTACTCATAAGTAAGTCCTATTGTATTCAGTGGGGCCAGATTGCTGGATTACTGAGCAATGGCCACTTCTTCAAGAAATGGTGGAGAAAGTGTAGAGACATTTGCCACCCACCATCATCATCCTCAGGGATCATTCAAACAAGCTAGGTATGTAAAGGGAGTTCACCCCATTTTTGTTGGGTCTTGAATCACCAACCTGCTAGCTTTCAGGCTGACAAGCACAGGTCTTTAACCACTGAGCCACTACTGCCCTTTTAAGGAGACTCCTAGGTAGTCTCTCAGAGCTGATCCGGTGGCAGGTATATGAGGTATACCTCCTAGGTAGACTCCCAGAGCTGACCTGGTGGCAGGTATAGTATTTTTAGACTCAAGAAAAGCAAAATTGGCACAGAAGCAATTTTGAGATGATGATGATGATGATGATGTACAGTGAGTGCACACATGCAGAGGCAAACCTGTGTGTACAATCAATAGGGAGCTGAAGCCAGTCATAAACACCTGACCATTGTATCTGTAATACACATGATGACAATCATATTTGTCATATGTCCACTTTACGATGTTACATGTAGTTTTGGAACATCTTAGATGTACACGTAATGTTTGAAGTGGGCTTGAATCATCAGAGAAAGAATACTGTGGTTGGGTTTCCACTGAAATTGGCTCATTTAATTACACTTGGACGGTATTTCAACTCCATGCCCTGCTAAGATGTGCTTTTAAGAGCAGAGTGCTTTTGAAATAAAACTATTAAATGCATATGGTCATTGATCAATACTCTGAAGTTATAGAGAGGGGGAAAGACAAAAGTGAAGGGAAGAGAGGGAGTCTTTATTCCTTCCTTTTAAGGAGGGTTTTCAAATCATCAAGGGCTTATGGAAAGTAAATGATAGCGATATGGGGAAATTAAGAGGTCTGATGCATTGCACTGCATCAGGATCCCGTGGGGAATGAGACTATGAGCTTGCCCACCTGCACCTTGCCCAGCATAGTTTATTTGTCATTAATAAATTCAGTGTATTATATGTAATAGTTTTAGATTTAAGTTACATTGTGTTTAACTACGCACATGAAAGGGTGGCGCGCTGGCCAAACGAGGCATCTGGTGGGCCACTGTGAGACACAGGAAGCTGGACTAGATGGGCCTTCAGCCTGATCCAGGTGAGACCCTTCTTATGTACTAATGATGGCACAGCTTTCACACTACCAATCCAGGGGCAACAATGGTAGATCATGAGGTCAGCACTGAAGGCCACCCTGGAAAGGATTGAGCTGCTGATTACTGTATGGGCGCAATCCAGAGTAACTATGCGGAGTCCTTGCTCTGACATAAGAACAATTTACTCTGGATTGCAATATGAATTTCCCATAGGTTTTCACTTGATGGTGCCATAACTACGTCAACGCAAATGTATCTTACGTGCTCCCCTTGTTACTCTGGATTGTAGGGTATGTTTATTACTTGCTATTGACTAGATGGCACAGACACCTTTTCTTTTTCAGCTCCAGTTCATCCCTCATCTCTCTCCAGACTCCTATATCCATCTGATACTTTTGGTGTAAGCATTCTTTCTGCACATGATGCTCTCCGGTGAATCATTTGCTGTGGCATACCCTTGAAGATAAGTGGCTGGCCCAATAATAACTGATATTGTCCTGCAAAATTGACATGGCAAGAGCCACTTGAATGGTCCTCTGATTCATGGCAACATCAAGGCAAAAGAAGCTGAACCCTTGGCTTCTGCCATTCTACCTGGCCAAGGGTATGGAGAGACCTCTTTCTCGTTTCCTCCCCAGCAGCATGCCTGGCTGCGTTCTGAGACTTTATTGTTGGCGCATGGCTGACACAGTGAGAAGTTGGTCTATTGGGCTTTCAGTAGGGAAGTGCGAAAACCCTAATCCCTAGACACAATTTCAAACAAACACTCATTTTATTTACTCATATCCATCTCTTCAGGATAAAATAAAAAGAAAGGAGGTGACAGGGGGAGAGGGCGGAAAGAGAAAATAGCTCGCTTAATCCCAATACTAACACAATATTGATTCACATCCTTGTTCACTATTTATTGACGTGCGTTGCATACAATGGATGTTCTCAATTAGGCGGCCCCTTTCAAGGGAAGGGGCAATCACATTAGGGAAGAGATGGAGCCAACGGTTTAGCGAGGTCTAATTTAATGTAAAGTAAACCATCAATGTGCCAGGAACATGAGAGGGGGAAAACGCACATTTCGGCAAATCAAAATATTATTTTTCGACACTCCCCCTTTCCCAAAACAAATGGGATTTACCTCTGAAGCTAATTACCCCGGCTTAATATCTGTCCACAGAGTCACAACGCTGGACTCCCAGCATCTGTAATGAAATCCACTTCTCCTGCATCGTGCCGAGGTCTTGTGTGTTTTATTAAACAGCATTCGGTGTATTTACCTAATCGCTTAGCACCAAGTGGGTTTGTGTTTGTGCTACGTTGGAATTAGATTACATGGAATTTTCCAGGTGGCACAAACTTCTGGGAATGCCTGCAATTCTCTTCTGCAATTGTTCCAAAATCCTGGCCTCTGTTAGGTTAAGCTCTGACTGAGAGCCCAAACCTAGTGTAGACCTTCCCAGGTCTACACCAGCACCAAAATGGATATTCTGGCTATTGAATGGAGACAAGAATGGCTGTCAAGTGGGTGTAGTAGTGGCTTTTGAGTGTACGCAGATCTGAGGAGACATGTTTTGGACATTAAGTGCTGGTGTTGAGCCAGTGTGGGCCAGTTAGGATCAAGCCCTGAATTCCAGTGTAACTTCTGAATTTCAGAACATTTGTATATAATTGTGACTACACTTTAACCCTACAAACCGGAGTAACTACAGGAGCTTGTAAGAGATATTTATGTCAACGTAGTTATGGCACCCCCTAGTGAAAACCTATGGGAAATTCATATTGCAATCTAGAGTAAATTGTTCTTTAGTTGGAGCAAGGACTCCTCTGGATTGTGCCCTAAATTTCATAGAATCATAGAATCATAGAATCATAGAGTTGGAAGGGACCTAGTAGGTCATCTAGTCCAACCCCCTGCCTGCAACAGGAATTCCCCCTAGAGCATCTCTGACAGGTGCTCATCGAGCCTCTGCTTGAAGATCCCCAGTGAGGGAGAGTCCACCACCTCCCTTGGCAATCTGTTCCACTGCCGAACCGCCCTCACAGTCAGGAATTTTTTCCGGATTTCCAGCCGGAATCTCCTCTCTTGCAGTTTGTACCCATTGGTTCTAGTTCTGCTTTCAGAAGCAGCTATGAACAAATTGGCCCCTTCCTCCCTATGACAGCCCTTCAGGTATCTGAAGAGGGCAATCATGTCTCCCCTCAGCCTCCTCTTCTCCAGGCTGAACATCCCAAGTTCCCCCAACCTTTCCTCGTAGGGCTTCCCTTCCATCCCACTGATCATTCCTGTCGCTCTCCTCTGGACTTGCTCCAGTTTGGCTGCATCCTTCTTAAAGTGAGGTGCCCAGAACTGAACACAGTACTCAAGGTGAGGTCTCACCAATGCAGAATAAAGAGGAACTATAACTTCTCGTGACTTGGAAGCTACAGTCCTCTTAATGTAACCTAAAATGGAATTTGCCTTCTTTGCAGACACATCACATGCTGACTCATGTTCAGCTTGTGATCCACGGCGACTCCAAGATCCCGCTCACATGTTGTGCTGCCAAGCCAAGTATCCCCCATTTTATACCTATGTTTTTGGTTTTTATTGCCTAAGTGCAGAACCTTGCACTTCTCCCTGTTGAAATTCATTCTGTTTGTTACAGCCCAGGATTCCAGTTTATCCAGATCCTCCTGGAGGTTTCTCCTGTCTTCTGATGTGTTTGCTACTCCTCCCAGTTTGGTGTCATCTGCAAATTTGATCAGGCTCCCCCGTATCCCTTCCTCCAAGTCATTGATGAAAATGTTAAAGAGAACCGGTCCCAAGACAGAGCCTTGGGGGACCCCACTAGAAACTGACCTCCAGGTTGACACAGAACCATTTACTAAAACCCTTTGAGTGCGGCCATCGAGCCAGTTGCAGATCCACCTAACAATTGCCCTGTCTAGCCCATATTTTTCCAACTTCCTAATTAAAATGTCATGTGGGACTTTGTCAAATGCTTTGCTGAAGTCAAGATAAATGACATCCACAGCATTGCCATGTCCAGTAAGCTCGTAACCCGATCAAAAAAGGAGATCAGATTTGTCTGGCAAGATTTATTCTTGGTCAGTCCATGCTGGGTTGTTTTGATCACCGAGTACTTGTCTAGATGTGCACAAATTGTGTGTTTTATGACTTGCTCTAATATCTTGCCCGGGATTGAAGTCAAACTGACTAGTCTATAATTTCCCGGGTCTTCTTTTTTCCCCTTCTTAAAAATTGGGACTACATTTGCCCTCTTCCAGTCCAGGCTCTTCTCCACTCCTCAGGGATTTCTCAAAGATGATCAACAAAGGCTCTGCAAGGACATCTGCAAGTTCCTTAAGAACTCCAGGATGCAGCTCATCTGGTCCAAATGACTTGAATTCATTTAGGCCAATTAAGTGGTTTCGAACCAGTTCTCTGTCAATCTTAATCTGCTGTTCTGCACCATCCATGTTTTCATTACCTCTTTGGGGATGTAAACACATCCCCGAATCAGTCAATGATCCCGCACCCCCATTTGCACAGCCCTCCTTCTGTGAATAGACGGATGCAAAGTAGGAGTTGAGCAGCTCCGCCTTCTGCTGGTTTCCAGACACCTGTTGTCCATCCTTGTCCAAGAGCAGCCCCACCCCCTCGTCTCTCCTCCTGTTCCTCTGGACATTGACATTGAAATTTGTGTGTGTGTGTGTGTGTGTAAATTTGTGTGTATGTGTGGGGGCTGTGGGTGGCGCAAGTGGCTAAGGCACTGTGCTTGTTAACCAGCAGGCCAGGGTTCGAGACCCGGGTCGGCCCCACAAGACAGGATGAGCTCCTGTCCTTAGCCCAGCTCTGCGATGCAGCTGGATCCAGTCGTATTGGCTCTCGCTTTCCATTGGACTAATTCAGTGGCGTGGAGAGGGGGGGATTTGCTGCTTGGGTAACAGCCTATCCTCCATAACAATCTAACCCAGGTTTTCGTGCTTCGCATGCAATGTATGCAGCGCCGAGCACGATACCATAGTCTGCACAGACTGATGGAGGCCTGCAATTTCATTTCATTGTGTGTGATTTCCAGGAAACTGCACAGTATACAAACACACACATAATCCATATTTCTAACCATCCTTATTCCACACAAACACATTTCACAATTGTGCAAATAAGGGTGCAGTTCTAACCTAGGCTTGCACAAGGCATTGATATTCCCATTCCCAGAGTGATGTAGAGAAGCAAGCTCATGTCTGTGCACCGGCCGAACCCTCCCCTAGGAGTGGTGCAGACATATCTTATGATACTTTTGTGACACCTCCAGGTCAGCACAGAACTTATGCCGGGGCTTAAGCCAGCCTAACCAGACGTTAAGATTGCATCGTGAAACATTTGAAATGAATGTGCCTTTTGGGGAGAAGAGGGTTCATATTTTTCACGTTTAATTTTAGGTTTCTTTGCGTTGAAAAAAAGAAAAGAAAAAGAGAGACACAGAAGGTAGCAAGAAGGAATTCTTCCCCCCTCCTTCCTTCACCTGCCTGGCAAAATTCCAGAAATGTACTTTGGGAGTCATAATGGATTCCAGCGGTTTGAGTTCTGCTCCAGTAAATATATCCGGTACGGTAGTACCTCAAGATGCAGGTTGGCAGAGGCAGAGGCAAATTCCAACAGCATTGCTACTTTTGAGCAAGAATGCCAAACACAGAGCACATATTCAAAAGCAACACCAAGGTGAACAACAGGTCTGGCATGTCTATTGCTCTCGGGCAGCTGAATAGTCAAAAAACAGAAACGAAAATATAAAACACCTTCCCCCTTTTCCTTCTGCCCCTTGCAGGTTTTATTGCCTGGTCACAGCTGGATTTACACTATATTTAATAAAACATTAGTAGCCACTAGGGACTGAAATATGTAACGCAAGTCTTTTTCAGTAAAATAATTCCATAAATCTACATATGAAGCTATTTTTGCAAGTGCTATACACCACTAATAATTTAATTATCAATGCTGTGTATGAGATTTTTTTCCACCATTGGAATTTAATGGAAGTAAAACCTGTTCAGTGTTGATTGCGGACACATGTTCACGTTTTTAAGTCCTGATGTTGATCCTGCTGGCAGTCATGGTGTTGTGGGAGAAACTCTGAAGATTAGTCAACTGATGACACAGGGAACAAAATTAGTGGGCAGGAAGCTTAAAGCTGTATTGAATGATTCAGGTCCACTTAAGAAGGAAATTGCAAAGAAAGACAACTTAGCTCTCTAAGGGCACAATCCAGAGTAACTATGGGGAGTCCTTGCTCCAGTGTAAGAACAATTAACTCTGGATTGCAATATGAATTTCCCATAGATTTTCACTAGGTGTTGCAGTAACTATGAGTGCACATAATGTCTCTTATGTGCTCCCATAGTTACTCTGGATCTTAGGGTAAGAGCACAATCCTAACCATGTCTACTCAAAAGTAAGCCCCATTGTGTTTTTCTGAAAACACAAAAAAAGTGTATTTCGGATTGCAACCTATAAACCTTCAAGTGATTTTCAACTAGTGTGTCATGGTTGCTCCTCAGGTGTGCCACAGGAGTTTAGGGAGGGTTAACAACAACAACAACATATAATATTATTATATTATATGTTATATATAATATATATGTTATATATAATATATATATATTATATATAATTATATATTATATATATTATATAATTATATAATATATATAATATATAATTATATAATATATATAATATATAATTATATATAATATATATTATATAATTATATAATATATATAATATATAATTATATATAATATATATTATATAATTATATAATATATATTATATATATAATTATATATAATATATAATTATATAATTATATAATATATATTATATATATAATTATATATAATATATAATTATATATTATATGTTATATAATTATATAATATAATAGTAATAATAATAATAATAATAATAATAATAATAATAATAATAATAAGCCATTGCATCACACAGTCCTAGACTCTTGGGAAGGGTCCGACTGGTGATGTGAATGAAACCAGCGCGAAATTGTTCGCTGTGTATTTATGGATAATAATAATAATAAACAACTAATGGTGAGACTTGACAATTTCAGCGTCTTGCCAGTATGCCGTGAGATGAAAAAGATTGAAAATCACTCTATTAAGGAAATGTGCAACCTTTTACTTTGCTCTTGTTTTCAAAAACTCTGTAAACTGCCTTGAGCATTTGCTTTGGCTTGAAAAAGGTGGGGTACAAATCCCATAAATAAATAAATAAATAAATAAATAAATAAATAAATAAATAAATAAATAAATAAATAAATGCTTGGAGGTATAATTTGTTGGTAATATCCATTCCATCGTGATAACTATGGATGCAGAAATATAGGAGAAACAGAACGGAATCACACATGATGAAACATTGAAATACATCTGAAACATAAACGAACATCAGTCACCAAAAAAAAAGAATCATGATCTTTACCTATGAAGCTCTCAGCTGTATGGAAGAAGCATACTTTAAGCTTGTGCAAACCAAACTTGCCCATCCATTGAGGTCACCAAAAGAGATTCTGCTAGGCTCTCACCAACAAGATCTGACTTTGGTGAAGACAAGAGACAGGATCTTTCAGGTTGTGGCCCCAAGGCTTTGGAACTTCTCCCTGGAAGACACATCTGGCTCACATTTTCTGGGCAGTTGGATGAGTTGCCCAAAAACATGTCTTTCATTTGAAGTACTTTCCCACTTGATTGCTTTGCTATTTTTTTGTTGAAGTTTTGGTGCTCTGCTGCTTAGGTTTTGCTTGTTATTGTTATACTTTTACTCACATTTATATCCTTATTTGCAAGTGCTTAAGAGTGCAATCCTAACTTAGGCTGGCACAACTCCATTGGTCTTCCCATTCCTTTGGTGATGTAGGGAGGCAAGTGCATGTCTGTGCATTAGCCTAACTCTAATGGAATGGCGCAGAAGTGTCTTATAGCACTTTTGTGGGTGGTGCAAGTGGCTAAGACACTGTGCCTGTTAACCAGCAGGCCAGGGTTCGAGACCCAGGTCGGCCCCACAAGACAGGGTGAGCTCCTGTCCTTAGCCCATCTCTGTGACACACCTGGATCCAGCGTATTGGCTCTGCCTTTCCATTGGACTAATTCAGTGGCGTGGAGAGGGGGGATTTGCTGCTTGGGTAACAGCCTATCCTCCATAACAATCTAACCCAGGCTTTCGCATGCAGCGTATGCAGCACATGCAGCGTATGCAGCGCCAAGCACGATACCATAGTCTCTCAAGACTGATGGAGGCCTGACACCACCAACTCAGCACAGGACTGTGCCAAGGTGTTGACCAGCCTAACTGCAGGTTAAGATTGCAGCCTTAAGTCTGACAAATATAATTCAAACACCACCCCAAAGAGGAAAATAATGTAATGTGCATTTTAATGTTAAGTTGTATTAATTGTTAAGTTACAACTCAGTTCAGTTTGTTACATTGCGCTGTAGTTCAAGTGGTGTTGAATGTGTCTTTTGCAACTTGAAGGTGACAGTCTTTAAAATAATTATAATCATCCTCTGCAAAGTGAGGTGGCTTTGACTGTACAGGCAGGTCAGGTGGTTCACAGGTGAGAACCAGTTAGCAGCTGGTGACCAGATAGCAGCTGTGGGTGCCAAGCCACTCTCTACCCAGTTGGCACTGCTTGCTTGTGCAGTGGTGCCTCAACAACCCCCTGCGTGAACGACCACTTCCCTATTGCCGCTGACAAGATCTTCCCCTCCCTCTGTCATTGCCCTATATCGTGGACAGCTGTTGCCCATTGGCACCTCATTCACTGGCCTGGATTGCAGCTGCCTCCACTGGCTCCAGCCATGGGACTGTTGAAGGAAACACCTTTTTCAAGTTATCCAGACCAAAGGATGGCATCTGGTATAATTGGACCACCGATGTAAGTTGAAAGTATTGAGGACCAGGATGGTTACCAGTGGGTATACAGGACTGGATTGGAGTCAGCAATCCATATAAAATGACCATATAAAATGGAGGATAGAGTGCCTCTACCTTTAACTATTAAGAGGGAATTGAGGCAGGTGCTTCTTTTTAAACCCTTCTATGTTGAGCTAAAGCTGCTTAAATTCTCTCTTCCATACAATGCTTAAAGGTTGAGGCACACCGTACTCCATTTTATATGGTCACCATGATTCTGGTACTTCTAGTGTTGAGTTATCACTATTGCTGCAATCCTAAACACACTTTTCTGGGAGTAAGACCTATTGAACTTTTGAGTAGACATGGGCTTACTTTTGAGTAGCCATGGTTAGGATTGTGCTCTGTGCCCCCTTAACAGAACATCCATACATCCCCCAAAGGCATGTTCTTCATTGTGGATTGCTCTTTTTGGGCGCAATCCAGAGTAACTACGTGGAGTCCTTGCTCCGGTGTAAGAACAATTTGCTCTGGATTGCAATATGAATTTCCCATAGGTTTTCACTAGGTAGTGCAGTAACTAAGGGTACACGTAATGTCTCTTACGTGCTCCCGTAGTTACTCTGGATTGTAGGGTTTGTCTCTTGGCCTTTTCTGCTGCCAAGTTCAGGCATTCTCATTCCTAACAGCTTCATTTTAACTATGGAGGCAAATTTGGATAGGATTTTATTTATTTAGGGCATAATTCTAACCAATTTTCCAGCTCTGGAATAAGGTGCAATGCCAACTCCAAAGTAAGGGAACAAATACTGTCTTATCTTGAGGGGATCTCTATAACCCCCCCCCCACATGCCCCATTGGCACAGCAATGCCATTCTGGAAAGTTGGATAGGATTGTGCCCTTATTCAGCCATTGGACTCATGACTTATATATGGCATTTCACATTGTTTGACTGGCATTTCTATCTCCATTTTAATGGCTTTCAGATGTTATTTTGGTACATTTTTGCATTTATTTCCAACTAAATCATGAATACATAAAGGCGTACCCCACAGGTTGTCCTGCTGGACTCTAGGGGAGCAATGCCCATCCCCATTACAAGGCCAAAAAGCCAACGTTGTCCGAAGACACCTCCATGGCCATGTGGACGGCTGACTACATGCCAAAGGTGCATGGAAAGTTATTACCTTCCCACCAAAGTGGTACCTATCAATCTACTTGGATGTATATGCTTTTGAACTGTTAGGTTGGCAGGAGCTGGACAAGAGATGGGAGTTCATTCCATCATGTGGTACGTGGATCTTGAACCACCAGCCTGCTGACCTTCAGGTGGACAAGCACAGCCTTTTTGACCACTGAGCCATCACAGCCCGAAATGAATAAATGCATAATCCAAAAAATTGGGACGATGGCAAGAACCCATCAACGAAACATCCTTGACCGGGAGGAAGAGTTCACTTGGAGCTAGCCCTGCCTGTTCCAGTCCATGACAGCGCAGATTCCTAAGAAGTTATGTCTGCCTCCAGATGCTGGGAAATCCTGGTGAAATATTTTGTTGAGACGGGCAGGAGCATCCGTGATTTATTTATTTATTTTAATGTGTCTCGTACACACTGGAATTATTTAATTACTTCTGCGAGCAGGTTGCCGGAGGAGCCTTTCCCCCATCCCACTTCATGGCCTAAAATAAGATTATTTACAATCCAATCTAAGGAGTGCTGACTGGTGTTGTTGGCAGCTAAAGCTGCCTCAGCATTTAAATTCCCACTTTTTCTGGGCAAAAACCCAGCAGGCTGATTCAATTAAACTCTTTATGTTATATTACCCAGAAGTTCACCATCTGAAGCAATTCGCAGAGTCTGAAGCCATGCCTTTATGATTGCCATTTGCTAGCAAGAGAGGAGTTTGTTTTCGGTGACTTTTTTTTCCTCCGACTGCGACGAAAGTGACAGGGCAGCAACTTACGTATTTGAGTAGGCGCTGAGTAAGACACATGCTGCCTTCTTCTCCCCAAGAAAATAAAACATTATTTTGAGAATGTGTAATAAGTAACCTCTGTTAATCATTAGAGCGGAGATCTGAACTTCTGTTGGCAAATATGATCGTTTCCCGGGCACGGGAGCCGTGAACCAAAAGGTCTTTCCTTCACTTTAAGTTGGTCACAATGGAAGCTTTGTCAAGAGTGCTTTTCATGGCTAATGGGCAGAGCAGAAGATGAAGCTTTGATGCCAAGTAAGACCACTGGTCCCTCTAGCCAAGTATAATTAATTAATTTATCTACTGCATTTATAACAATTAATTAGTGCCTTTATAATGCAATCAACAAATTTCTAGCACTGGATTTAAATGCATAAGGATTTTTTTTAAATACATGTTCTGCTTTCAGGAGTGTCATCTCATAGAGGTGAGATGAAAACCAATTGAGAACAGGAAAAGATTGAGACAAACAACACCTAGGGCACAATGGAGAGTAACTATGGGGAGTCCTTGCTCTGACGTAAGAACGGTTTACTCTGGATTGCAATATGAATTTCCCATAGGTTTTCACTAAGTGGTGACGTAACTATGTTGATGTAAATGTATCTTATGTGCTCCCGTAGTTACTCTGGATTGTAGGGATAGATTATGAGATCAGGCTCTGTACAGCTCCGTTTTACTCTCTCTGCCTGGATTCGCTCCAAAAGGGTCAGCCTCTTACATGCCATGGTGAGGCTCCCTCCAAGGCTTACCTTTCAGCCCCCCTCAGGCTATGCCACCAATCTTCACTACACATCCAGAGCAAACCCAATAATCAGCACCGTCCTTGTCTGGAATACCTGACCATTTCCGTCCTTTGCGTTGTGTTCCCACAATCCCATATCCTTATAATAATCCAAGCCACTGATTTGGAGCAAGGACCTCGAATCAACCTTTCCAGTCTGCTGAAGGCCACTCCTGGATCGTGATGAGTTCCTTTACTGTGGGCAGATTGTTTTAATCAGGTTTTTCAAAGTTAGCGCTCCATGCTTCATTGCGACGGCCCAAAGACAATGAGCGGCTTATTACCCGGGCAGGAGCATCTGACGGCCTTTAATAGATCTGATGAGCCAGTGTGGCGGTTTCATGTTTAGATGCAGCTTGACATCTGAGAGAGATTCTGGGTATTTAATTTGTACAAACGGCACCGATAAGGGAGGGTGAGGGAGGATGTTGAACCTGAAGACCTCCCTAAGAGATGTATTTCATTTTAATAAGGAACACGGTGGCTATTTAATTTTCCCTCTAGCAGTGCCCTCAGCAGGCTACCTTTGGGATGTAACGCACTTCACTTTATCTATGACTCTCGTTTGGTAGCCATATTGTTAAAATAACCATATGAAACAACCTAGAATTTAGGCTTCCTCGGGGTGATCATCTGTCCTCTCTTTCCAGGACATGTTCTCTTTTCTAGCCTTGTGCCCTAGTAAAAATAATTGTCCTCCTTTTCCATATGAGCAGGCAGCATGGACCCTCCTTGTAATTTATAAATTATGTGTAATAAATTGTATGTAATAGTTTTAAACTTAATAATAAGTAGTATCGTGCTTAAATAAACTACATGAAAGCAATTTTTATGGTTGTTTTTAGCTTTTGTTTTGTCCTATATTATTTTGTTTTGTCCTACGTATGATCCCTCCATCTTGTTCTTCCTCCTTCTTTGGCCCCTGTTATAAATGTTATCTAACAGCACAATCCTATGCATGTCTATTCAAAAATAAGTCCCATTGTGTTCAATGGGGCTTACACTCAGGGAAGTGTTCATAGCACTGCAGGGCAGCACGTGAGCCATAACTGGCACGCTATTGTCCATGGAAAAACACCACAGCTGCCATGCCTGCTTACATCCAAAGAGGTTCTCCTTACTCCTAAAGAGGCTCTTCTTACACCCACTTTCTCTGATATAAGGTGAGCTTCCTCAGGTGTAAGCAGATGTGTCAGCTGTGGTGCTTTACTATAAACTTCAATGGGGTGGAACTATATTTGCATTTAAAGCCTGCAATCTTAGAAGCACTTTCCTGAGAGTAAGCTCACTGAACACAATGGGACTTTTTTTAATAGACATCCATAGGATTGTGCTGTTATATATTTAAGCTCTGGATCAACATTTTGTCAACAAAGAATCTTCATCAAAACACAATGGGAAGTTCAAATCATTTTAAAAAAAATATTCCTTATATAAGGAACTAGTGAAAAGCGTACTCACGTTGAGGGAGTAAAATTTCCCCGTATGCCATCCCCCCATGCCGCATCAACCCCCCATGGTATATCAGTCCCCCATGGTGCATCAGTCCCCCATGTGCATCAGTCCCCCATGCACAACATCTCCCCAAGTGCATCACCCCCCCCCATGCATATCAACACCCCACGTGCATGTATTTTGCAGAATAGTAATGGAAATGAACCCTATAGTAATAGTCTTGGGACTAGCGGTGCAATCCTGTGCTCATCATCCCTGGGAAGTAAGTCGTATGGAAACCAGTTGGACTAACAAAAGCAAGGGCGCAATCCAGAGTAACTATATGGAGTCTTTGCTCCGGTGTAAGAACAATTTGCTCTGGATTGCAATATGAATTTCCCAAAGCTTTTCACTAGGTAGTGCAGTAACTACGGGTACATGTAATGTCTCTTACGTGCTCCCGTAGTTACTCTGGATCGTAGGGTAAGTCCCATTATGTTCTATAGTACTTACTCCCAGGAAAGTGTGGTTAGGATTGCAGCCTTTGTTCTGGCCAACGTGCATAGGATCATGCTGTTATTTTCTTGGAAGTGTGTTCAGTTTGCCCCTTCGTGCCCTTGAAAAAGAGCCAAGGAAGTTTGGCTGCACCTTTGAAGAACAGTCTCCACCTTCAGTTGTACTTGGAGCTGTTTACTGCCTTTTGTTGCTATTATATGGCAGGTTTTTAGGCATTTGGGGAAGCTCCACGGACAAAATATCCATATTCCGTTTCTTGATCTGGGTTTCTTCCTTATATTCCAAGTTGCAATTCCTGACTTGGGGTCTCCTAAGTCCGTAAAAATTTGCTATGTCTAATTTATTGCTTCATTTGTGGCTGCTGCAACAGCAAGGTAAATTTATTCTGATTTGCACAAGCGAACTCCCTCCTGTGACAGTGACTAATTATTACCTCAGTTAAAATAATGAAAGTGTCGGAAAGTGTCAGAATGTAATTTGTTAGGAAAACATGTGGCATGCTGTGTTACCCCAGCCCGGCAAAAAAGCCCAAGTGATCAGAAAGCATGGCAAATTGAGATATTGTTCCCCCCAAAGGTTGCAAATCAATAGGGAGAATTTCAGAAACTCCAAAGGCCAGGGAACAAAATTCAAGAGGTGATTTCATCCTTGTGCACAGGAATTATTTTGAATGGAAGAACACAAAGGGACAATTTAATGTTCCAATCATTTGTTTCAGCTGCTATTGATAGCCGGACAATGAGAACACCATAGAATGGCATTTGGGTCCATCTCCTTCTAGATTTTAGATTGGTAAAAGTGAGGATTGAGATGACATGCTCCCCATAGTTTGCTCCATTTTCAGGTAATAACATTTTGGAGGGCATTTCAAATAATTTTCAGGATGGAGGCAAATTGGAAGCAACAGACGGAGAAAGGAGGACGTACTGGTCCGCAATGCTTATTATCTGGAAAGCTGTTGACTCCTATGTCCCCCCCTCCATCAGACGTCCTTTAATAACCATGGTGCTTGATCCTCTAGAATAATTCCTTGGGCTTTCTGGGCAGTGATGGGCCCACCGAGCCCCAAGATCCGGTTCGCTGGAAGTTGGGGGGTGGGCCCGGGGTTAGGGGGCAGGGCGAGGGGCAGGCCCTCACTGCACATGAACCAGGCTTGGTGCATGCGCAGTGTGTCTCCTCGAGGGAGACTCAGTGCGCCTGCGTCCAGCTCAATGCAGGCGCGTCCCCTGAAGCGGGGCTTTGGGAGACACAGTGCGCTAGGGTCCAGTTGGACACTGTGTCCACTAGCGCACTGTGTCTCTTGAAGCCCGGCTTCAGGAGACCTGGCGGCCGCTTGCGAACCGGTCCCCGCGGCTCTTGCCAGCCGCGGCTCTGGCTGGTTTGCCAGCGGTTGCCATGTGGGAAGATCCGGTTTGGGCGAGTAGGCCCGAACCAGCATCTGCCCACCAGTGTTTCTGGGGTAAAAAATGACAGATTCCAGCAACTTGGTGTAGCTGTCACCACTGTAGACAGGTAGACTTTCAAACTTCAGTTCAGCATTAAATAACAAATAACAGCATTAAATAACAAATTTTGATATGCATGTTGGTTAGAACTATTATACTAACTGTGCCAATTATATTTGGTCTGAACCCTTACTTAACCCTCATTGTATAGCAATTGGGCAGTCTCCTGAAACTTATACCAGAATGTTGGACATACTGATTTGGGCACCTTATTCCATCTATTCCATTTTCTTTATGTTCAGTCAAAGTCCAAATTTGCTAACAGCACAATCCTAACCATATCTGCTCAAAAGTAAGCCCCTTTGTGTTCAATGGATCTTACACCCAGGAAAGTGTCTTTAGGATTGCAGCCTAACTGCAAAATCCAGAGTAACTATGAAGAGTCCTTGCTCCGGTGTAAGAACAACATACTATGGATTCCAATATGAATTTCCCATAGGTTTTCACTAGGTGGTGCAGTAACTACGGGTGCATGTAAAGTCTCTTACGTGCTCCCATAGTTACTCTGGATTTGGGGGCAAGCCATTCATTCCTATGCATGGCTGAGTTATCCTGTTCATCCCTAGAATGTTAGGTGTAGAATTATCTGGAGAGCATCACCTCATCCATAGTCACTCCTCTATACTGACAATGGGCAAAATCCAGAGTAACTATGGGGATTCCTTGCTATGGTGTAAGAACAACTCACTCTGGATTGCAATATGAATTTCCCATAGGTTTTCACTTGGTGGTGCAGTAACTTACTCTGGATTTGGGGGTAAGTCCTTCTGGCAAATGAACAATATGCAGAACTCCAAGAACAAACACAGCAGTGGAATAAATGGCTTAGCAATTTTGGATTTTGACTGAACACACACAATTTAAGTATCTTTATGAGCAATTCAATGAGTCTTTAAGGAATTAAGGACAGAGATATTTTTCTGGGCTCTAAGATCACTGCAGACAGTGACTGTAGCCAAGAAATCAAAAGACACCTGCTTCTGGGGAGGAAAGGTAGGACAGGGCTAGACAACTTAATTAAAAGTAAAGACGTCACCTTGTTGAGAATGATCCGCATAGTTAAAGCTATGGTTTTCCCTGTTGTAATGTATGTCTGTGAGAGCTGGTCCATATATAAATACTGTAGATAGATAGATAAAAGAAGGCTGACCACCAAAGGATGCCTTGGAATGATGGTGCTGGAGAAGGCTCATGGGGGTCCCTTGCAGTGCAAAGAGATCAAATCAGTCCATCCTACAGGAAATCAATCCTGACTGTTCACTGGAAGGACAACTACTGAAGCTGAAATATTTTGGCCACTTCATGAGAAGGGAGGACTCCTTAAAGAAGAGCCTGTTGCTGGGAAAAATGAAGGCAAAAGGAGAAGGGGATGGCAGGAGATGAGGTGGTTAGATAGTGTCACCAAGGGCACAATCCAGAGCAACTATGGGGAGTCCTTGCTCCGGTGTAAGAACAATTTACTCTGGATTGCAATATGAATTTCCCATAGACTTTCATTAGGTGGTGCAGTAACTATGGGTGCACGTAATGTCTCTTATGTGCTCCTATAGTTACTCTGGATTGTAGGGCAAGTCTATGAACATGAATTTGGATGGGCTTTGGAAGCTGGTGGAGGATAAGGGGAAGCCTGGTGTGCTGCAGTTCATGGGTTCACAAAGAGTTGGACATGATTGAACGACCAAACAACAAAACACACACAAAAATGTCTTTAGCTTTTATTTTGTCATGTTTCTTGGGTATCCTCCATTTTGGGAATGCCTTGTCCTCTTTTTTGTTTATGATATAAGGTCACCCTGGACATTTAATGCCCCATTCCTCTTCGCCCAATTTTTTTATGATCATGTTCAGAACAGCTTGATCTGTTGGAAATGATGTGGGCCACTCCTCCAGTACTCAAAACAGTTCTGAAAAATAAAATATGCTTAACAAAGCATGTAAAAGTTGAAAGGATGTGGATGGGAATGCATCAGCCATGTACTTGCAAGCGTATATCCCACCAATACCGGGATATTCCACCAATACTGGCTAGATACCATTTAGATCCCAATACTGGCTAGATACCATTTAGATCCAGATTCTCATTCAAATTCACATCGAGGATGCTCCAGTCTGATAATATTGGCAGTGAAGCCCACACATAGCCAGGGAAGATCCCTATTGTCAAAGCAGTGCACTTGGCAAAGGTGGGCACAGGGATGTTCTTTCTTATCTACTTCTTATTTATTTCCTCTACTTTTTCTATACATTGACATTGTCACAGCCCTGTGTGATAGACTCTCTGCTACTCTAATATCATATCATTACATACAAGATTCCTAATTGTTTGGGATCACTGAAGAAGAAGGAATCTGGATCTCAAAAAAGTTGTTCGAAAGCAGCAGAGAAGGCAGTAAGAGCTGCAAAACACAATAAAAATGCAGTGATTAAAATACTGGGGGAGCATTTCAGAGTCTCCCCTCCACCAGCCATCCCCTTATTTCTTGTTTGCTTTGCAAAATTTCAAGTGTGAAAATTCAGCCCCGTTCTAATTATTGCCTTTTTCACCGCCAAAGTGCTAAGTTTGCTAGTTGGGACATATCAACTATCAAGACAATTAAATTAAATTTAATAAGTTTCTAAACACAGCGTAGAACCATTTCTGAACACTAAAATATCTATTCATGACTACCGCTGGGAACAGGGCATACTTATTAGATTAGCTATACAAGATTAGACCAGTCAATAAGGGATTTGTTACATACACTCACACACACATACATAGCCTGCCATTTGAAATACCTGGTTGTTGACTCAGGTTTGTTTTCTCCGTGCCAAATTCCTTCAGGACCACCTTTGTCGAAGTCTTGGTTAAATATGTCCGCTGATCATAAAACTGACATGCTGCGCTGGAGCATAGTTTCCGTGTTGGAGAGGAAGGGACTGGAGATAAGGTGATCTACTGTTGTGCTGTGACAGGCGTGAATTAAAGATAAACACAAGTTATTGAATCAAAAGTGGCTGGCGCAACTGTAGTGTTGGAATCAGATCTCACATTATCTCGCCACGGCGCGCCGATTCTTATGTTACTTGAGTGGCAACGGCTTCTGCTTCGGAATGGCCATAAACCGGAATCGGCTTTCTTAACCCTTACCCTAAGTTTTAAAGTAAGTCTCCATTGAAGTCACTCCTTTCTGAGTGGTACCTTACAAATCCTGGTATTTCTAAGCTACAAAAGCCCTATTGCTCCCATTGCTCATCATCGTTACTGCGACATGGAAATGAATAGGACTTGATAGGACCACGTTTCAGAATAGGGCTGCGTTTTGCCACAAGGTCATTCTATTCTCTTATATAAGCTCAACTTCCTCTGATTGACATTTTGGGAAAGGGGCCGAGGCAGGCAGGTGAATGCAGATCAGAACAGATCTTGCCAACCTTCCATTCTAAAGGTCAAGGTTGCTACTGGTTTTGTCACAGGGCTTTCAGGCTACTAACTCCATCGATTTCTCCTCTTCTGTTAGTGGGAAGGAAAACACTGATGATGGGAACATGAATTTGTGTTGTAGAAAAGTGTAACTTCTCCAGCAAGTCATAAATTGGGGTTTCCCATCACACAGGAACTTGTCATTCCAGTGGTGTCACATACTGCCCTGGGACATGGCACATCACCATTCCAGGGTCTGCTGGAGAAGAAGCATTACAACTACAGCTTTGTTTCCCACATTCCTTCTCCAAGGGATCCTCCATAGGAGAAGAAAGGAGGGCACAAAGCTCCCAGTGCTCCACCTATAGCTAAGTGGAACCTAAGGGACAGTCAATAAACCCCAGGACATGTCAAACTCCACTCTCAAACTCCAGCCAAGTTACATCTCTGTGACTGCAACCCTCACCCCCAGTTAAGCTGGCACAAGTCAGGTGCCAGCCTGGATATCTGCCAAAAGGGCCAAAGCACCCATTCCTAGGGGGCTAGGCCAATACACAGACATGAGCTGGCCTCCCCATACCACCACAGGAATGGGGAGCAGGTGAGTTGTACTGGCCTAAACTGGTTAGGATTGTGCCCTGAACAAGTTTTGCTATGCAAGGCAGTAACTTTACAACAGTTTGTCATGCCGCAGGTACCATAGGGGAGAGAAAAAGATGATGTACCTGCCACCATACTACGTTCGACAGACAGAAAACATCTAGCAGTGAAGTGTTCCCCCATCCTGTTGTTTTACTGTTCTCTGAATATATCACACAATATTATAATTGTGCATTTCTAAAAAACTGGGGGGGGGGAAACATTTTTATTTGTTTTGCAACTTGTATCTGTTCTCCAATTTAGAGTCGGTTTCCCAGTTCAGTATTGTAAAATGGAAAAATCTTGTGGAAATTCCACCCAAGTGTAACCAAAAGGATGGTGGAATCTTGAAACAATTACAGAATGGATCTAAACTACTCATCCTTAGTCAAAAAGTCACCAGTTGGCCTGGTAAGCAGTATGACATTTGTAATGACTACCAGAAAAAAACTCAGAGGTCAACAAAAAAAAAAAACCTAAGACCCTTAACTGGGATAGTTCAGCACTTTTAATAGTGTCCTGTCGTTGTCTGTGGACTCAGCATCTGTGGAATAGCAGTGGGTACCAAGACTGCAGTCGAGGGCTCCAAAGTCCTCCTAGATTGTGGTCAGATGTCACTTCTGGTTGAATCCAGGAGGTCGTTAGAAGCCCAACCAATGAATTCATTATCAGCAGAGTGAGTCCATTGGGGTCCTAGAGCAGATGCCCTGTGGGTACTAAGGGCGTACTGTATTCAGAAACTGTTTCGAACTGGCATTGGGGTTCGCAATTAGATAGCAGCTCTCTTTTTTTCCGTGACTCACCAGCCTTATAATTAAGAGAGAAGGTGTGTTGAACTTGCTGAAATCTGAATTCCCAACCCAGTGTTTGGCTGAAATTCAGGTACCTCGCCAAAGGTCAGGGAGGTGGCTGGTAGACTCTGGAGTCTTGTTGAGCCCCATCTTCATATTGAAAGCAATAATTTCTGACAGCGATGGAATCCTCCTTGCAGTTAATGATTGTCTGCTGGGGTTGTGAGCCCCGAGGCATAGTCGAGAACGTTTAATCCAGCTGGTCATTAACTGGCTGGAAATGTCTGACCCCAGAGGTCACTTTGTTTCTATTTTAAATAATAAAAATGTAACAAAAAACATGCAAGAGAGAAAAATAAGTCAATTGGCATTTTCAGAGGGAAAAAAAAAATTGGATACAGTGCTGAAAAGTTGCTGCCTGATAAACAGAAGGCAGATATTGAGTTATCTGGTTCAGATGGTTACAAATGCTAAATTTCCAGAATGTCACTGCAACTTAACAGACAACTAAAATTTTGCACATGCAAGGCTTACTTATTTCAATTTGCTAAAAATTGGCATCCCTTTGTGGAATACCATCTTTGTGGCAGTTCTCGGGTCTCATACCAGTCTCCATGAGATGCCAGGTGAGTTCTTGGTTTTTCCAGTGATGTACCCAGAAGGGGTGCAAAGCACTAAGTTTTTCAGGGAGCCTCACTGTAGGGGACTCCTTCAGAGCCATTCCAGGAGGTGGAGTATGCAAAATGTAGTGCCAACTGTATGAAATTGACACTTTTATCAAGAACTTTTATCAAGAACTTTTATGCTCAGAACCCGGTGTTTAGATTTGCGTCCTAGCAGAAGAAATGCAGCGGTTGTCCATGGCAGTACGTGAACATTTTTTCGGTAGCCCTTTGGGAATAAGAATGAAGTGGGGAAGGTGTCTAGATAAGAACTGACGGTTGCATTTGGAAAGAAGAGTTAATTCAGGTGATTGCTGAATTACTTGTTGCAAGACCAACTTGGAAGATTGGGGGAGAGAAAAAGTGGGGCACAAATGTTTCGAGTGGGTAAATACATTGAGAGCTCCCTCCCACCCACCCCCTTTCTCAGAAAGGACCCCGAGGGTTTGTTCTAAGGAAGACATGGTAAAGACTGAAAACGTGACCCGCATCCAGATGTGCAGCCAGCCCCAGAATCCATGAGTGCGCAACAGTCGAGCATCACTGATTGTGGAAGATGTGTGACGGATAGACGCTTTCTCCCAACCTGAATGCAATGCATTGTTATCATTTAGGTATATTTACTCCCCCTCCTTCTCTGCCTCTCTGGCTTTCTTTCCCTCTTTTTTGTTTTCCTAAAAGAGACATATGTCTCCATTGTCAGTTCAGTTTCCTGTGTTTAACCCTTGATATATCTCGCCTGATTACAGCTAATAAAGCTTGACAGTTGGAGGGTTAATCCAGACGTTGGTCTCCTGATTTCTTCTCAGGAAACAGTCTGTCCCTGAGAGCTTTCTGGCCCGTTGCAAGGCTATATCCCCCCAGGGTGCCATTGGAGCAAAGCACCACTCTGCTCCTATTGTCTGCCAAATGGGCACCAATTAAGGCAACTGTTCTCCAATTAGAATTCGAAGGAATTTATCTTGTTTCTCTTGTGTTCAGAACTCCCCAGCCAAAAGGGGCCATTTATTGGAGTCGGTTACACAGACTTGCACACTCAGAGCCAGGGGGAGAGACGAAATAAATAAATAGACAGCATCTCTTGCAATGCGATACTCCTGGGTTTCTCCGGCCTTCCATTCACACAGTTTAATTCAGGATGTGTGACAGAGGCTGGCTCGCCCCCCAGGGATCTTTTTCTATCGGCAAAGGGATTTGCACAGGATACTTGATGGACTGCAGCTTTAGGTATGTTACATTTAGGAAAAAAGTTTTTCAGAGCCATTAGATGGAATCGAGCTGACAATATCCGAATTTGTCTTCCAGGCTGCCGTGTATGCCTCATTTTGGAGCCGGATAACCAAATTTATCCTCCGGACTGCTGAGTACATTTCATTTTGGAGCTGGATATCTGAATTTATCCTCTGGGCTGCTGAGCTCATCATATTTTGGAGCTAGATATCCAAATTCATCTTCTGGACTGTAGAGTACACCTGATTTCAGTACCATTTTTCAAACTATTTCAGTGCAAAGGTGCACAATTTAAAGTGGCTAACAAGGAGAACATGCTTCAGATCCAAGATCCAGAGATCCAGATCCAGATCCAGAGCAACCTTAAGGTGGCTAACAAGAAGAACATGCTTCAGATCCAAGAACAGGCTTCTATTATATATTATAATAGCTTAAAAGCCACATTCCGTGCAAACTTTTAAGCCACCTCCTGCGGAGGGTGCTTTGTCCCTCTGGCGCAAAATTAAAGAGACAGATATATGGCTCTTTAATTCCAATGGCATCTCTGCCAATTTTGGCCAGACACATTTCAATGCTGGATGTAGATTTTCAGATTTTCAGAAGAGCAGATTTTCAATCCTGGAATTTTCCTGATTCCCAAAAGGTATAATATGTCAATGTAAAGCAAGTGTGGCCTGAGTTAGAGGTGTTTCAGGTATGCAGACGGACAGACAGAATTTGCATTTTATTTATATAGATTACAATTTGTCTGGAAATACCACTTGAAAAAAAAAATCAATATTTAGCAAAATCAGTCAATCAGCCAATGGTTCTCTTTTCCCCAGAGATCTCACACTAGAAAAGATGCCTGTACTGTTTGTGACCCACCTGGCCAAAACACAGACGTTGGTTATGTGTGCTGACCACATGAAGTGAGCAGGGTAGCTCATCAGCACCACCAGGCCCCAGGACAGCCTCAAGAGCGGAGGGGGCTGGACGGATCCAGTTTCAGTCTATGGATCCATTGCAGCTTGCAAGGAATACCTGTAGTTAGGTAGGGTTGTGGCCCAAGGCCAAACCCTGAAAACTATACCCTGTTACATATCTCAGAAGAGGAGGTGGTTCACCATCCATTTTCACAGTCACGTCCTCCCTAATGTTGGCACACTTGCAAAAGAGGACAACAGTGTGCAGGTGTCTCGTGGTCTTGTTAGCTCCTGGGAGCATCCAGTGGGCCTCTGTGGGATACCAGAAACTGGACTAGAAGGGCCTTTGGACTGATCCAACAGGATTATATTGTTATGTTCGTTCTGCATTTCAAAAAGTCTGCAAGTGAGCCGCCGACCCCGGCTTCCTTAGATTCAGCAGTGCCATTAACAAACCGAAAATAGTTCCCCAGACAACCGCTTTAAGGAGGTTTACAAGATGAGATTTACTCCACTGCAACCAGCAACAGCACCAAAGCAGCAGATTAGAAATAAATAGAGCAAGACCCGGCCTAAACGACGTACACCTCACAGCAGTCCTATGTTAATGGGGCTTTTTCCTGCCGTTTTGAAGGAAAGGCTTTGGACAAGGTTTCTTCTCCAGAATATGGTTAGGAGGCCACCAAGTGAAGGTGTCAAAGTGATCGCACTCCCAGCAGATTGTACAGCAGTCAAGCAAAGCAAATTTGGAGGCCCGTTCTGATTCTGAGACTCGTCCTTTATCATGCCGTTGCACTATCCGTTTGCATAGCCCTGTACATGCAAAATCAGGTCTCTGTCCCAAGCGGTTTTGCAATCTGAAGACACAAACCAACAGGTGACAGTGGAAGGCATGCAAAAATGGATGCCGGCGCTGGAACCCAGCAGCCTCCCTCCTGCCTGCCGCTCCTCCTGCCCAGCCCAGGGGTGTGTTCCTGTGCCTCGCCCCGGCTGGGGGTGGCAACTGATCGCTGCATGCCCCCCTGAGCTGGCATCCCTGGGGACGCAGAGCGTCCTGTGCCCCCAGCTGTCCTTTCTGGCCGGACCGCCCTCCTGCTGTCTCTCCAGAGTGTGTTCCCCGTGCACACATCTCCAGTGCACACCCCGTGCACACATCTCCAGAGGCCCTGGGGTTTTCCCTCTTCGTCCTCGCTCTGCTCCCCTCTCCCCTCTGTGGCTGATCAGGGTAAGGAGGGGGCCCGCCCCCAACAGGCTCCTATGATGTAAATAATGGGCCCCGCCTGCTAGTCTGCTCCCTAAAATACCAATGGTTTGCTCATTATATAGCATATATTCAACACAAAAAACAGGAACCATTTTTTTGTTGACAAAAGACAGCCTGACATATAAAGGACCCCATTACATTCCATAGGGCTTCATCAAACCTAAATCTGGCTCTGAGTCTTACACATAAACAAACTCAGCTGCAGCAAATAAGGAAGACATACCTAGAACACTTTTAAGGTATTTATAATTAATAATTACAATGTAAATTTTGAAAACAAACATACC